>JASDDO010000024.1:707160528-707760528 GCA_030015575.1 Agapanthus africanus | reverse complement strand
ATGGTTAGGGTTTCTTTTGCTTCATTTATTCATTTATTTATCCATTTTGTTTATTTTAGCAAAAGAAAATAATGAAGAGATAATGGTGGCTTTCTTTGTTTGTTTATGGAGCTTCTTGAAGCTTTGACCTAGTGACCATTTTGTCTTCATGTTTAACCTTAACCCTTGCAATTAACCATGGTCTATTCTCTACACCTAATCATGGTTGCCATATGATAAGTACTGATATTATTATTCATTTTGAAAATACTTATCATATTATTCATCTTCTTCTTCTTCTTCACTTGAAGAAAGCATGCCACCATCAATGGCAACTTGATGAAATGAGTGAGAAATCCAATTCTAAAGTGAACCCACCTCCTATTTCTTCATCCTCTACCTCTTTCCAAGTAGTAGAGTGTGTTTCCTTCACAAGTTTTCTTGACTTGGTGAAGTTGGAGCTTGATCTAGCGATGCCTCGACGTAGATCATCTTCGGCACGTCGTCGATGACCTAGCCCGTCCATCCTCCGATGAAGCCGACGCTAGAGCCCGGGGTTCGACTTGGACAGCGAGGAGACTTCATTGCGGAGATATGGAGGTGGAGAAACATATCTACAAAGGTTGTATTTCCGTTTACTTATAGTTTAGTTGTAAACTAGTTTCTTGTTTCGCCTAGAATTCTAGCCAACGATCCGTAGTCTAGGGTTTCTCGGCACCGTATTTTTTGAAATTGGCATGGTTGATGCCTTGTGGGACCTCTTGAGAGTGCCTAGGAACCCTACAACATCGGCATGACTTATCAAGCTACTGGGGTCTGACGTTTACCACCCCTAGGCGAGATATGCGACATATCAGACGAACAGATCGGACTGTGCGGTAAGTGTTACTGATTGGATTCGCAGGAGTGTGAGCAGGCTTGCTCGTTGATCTTCTCATCGCTCAATACCCGGGTGGCCGTTACGTTTAGCAGACCGCTTGCGGCTTGTGGGTGATTGATATGATCACCACCTACTGCCGGCGTATTGACGAGTCTTTAGAGTTCTACACAGAGGTTTCCTGGCTCAAGCGAAACGAAATAGGAGCGCATATGAGATATGTGCGGGACCGAGAATAATACCAGTATTTGATACTGTATTCTATTCTTGCGATTTGTATCATCGGTCGGTTATATGTGATATAGCCGGGTTACCGAATTAAGTGTTGATTCGATATATTGATACACTAGATATTAGTCGGTTATATACGATATGACCGGATCTTTAAATCAAGTGTTGATTTAATGATTTAATGTATAATTATATATTTGATATATATTACTTTACATTAACTAGTATTTGTTCACTTAAGATTGACTTTCTCACTTGATGTGCACAAGTTGTATATGTGATATATGTTTGTGCACTAGTTTGTATCATGATTGATGATACATGCAAACATGGGTGTGTGTGTGACATACACCATGTTAATTATAATTTAGGTTTTTATTTATCTTAATTATTCAAAATGGTGGCTTCTTTTGTCATGGCTTGAAGCTTCATGAAGCTTGAAGCAATTTTGACAAAGTCCACTCATTTTGTCTTAATTAAGATATTCATTAACCAAACCATTATAATTAACTATGGTTTAGTCTCTACAATGGTTAACTCACCCATGGTTGCATCATGATAGACTTCACTTGATTATTCTTTTTAAATAATTCTTTTTCTTTTCTTTCTTCTTCTTCTTCTTCAAGAAGAAGAAAAGCTTGCTAGAAAAATTTTCAAGTGAAGAATTCGAGTGAGAAATCCAAATCCAAAGTGAACCCACTTCCTATTTCATCATCCTTTACTACTTGCCATTTAGTTTAGGGTGTTCTCTTCACAAAGTTCATGACCTAGTGAAGATGGAGCTTGAGTTTGAGTCTCCTCGACGTAGATCATCTTCGGCCTCAAAGTCAATGACCTAGCCCGCTCATTTCTCCGAGGTAACCATCGCTGGAGTTCGGGATCACGATGATCGCAGCGAAGGGACGTCAACACGGAGCTTTAGAAGTGAAGGACCGGATCTACAAAGGTTGTAATCCCTTTCACTTAGTGTTAAGTTGTTCACTTGCTTTTAGTTTCGCCTAATCTCTAATATACGATCTTGCTTAGGGTTGTTCGGCACATAAAAATTTGATTTTGGCATGGTAGATGCCTTGTAGAACCTTGTTAGTGTGCCTAGGAACCCGACAGTGGTATCAGAACTAAGCTAGAGCTTTAGGCGAAGTCTAGACGAAGTTAAAAGTCCGATCGAACCCGTATAACCCCGATTAAACCCTTCTCTGGAAATTTTTCAAAACTGTGATTTTTTGTGAATTAAAAATACTCAAAAAAATCAGCAGGGAATTCTATGGACATATGTGAAAAACGAGCCAATAACTCACTTAAACGGCCGCGGAACTGCGGCAATGACATGCTATTAGCGGCGGTTCCGCGGCGCAACGGTAGAGTTAGGGTTTCAGTTTTGTACGTTTTCATCCGTATGTGTTTCCTGATGTTTCTGGGTACTTTTAATTATACTTAAGTGTTGAGTTATCTGGGTTGTATTGGGGACTCGATGATTCGATCGGATTATTTAACTTTGTTTATTTTGTCCGGGTAATTTTAGAATGTGTTAAAAAGTTCGACCGGATATCAATAACTCACTTTTTCCCCTGCCGGAAAATTTCCAAGTGTTGGATTTTTCCGTAGTTTAAGAACGTCTAAATCGTGCAAGTAACGCGATGGACCCTCTAGAAGACAACAAATCTTAACTCGATTATGTGACCGTCTTGAACTGCCTTTTGAACCTTAGGGTTTGGGGCAGTACGGCGTTGCTACATGTGAAGCGTTGGCTTGACCTTTCTACTGCTGGACCGTTGGTACTGTGGCATGAAATGGATGTTTTTTAAACTTATTTCAAGTGTTGAGCAATTTGGGAAAACTTGGGTGTTTGATTATTCGATCGGAAAGTTTAACATTGTCTATTTATCTGGAATGTGATACAATATTTGGAATCCACAAGTAGTTATGAGATAACTAATTTGAATGTTATAAATCTAGCAGTTCGGTCTTATTTGATCGGTTGCCACGGGATTTTGATGTGATCAAAAGTCCGTCGCAATCACGTAGCGTACGTGGATACTCGCCGGGTAAACTTAATAGACAGCCACGCCCCATAGTCCCTACCAAGTGACTGTAGGTGTAACATTTCAGAAATCGTTTTGCGAATTTTCCCGTTTTAGGGCAAAATTGTCGGTTTTTCCCGTTTTAACCCGATTTCGATCAAACGTCCGTATAAACTTACCGACAACTTTTTTAGCTAAAATAAAGCTTGTACGTGAACTTTATGGGTATTTGGGAGGTTTTGGTTCAGATAGAATTTTTCCCAAATAAAATATTATTTTAAGCGGTATTAGGTGCACGTAAATCGGGAAATTTCTTCTCTTGAGAATAAATTATTTTTTTGTCACTATAATATTTTGGAAACTTCTTTTTAAATATCTAGATATTTTTGGAGTGAAAAAGGAATTATTTTAAAAAGAAAAGAAAAGGTGTAAATGTGGCAATTAGCATTTATTAGCATTTATTACTCTTTTTCCTAGCAATTTCTTCACAAAAAATTCACAAAAATACCCCCTCACCCCTTTGGCCGGCCCTTCCCTTCCCCTTGCTGCCCCTTATCATTTCCACCCATTTTCAACTCATTTTGTATCAAATAAATCATGAAAAATCCAAATAAAATCTCAAAAACTCAAATATATTCATTTTCCTTCATTATTCTTCACAAAGGTAGCTTGGATCTTCATTCAAAACATCATTTTGGAGGAAAAGATGATGAGTTTGGTTTCTTGGTTTTGATCTTTTGTGGAGGTATAAAACCCTAACCGTAATCCTTTTTGTTGTTTCTAAATTTCTAATTAGTGTATTAATTGTTTATTTAAGCTTTTAATTTCATGTTTGAAATTCAAGACTTGATTTTTATGATAATCTTGTTAGGGTAAAACTTGATTTATGTGTTTAATGTTTATTTGAAGTGTTAATTTGTGTTTTGGAGAAGATTAACCTAGTAGAAAATGTTAATTTTTGCTAATGAATACTTTGATTAATTATGCAATTTTGCTTACTAGGTTTTTGCTAAAATTTTGTTAACAAGTGTTAAAAATATAGAATTGGTTTTTATAGCTTAGTTAAGCTATTTTAAGGTGTTTATAATCGCTAGATATGCGTTGGCTTGAAACTAGTGCGAAATATTGTGATAAGTTTTTTACTAGATTTCGGGGTTTTTCCGACGTGGGTTCGATTGGTCGTTGCGAGGTTATATCTATTGTATTCCTCGTAATTTTTGTGTTGTGTTGCACGATCGGGGTCTAGACTTGTGTTTTGTAGTTTAGTGACCCCAATTAGGGTTTTTGGCCGATGTCGTGCGCGATAGATGCGCTAAGCGCGCAGTGTAATTTTCAGGGCGTCATTCTTGCGTTTCGATGTCTTTTCGTCGATGTAGGATTTTAGCTTATGTGTTATGTTTGTGAAATTTAAGGTTCGCAAGAGGGGACTTCGGACGCTACGATAAGGGAAAATAGGTGGCAGGCTTCACTTAGCCAGGAGCGTTGGTGAGTAGATTTAACATCTACAGGGGATTGCCCGCATGGCGTTATGCGTCTGGGCTAGAGATGTTATTTCTGTCGCATATTCTATGTCATATTTAGAATTGCGCATTTACCCTATTACTTAGATATTGTTGTGCTTGGACTAGTATCCTTAGGACACTGCACATATTATTGACGATTCATGTTGCACGAGCACTGATTGTATGCTACACACACTGTCAATAATTGCCATGTCACGCACAACCTACTTATAGATATGATATTGCTTGGTTAGGGACATTGAGACTTTTATTCATATTTCTTTACGCATTAACTTATAGCATACCTGTATACCTACATGCTTACATATATGTTCTGACATGCTTACACATATGTTCTGATATACTTACATACTAGTTACCTGTATACCTATAGAGTATTGTACCATTAGTGATAGGTACATGCACACTTTATGACATAGCTACAGGTATACCTTGCACACCTATTGCACTTATACCCAGGGGGTGTACTACGTCATTACTTATAGGTAGATACATATATCTTGCTTTACCTTTATGTTGCACATATATCTGGTTATAGCTACATGTTTACCTTTACTTGATGTTATTTTAGAATTGGAGAGATTAGGAACCGCATGATATTATATTAACTTGTTACAGTTAATTGCTGCTTTTCCTCTATATGCTCGCATTTCAGATTTATGATGCGTATACTTTATTCATGGATTTTCGCATTGAGATATGGATTTTTCATGATGTTTTCTGGATTTGGGAACCGTGGTAGTTCATGAAATTATGCATAATTTGAAAAACCCGGTTTCCCTTGATATGATATTTCAGCAGCCACCATTAGATTTATCGTTTACGATGTGTATACCCTACGCGAGGAAAGGAGGGGTCCGTGTGCGGGTACATGGTGGGGCCCGGAGGTACCCCGAAGCAAGAACGATGTCGTGGTGTCAGGCGATGAGGCTTAGGGGAACCATACTATCCGGTGACAGGACCAATGACTCATCGGCTATCATGTGGATACCGACGGGAGTCATGTACGTATGGATATGTCGAGAGGCGAGGGTCAGAGCTAGGCACTCGAGCTTTCGGGATAGCGTATGATACGTACCTATCAGGATGTTAGTCTGGGAGACGGCATATGATAGATCAGTATTTCTGTGTCGATGCTTGGCACATTGGTTTCATGATATTTCTAATTACTCCTTGTATATATAACATGGGATTTATCCGCTATTATATATACCCTTACACAAATATTAGTGGAATGGGACGCTAATATATGTGTATTGACCTCATCATATTTATTTATGTCATTATATTTAGGATGTTAGAATTTTGCTGGAGATTTGATTCGGGATATAAGAGATTCATTTGAGATTGGATACTGGATAGATATGTGAGATCCACTTGATATTGTACATTCGATATATGTAAGATATACTTGATGATTGTACATTCGATTATGTGAGATATACTTGATATTGTACATACGAGATATGTGAGATATACTTGATGTTGTACATTCGATATATGTGAGATATACTTGATGTTGTACATTCGGGATATACGAGATATACTTGATATTGTACAATTGAGGAGATGTGATCCTTAAATGATATGAGAGCCAATTTGGGGGCTGATTTGAGGAATTGGGATTTGAATTGTCTTGCTGGATTGTGATCCTACCACGATGTCAGAATTCCGTGGAAATGACATACTTCACTCCATACCTCACCTTTATCTGTTTATGCACTGCTTCATGTATTAGTAGTACCTGTTAGTGTACTTTTCATGATTGTTGCACATTTACTTTCTCATATCGCTATTGCATGATTATTGCATACTGTTGTCATATCATCATTGCTTTATATATTGGTTGTATCTGCTAGTGTACTTTCCATTATTCTGCATTCATATGACATGTTATTACTGTTACTTGCATATCTTAGATTCACGCTTTACGTGCATACTTGCGATTGCCTGCATATGTTATTTACTATTCACGAGTTGGCAACTCACCCCCGTTGTGCCATAGTGTTTGCAGGTGTTCCTCAGGATAGTCAGAGGCAAGCTATTATCACACATCTTATCATCTTTTGCTACGGATACCGCATCAGCTCACAGTGTGCAGTTTGCTTAGGTGGGTTTTGTGGTTATTCGTTGTATTGTATATTCGTTGTATCCCTGTACTCTCCATCTACTATTTTCATATTGACTCAGAGACTTGGTGAGGAAGATGTTTTATTTTATATTGGATTTGTTGTCTTTTATATAGTTTCCTTTCTATCGTCTTCTATTTCTTCGCTACGGCGTCGTATATTTGTTGTGGTGGTTGTTTTCCGCCTTTGGGCGTGGATTTGCTCCCGTTGGGGATGCTTTACTTTTTATTTATGTTGTACCCACTTTTGGGGTTGGTTTTTATAAAGGAGGTGCTGCCAAAATTTTAAAGGAAATAAAGTTGGACTTTTAAAGAATTTGGGTGGTGATTTCAAAGACGTTTAAACAATGTTTCTTATCTTTTCTTGTCTTTTACTGGTTTAGAATTCTGGGTTTTGGCTTTCTTTTACTGCGTTACGCCTTTAGACGTTGCGTAGTATTAGGGCCGTCACGTGCCAATTTCGGGTCGTGACAGTAGGAGAACCCCGTGGCCAAAAGCATCCGTTCGGGTGCTCGCGGCAGCGGTGTTCCGCCTTTGTGCACTTCATCGACGGCATCCGGGGGTGCGACCGTCTACTAAAGTTTGCGACGAGCATTCGATCAGGATGTCGGGAATCTTGTTGAATTGCCCGACTTGATATTGAAAAGAGTTTTCGATAATAAGACTAAATTGCGGGGTTTATAATTGTTAGGCATGCGATATCTAAGGAATTCATTTGGTTAGGCATGCGATGTCTAAGGAGGTTGCGGATTCCAACTGTTGTAGTTTTACACTTTCTTTTCTGCGACCGTAAGTGTAATATGTGGAGTATCGCCGGTTCGTTGCTATACATCAACGACAATTGGGATACGCATATTTACTTACGTTGATGACATGTGATGTTATGTGTTGCTGGATATGTTATATTGGATCGTCGTGTTTGAATAGCCGGGGGTTTTTATGTGAGATGAGTGTTTTTCATTTTCATTCATGTAAAAACTTGTATGTAATATTCTTTTATTGGGGCACTTCCGGGCTGAGGATGATGTCACCATTGTATATTATTTACTTTTCCGCATTAGGATAGACCCAGGAGGGGAGCACAAGTAACCGGGTTCTAGGGTCCAGTGGGAGACCATCTCGAGGAGTCGAGTCCGGGTCTCCTAACTCTAGAATTGGTAGGGTTGCTTACCGCTCTCGTAGGGGTCTAGGGGTGTGGGATTGGCTATTCATCACGACCGTGGAATCCGTGTTTTATATAGGCTCAAAATAAAACACGGACGTCCTAGTATATCCAATATTTCATATGATATTTTCTGCTGCGTTATCTGTGATGTGATCATGTGATATGTTTCGATAGATACTGTATATAGTATATATGATATATTATATAGGCGTTGCTTATGTTTTACACCCGCGCTAGCCCTCTCGCAGACGGGACATCGAGGCGAATGCGGATGGCATAAGTGTACGTTGTATTTATCTGTGATGTTTAGGTGGACTTAAATGATGGGACATTCATTAACGAGATTAATGAAAGAAAATAAACCTAAAAGATGTTGTGGAATCGAATTTCAAAAAAAAAAATAGGTAGCTCTAGCTGTTGCTTTGCATAGCGGTGTTCCTTGTGGAACATCCAGCACCTTATTCTATAAGGAAACTAGTAAAAGCCTCAAAAGCACTCCATTTTTAAAACAATTTGATTCTGCAACGAGGTCAAGTTCAAAGCGTTAAAGGTTTTCTTAAAACCATCCGCAACCCTCCATCATTTTAGGAAGTAGAGTACTTAGTATTCGTGCTGTGTTTGTTGACCATGGTCAAGGCACAGTGTACGGTAGCTAAGTGATGTCTTCCTACACTGCATATGATGCGATTAGTTAAGACAGTCATGTGACTTTGTTGATCTTAGTTAAGGGTCATGTGGGTGGGTCCAATTAATCATGAAATGACAGGTAGAGCTTGACTAGTGCTTATGATTTGTTGACCATAATTAAGGTCATAAGTGCTGGGGGTAAAAACCTTTATCGGGAGTTTCAAGTGTTGAAATTTGCAATGAGATTGCATACCTTCTATATGATAGTTGGATCTTGATACCCACTGCGAGTAATTGTTACTCCTGGGAGAGTTTTGCACTTTGCAATTAGTCGATCAAGTAGGTGTCTAGAAAGGTGTCAACGGGATTACGCCCTGGGAAAACGAGCTTTATTTTAATTAGGTCCGTGCGAAAGCACGGGGAACCTCCCTCAAAGTACTGGCACTGGCCTGGCTGAAAGATTGGCGAACTTGTAGAGTGTAATTAATCCCGGCTAGTCTTTCCTTTTAAGGTTTGAAGGAAGATTTGATAAAAACAGTGGGAGCCATCCTGATTAGATAAAATATATATAACCAATCTAATCTTGCAAGAGCGCACGCAGAGTGTTTTCATCTCTCTCTCTCCAGGTAGCGACCATGTCACCCCTTAATCAAGATAATAATATGGATGTATTGACCGAACCCGCTTGTTATACAGAGCTGGGGAACGTTGGTCCCGCTCCAACTTATAATTGTTATAAGACAGAGCAGGAAATTGGGGATTACCAGAATTCCCGTGCCGCCCAAACGAAGAAAGTGCATGATGATGCATCTTCTTCGGGTGTGTTCATTACAGAGAACTGTTTCTCAGTATCCTTTACGTCCTGGGTATGAGATACCGGATCAGGATCCCATATATGTAATTTGTTACATGGGCTACAGATAGGTAGAGAACCGAGAACGGGTGATAAGTTTCATGAGATAGAAACGGTGCAAGTGTTGCAGCCAAGTCTGTTGGTAGTTATCACCCTGTATTACTAGAATACATTGATTCTGAACGAATGTTATTAGATACCATACCTGATATACAACATCATATCGGTCTCTTTTTATTAAAGAAGGATATAATTTTGTATTGTTGGATAATGTTTTGAACATTTCCTATATCAAGAGTTGATCGATTCAGGCACGTTATCTAAAAGCATAGACGTTCTAAATCAAACTACAGTTCTTAACGTACAGAACACGCACAAGAGGAAGAGTTCAGAAATGAACGATTCCTTCTTGAGGTTTTGTAGACTAGGTCATATTAATGTGACCCGACTAGCTGAAGTTACATTTAGATGCATATTTAAATTAGTTTGAATTTACATCTTGTGAAACTTGCCGGTCATGTCACAGAGATAAGATGACCACAGCTCCGTTTATTGGAAACAGAGAAAGAGTTAGTGAACTCTTGTGACTGATACATAGTGATGTATGAAGGTCCCCTGTCTGCAGATGCCAGGACTGGTTTCTTATACTTCCTTACATTCAATGAGTATCTCTCAAGATTCAGACACATGTTCCTGTTCAAACACATGTCTGAAACTTTTGAGAAATTCAAAGAATGTAAGATAGAAGTAGAGAACCAAAACCGGGTAGAAGTATTATGTCCTTTGATGTGATCAAGGAGGAGAATACTTGAGCACGGAATTTCTGGACTATTCCAAACGAGAATGAGATTCTCTCTCAGCATTACTCCTCCGTATACACCACAGCACGTAGGTGTATCGGGGCGGAGCAAACGCACCATATGAGATATGGTGTGCTCTATAAGTATTACTGAGTTACCTGTTTCCTTTTGGGGGTTATGCACTTGAGAAGCAGCATGCCTATTGAATTGGGTTTGAATCAAATCAATGCCTACCACTCCAAATGAGATATGGTATGGAAAGAGCCCATCTCTTAAGCAAGTTAAGATTTGGGGTTGTCCGGCCTATGTCAAAAGCAAAATCCTGACAAGCTCGAGGCAAGGTCAGTTCTGTACAACTGGAAGGAGTTCCAGCTAGACAAATTACAGCTGATGATTTGTTAAAACCAAAGGGTTCAATAGTCCCCGACAAACCTCCGCCTCTCCGCCGATCTAGTAGGGTTCCTCATCCGCCTGAGAGATACTTCGGTTTCTCGAGGACAGTGGGAGCGAGGATTGCATCATGAGATGATGACCCAACTAGTTTCGAGCAGGCCATCAAGAGTAGGGACTCTGTAAGAATGGCTGGATGCTTATCGATCTGAGATGGAATCCATATATACCAACAAAGTATGGACTTTGGATGCTATATCTGAAGGGTTAAAACCCCATCAGGAGCAAGTATATCTTGAGAAGATTACATGGTGTAGATGGAAAAGTTGAGACTTTCAAAGCTATACTTGTTAAAGGTTTTCGTCATCGACCAGGCATGGATAATGATGAAACCTTTTCCAGTGGATGTGCTTAAGTCCATCCGGATCCTACTTGCCATTGCTACATACCATGATTACGATACCTGGTGGTTGGGTGCCATGACTGCTTTTCTAAATAATGATTTAGAACAAAGCGACTATAAGAACACAGACAGATGGCTTCGTAAATAGTGGAAGCAACGGAAACGTGTGCAAGATGCTTTGTGTGATAAGGCAGGCATCGCGGAGTTGGAACATCTGTTTTGATGTGGCAGTCAAACAGTTTGACTTCATCAAAATAGTAGATGAATCGTGTACATACAAAAAGGTAGTGGAGAGTAAGGTGGACATCCTCGTATTATACGTGGACAACATACTCTTGATAGGTGTAGCGTCTTGAAAAGTCGTTTTGCTGTTTTCCTGAAATTCGGTGAAAATTCGGTATTTTTCCGAAAACCGTCTTTCTCGTTATTTTGCAGTTTAGGGCTAATTATACCTAAAATGGATAGGTAATTGCTTGTTTTTAGTAGCTAATGATTTACTTATGAAATTTTGGTCGTTTAAAAATTTTCCCTAATTTTTCAAATTTTTAATATTATTTTAAGCCGGTAAGAAAATACATTAAATTAGCGATAAATACAAATTTTTCCGGGCTAATTTTAATCTTTAAAATAATGATAATTAAAATCTAGTTGTAACATAAATTTTTAGTATTTTATTTTGATTTTTAACAAATTTTTGTGATAGGAAACGAATTTATTGAATTTTAAGCTAAAACTTGCAATTTTTGACTTGTAGGGGGTCTTTTTGCATAAAATTTCTTTTGTAAAACCCCTCTCTCTTTGCCCTCAGCCCTAGGATGGCCCCACATTGTCCAAGTCCAGAAATTTCTGGCCTCTTTCCTTGTTTTCTTTCTTGAGTTGATTTAGTTAGTTTATTGATTTATTTTTAAATATAGTTGATAAGTTATGGTGCTTTGACTTTGGGGAGTTGACCCTTGACTTTCCCACACACCCACACCCTCCCCCTTACCTCATTTCTGGCCGAAACCTACACTTCCCCCCTCTTCATCTCTTTTATTCTCATTTCTTCAAAATTCTTCATGTTTAATTCATCAAAATTGCAAATTAAAGCTTGCAAATTAAAACCATCCTTCATCTTTCTTTCCTTCACCTCCCGAGCTTGGATCTTGATGCTTGAGGCCATCATTTGGAGCAAAATTTATTCTTGCTAGATCTCAATTGAGGTATAATTTCCATCAAGTTACTTTCTTTTTGCTAAATTCCTTTAATTATATGGTATTAGTGTTAAAAGTTTGCTAAATTTTAATCTAGTTTATAAAAGAATAGTTTGTATTAACTAGTGTTTTTGAAGCCATGATAGTTAATTAAATTGTTTTGTAGTTAATCTAGTTGTTAATTAGCTAATCTATATGGTTACCTTGTTATGTAGTCTTCAAATTTATGCTAATTTAGTTAATTTTAAAAGTTTGATTTTGGTTGTAAATTGTTGTTTTAGGAAAATCTAGAAAGGGGTTAGTGTATGGAAAGTGGGTTGTGAAGCATGATTAATGAGTTGAAATAAGGTTTAGAAACCATTATTTAGTTGTTTAAATCTAATTTGTTATCTAGTTGTTTTGCTAACCTAATCTAGTAGGTTAACTTGCTAATTGAGTTATAAATTAGTGTTAATTTAAGGTTTTCATGTAAAGTTTGGATTAGAATTTCTAGGTTATATAATTCAAGTAATGGTTGTTTATAGAAAATAGGTTTTGAATCTCTGCTAATGTGTTGTAATTATAGTGTTTGTAGATTGCTTTTTGTGTGGTTGGATATTGTGTTGGATTGTGATATCCGTATCGCTAATTTTCGATTTTTGCACCAAATTGCTAGTTTTGTGCTTACTAGATTTTTATAAAAATTATGTGATGGATTATTTTCGACATCTTGATGATGGTGTTGGCTTATTCTATGACGTTTAGGATGTGTGTGTGCGGATTTTTGAGTAGTCGGGTTTTAGTTTTGCCAGGCGACCAAATCGGCGTTTTTTTGGAAGTTTTTGCGATTTTCGCGTGTGTTCCGTGCACTTTGTGCACATTGTACCTAGCTAGTGAACATTAGTAGTTTCGTTGGGGTTTTGCGTCGTTCTTGTTATGTAACCTTATGTTTGGTATTGATGTGAATTCCAGGTTCAGTCGCGGAGACGTCAGACGCGGCGCGAAAGGGGAAAGCGGTGATTGGACACAGCTAGCCAGGGATTCCGGTGAGTAGATGTAACATCTACGGGGGACTATCGTTGGATGGCGCAAGCCGCCCGATAGTTTTAGTAACTTACAAGACCCTTAGTGATGTTAGTAATTAGGGGTGAAATACTTAGTTGACTATTGCTGCATCCATGCATTATATTGACATACCTATACGAAACCATTTTATAGGACACCTGCACCATTGCCAGGGTTTTTATATGCAGCACGAGCACTATTCATGCTTACACACACACCCTGGTAATTGCCATGCCACCACACTAGATAACATTTAAATTTAAACCTTTTACTAATTGATACTTAAACTGGTGCTATTGCCTTTAATTCCTTAAAATGAAACCGTAGGACTGCTATTCATGTGCCTGTACTTCATCATATTAATTGTTCATGCCTAATCCATTAATTACATATCGCAACTTGATTATTGACACCATATGCATTCATTATCATTGATATATGCACTTATGAGGACTTCTTGAGATTTTATGATATTTCTGGATTTCGGGGGAAAGCCGCAAAATTTCTAAACTTATAATATTTTTAAAACATGTAAATTGCGGTTTTCTAGTGATGTAAGTGTCGTCCACCATGAGTTTGCTGTGGTTTTTGGAGACCCGTTTCGAGGAGTTGGATGAACCGTTTCGGGTACATGGTGGGCCCGGTAGGGTACCCCGGGGCAAGAAGCTCGTGGTGCTGACGATGAGCCTGGCAGGGGACGGATTACCTACCGGTGACTTCATTGGGCACGACGGATATCCAGAGGATACCGACCGGGGCCGCGAGAGGATGAGATATTGATATTGAGATGAGTCAGCCGGATGGCTGAGGCCAGAGACACTATGACATGGATTTATGAGATTTGAGACAGCTTTTGGGTGTCGTTGCTGGACACCGGTTTTCGTCGATTCATTGATATTATGCTGGCATTCCAAAAGAGTTTCAAAAACAAAAAGAGATAAAAATGTTTCTTATATATACCTATTGAGACCTCAGATATTCATGTTGCATACATATTAGTACACTGATGTTGTATACACACCTGCTAGTGCATCCAATCATACTGTTGGAGATAGTGCCCTCATAGTCAATTATTGGATCGCAGGTACGTGATTGCAATGATTGCGGAGGACCTATCCCGGTAGCACAGTCTTACTCGAGATGATAGTATGCTATCTGGTTTGCCTTTATCAGTCGTGTTCATGTTCAGGTGACTGATTGCATGTTACACTTTGATAGAGCCCTTAGGATCTTGCTTTACTACCAACTGTATGAGGGCGATCATATACGTGAGATTTGGGTAGTTTATATGCATATCCTTAATTGTGGTCCCTAGTCGTGGAAGTTTCGAGACAGGGCATCGATACTCCGGAGTAGACTAGTGTATACAGTCGAGACCCCGACGAGGGGCGGTGGCCGGTCTCACAAGCCACTGGTGTCAGTTGGATCACCTAAGATGTATACAGGTGCTCATTGGGTTATGAGTACACCGGACAGGACTCGCCGGGAATCTGCTAGTTAGTACTATACCTATCGTCAGATAGCAGTTCCCAGGTGACATGTGTACAGGTTAGTTCATCGACCTGAGGTCGTCATTTGTCTCGTGTGAGTTCCCACTGTGCTTTGATTTCTACCCTACCACGGCTCAAAGGAGTCGTGCAAACAGGTAGCTTTTGGGTACAGTCCCAAGCCATATGGAGGCACGTGAGTGGATCGGCAGGGGATTCGTCTCTCCCGGTATTGGGGGCGAGATCGTGCTGTGTCTAGGAGAGCCATTACACAAAGCCCACGGCCGTGGCAGGAGATTTACTGGTAGATACTCCAGTAGTATCTCAGGGTGTTATTGGGCTTCACTCCGACACGACTTATACTGCTATTGGGGGTCTGACGTTGCTAGCCCCCTAGGCGGGTATGCGATACTCATTGACGAACGGACCGGACTGTATATACATTGTCACTGTTAGGCTCAGTAGGGTTTTCGGAGGAGTTCGCACATCGGTCTCCCTTGAGTTCGCTCCTCGGCCACCCTTGAGGTCAGTCCGTGGGCAGCCGTTACGAATTGCTAGTGCCGCTGACGGTTTGTGGTTAAACCCACTGCCAGGGTACTGACGAGTCATTAGAGTCCCCCACAGACAGTTTCCCAAGTTCGGGCGAAACGTTGTAGAGGCCGTATGGTTTTATGGCAGGGTTCGGAAAATGCACGTGCGTTTACGCACGTGTCGGTTTTCGGACAGATGATACTCGTCGACTTTAGTTTAAGCCGGATCCGAATATTATATTGAGTAGGTATAATATCTTTGTCTCAGTTGCATTTGTATTCGGTCGTAATACAAATGCGGGTATATTTATACAGTTTCGGGGTTATCCTGAAAGTTGTTTCAGGATCACTTTTGGAAGTTGCCAGTTTCCAGTTTTCTATCAGCCGTCTTTTAACATTCGGTTAAAGACGGATTTATCTTTTCTTCAGATATGAGTGAGTCATCATTCTAGAAGCTTCTAGAAGTGATGATGAGGCTAGTGAGTCATTTGTGTCATTAATGGTTCATTAATGATGTAAGGTGACTAGGTTTGTTCTAATTGGTTCATATTGATGATTCATTCTTTCATGAAGCTTCTTGTATATTGTCACCCCCCTTTCCTTGCTTCTACACTCATTCTCACCTCTTCATATTGGTGGCCGGCCCCTTGAGAGAAGAGAGAGAGAGAGAGATTCATTGTTTTGGAGAGAAAAGACTATGGTTTAAATTGTATGGAAATTTCATATCTCGGTTCGTTCCATCACCCGATATAAAAATAGCAACTTCATTTACCGATCGTCCACGGACTTGGACGAAGTGAGACAAAGTCATCTACTCAATCTCTACATCATTCTTGGTCGTCTCTTTTAGCAAACTTGACGATCGAGTTGCCTCAAGTCAGAGGCGGGAGCCCGTTTAAAGAATCGTCGATGTGGTGCCACCTCGACGAGGAGATCGGAGATCGACGAGATCGGAGCAGCCGCAACGGAGCGTGGGATGATGGTTGAAGAACGAAGGACTCGGATCGTTCGGTATAACCTTTCTCACTCTTTACAGTTTGTTAGTTTAGCAATAATGGCAGATCCGGGTTAAAGTATACGATAGCGCCAGTTTAAAAGTTTTTATTCCGCATTTGGCGTCTGTAGACGGCCGGGGCGCTAGCGTAGACTTACAGTGGTATCAGAGCCTCACCATTTTGCTATGCTAACTTGTGCTAACGCGTTTAAAACATCGATCCGACCGAAAATCAAAAACGACAAAATCCTTGCTTGACAGTTTCTGTTGATTTTAAAATGTGTCAAAATTAATTTCTGGATGTCTTAAAAATCCGTACAGGCGATTATAAGACCCACGACAAAATTTGCAGTTGTGACTCCTCCAAGTTGCCGCGGAAGGGCGGCCAAACCCATGGTTTGGCCGCGCTTCCGCGGCCATGTGAGGAGCACGTGCTCCCAAATTTTTGCAGTGGGTTCTTCTGTGGATTTTGGGGTTTTTGATATATTTAGTTTTGGCCCAGATTTTGTTACTGTTCACCAGTAAGCTGTGGGGCCCACTTTTTGATATTTGGTCTTTGGTCGATCGAAATTTAAACACGTTAGTTTACAGTGCTTACATTATATCTCCGACCGGGGATGTCATTTGATCGGTAAACCGCGTCTGATTGCTATAGTTCTTTTAGACGGGTTTGCGAACGTGACATTCGCGTTGATGTTCTGTGTTGTGCTGTGATGTTGCGGATTTGTCATGATGGATAGCAGTGTGCAATGATAGTACAGTTTGAGTTTATTTGTACATTTGATATTGCGGGGCGAGCGTCCAACTTGTGGACAGCCGTCACTGCCTGTTGTATAATATTCTTTTGGGGCACGACCAGGTTGCGGTCGATGTACCTATTGTACTATTTTTCATTACTGTACTAGGTTTTACCCCGCGACGGAGTGCACGGATAGCCGGGTTCTGGAGGGCAACGGGTCTGCATCTCATGGCTTTGGGAGGCAGAGGGGCCCCACTCTAAAATTGGCAGACTATTCGCCGCACTCGTAGGGGGTACAGGTTGACCCAAGGAGGGGTGCTCAATTTACCGGATTCCGTGAAGTGCCGGGTGTTCCATTCACTATGCTGTGGGGACTACCTCGCTTCAGGTTTTGGCGGGTAACTTGCCGCACCCGTAGGGGTCTAGGTTTCATTGCACAGGCTATCCACACGACAGGGGAACGTCGGGTTTCAGCAGCGGCTCTGTGAAACTCGGGGATCCCAGATATCTGTATTGTTCTGTAATGCTTATTACTTTTCTGTAATGTCGCATATTATCACGCCTGGAGCGATTATGTATATTGGTTTATATACTATTAGATGTTGTATATGTTTTACACCCGCGCTAGTCCAGTCCCCGCTCTGTCGTTAGTTAAGTAACCTAACGGGTGATGACGGGACCCAGTGACGAATGCGGATGGCATATACGTACATTTTATTTTCGTTCTTTTCTGGTGTGATTGATTGATGGGACTGCGTTGATTCTGATCAATGCAAAGTTAAACAAACCTGTTTTAGTTGTTGGAACAATTTTAAAAAGTGTTATTGCAAAGACGTTTCCTTTTGTTTTGCATAGCGGTATTCAGTGGAATATCCTGCACCTCATTCGACGGGGCAAGGGTCGATATCCCTTCACCGGGACTGACCCCTTGGGCAGAAGTTTGCGTCAGGGTAATAACTTCACTATAGCCGATTACATGTTGCTTTGCATAGCGGTATTCAGTGGAATATCCTGCACCTCATTCCACGAGGAAAGAGCCGAGATCCCTTCACCGGGAGCGACCTCTTTAGCAAAAGGTTTTCGCCACTATATTTTAAAAAAAGCTATCAGGTTCCTTCAGCGATATCAAGTTCATTACGCTAAAGGTTTTTCGCCAAAAACCAGCCGTAGCCCTCCGTCGTTTCTTATGGATGGTCAGTAATATTCAAGCTATGTTTGTTGGCTTTCGTCAGGGCATAGTGTTTGGTAGTTGCTGGGGTATTCATTTGTTGCATAGATAGATGTGTTGGTTTGGGACAGTCGTATTACCTTGTTGGCTTTCGTCAAGGGTATGTACGAGTGGGTTCAAATTAACAAGATAATGACGGGCAGAACTTGACATGTGACTTATGATTTGTTGACTTTCGCCAAGGTCATAAGAGCATGGGGTAAAAATCTGATCGGGAGTTTCTAAAGAAACTGAAACTTGCCAGGCATGCGCATACCTTCTGGAGTGTGATAACGCGAGTGGATTCCGTCACGTTATCATGCGATGAGAGTTGGATCCCGATTCCCACTGATGAGTTGGTTTACTCTTCGGGTGATCCCGATTGATTCTTCTTTAGGTTTGGAGGAGAATTTGACAGGACAGTGGAAGGTTTCCGGATTAGATAAAGTTATGACCATTCTGATCTAGGTTAGAGTGCACGCAGAGTGTTTCTTTTCTCTCTCTCTCTTTGGCAGCGACCTTTGACCGACCCTAGACTATGACTCAGTGACCAGGTTGACCGAACCTTCTTAAAATACTGGCTTTTTGGATTGTCTGAGTTGCATAAGTCATTGCCACTCCTTCTTTTACCCTTTGCATTTCCCAGAACACCCGTATTACTACGGATATCCACTTCCATTGGATAGAGCCATCGTATGGTTATATACGAACTCGAAGGGACTTCTTCGAGGATGGATCAAGGTTCAGGAGAAATAGAATTGGTTTATTCAGTTGTCTTTTATTATCACCTTCTCTCAGGTTGCGAGAGCTCCTTGGTTTAGGAGAGTACACCTATTACGCTTATTGGATAGTCTTATTCCAAACCATAGGCAGGTGCCGAAAGGTAGGGAATGAAGAAAACCAATTAGCCTAAGTAGGGTGTGCAGAAGGTAATATGTAAAGACAAAATAAAGGGATTAGAAAAAGGGCAAAGTAAATTGCGACTGTTATCATTCACGACCAAACCGCGTACTTCATCGCCACTCCTATTTTCACCTTTAAAAGAATAAGGTATTATTCAATTGTCTTTTATCATCACCTTCTCTCGAGATGCGAGTACTCCTTGGTTTAGGAGGGTACACCTATTATGCTTACTGGATAGTCTTCTTCCAAACCATAGGCTGGTGCCGAACGGTAGGGAAGGAAGAAAACCATTTAGCCTAACGATGGCGTACAGAAGGTAACGACTAAAGACAAATAAAGGGATTTGGAGAGATGGCAATAAAATATACGGTTGAAGTCATGAGTTGGATTATGGAAGAGGCATTACTATGAATACCAGGACACCCCTACGAAACATTTTTATGTTTCAGTGCATTGTTAAAGAAAAACTGTTTTCCCGATTAGACACTTACTCCAAGGGTATGTATTTACCAGGTTTCATTCTCATATCTGTATGGTTTTACAGATAATGAGTGGGAGTAAGATATTGGGAATTAAGTGATCATCCTCGTTATATCGGAATTCGTTGTAATTGGTGATATTTGAGGAAATCGCCTGGATACAGTTTTCAACCTACGACGCACGGGTTTTTGAGTTGTTCAACTCAGCGGACTTATACAGAGTATTGTATGTTGTCCAAGTGTCCATCAGGACAAAGGGGTAGGTCCTCGTACTATGTTCTGTTTACTTATAACTTCTCTAGTATTTAAACAAGTGTTTCGTAGAAATACAATGTCTAAGTTTTGAGAAGTTGTGGGTATAAGAATACAGTAGAGAACCAGGTGTCACAAGTATCGGGATTCTTCAAAGAGATCAAAGATGTAGATTCTTGTGATGGGTATTCAGATGATAGTGATGGTTTTGAGAAACGTGTTTCTCTTTCAGGTTACTCATAATTGGATGGATTCCTAAGTTGAGTAATGCTGATTAACCTCTCTCCATTAAAGTGATATGCACTGGAGACAGCTGCATGATTTGAATCAGGTTCCAATTAAATAAGTGCCAAAGTTTCTGTATTGGATATAGAATGGATCGTACCTTAAAAGAAATTAAGGTACGGGGAGTTGTCTAGCTTATGCTTAAAACCAGACACTGGATAACTCAGGGCACGTTTCTGTAATGGCTGTTTGTGGGTTGACCCTGGCTATGACGAGGGTTGATATTCTACCATTTGGAAGATCAATAGTGATATTGTTCTTGACTCGCCACAGTTTTAGTAAAATGGATCTTTTTCAGAAAACAGTAGTGGGAGTATGGTAGAACTGGAAGTGATTCCAGAACCGCGAACGATTACAAAAAAATTTAGTAGGACCTATATATTCAATCAGGTTTGACATTCTAATTAGCCACTCCGCAGATTTGGTGGGTAACCTCAGACACCCGAGAGGTACTCCGGTAGCCTCAAGGACGGTGACAGGGAGGTTATTATCTACCCAGACTTGACACTACTGTTGTTCCAGACTATGAGACCAGGCAGGAGGATAACTATAGCGTCGTTCTAAACTAGCTTTAGAAGTGTACGTGTATATTATTCTGCCAGAGGGTTGTCGTAGTCAGTGGGAGCAGCGGAAGCATGGTGGGCAAGTAGCTTATGTCTATTTATAGACTAGAGCAGTTATAGCGGAAATATATCATCTAATTTTGATGTGACAGTCATGGGTTTGACTTCAATCAGAATAGGAGATGGATCAGTTAAGAAGGTAGTAGGGTGTGATGTCATGGTATCTGGATGACATACACAGAGTAGGAAGTAAAATTCCTATACTACGATCGGTTGTACTGTGATCGTCACACAGTTGTTTCTCCAGACAGGATATGGATATAATATTTGACATTCTGGTTTCTGGATCTATGGTTTTAGATCTAGATTTGGGTAGTTTCCCAATGTGGGTACTTTGACAAATATTCTAATGGTTTTTAGAATAGTTGACTCCTAGCATGGTAGTGTACCTGCAGGTGATGGAGTCACCCTCTCTAAAGGTGTCGTATAGACTAAAGGGGAGAGGGATGTGCATGATTGGCATATCACTTGCTTAGGCAATTGAGTCAATCATGAGATGTCAAGTACCACACCAAATGTTGTTTTTGCACTAGATGCAATAAGTTTGTATTAATCCAATCCTGGAGAAACATAAGGAAGCAGTTTTAGAACATTGGTACATGTTCTACGGATTTGATAACGGCAGCCTCTTTCGGGAGACGGTTATCATTCCAGGCTTCAAAGGTGACATGGATGACAGAGTGATTTTCAGAGTTTTTAGTTTTCCCTCTGACGAGGGACAGTATTATGGACAGGTGGTTCCAAAGGATACTGTAGGTGGCATGGTGCCGGATACTGATTAGGTTCAGTGATCCATACAGTCTAAGAAGTTTGGATATGGAGTTCATTTATGAACTAAGGTCCCATCAGATATCCAGACATATTCTAAGACAGGTACTACTCAATTCGGGAGATGGTTTTCTCCGCGAACTTGAGATTAAGAGAGATATAGAAAGATACTTCTAGGCGGATCCACTCACTGAGGCTATTTCTCGAACATAATAGTTTTACAAACGGGCTTTGTGAAACTGATTAGTAGAGGAGTTGGATGTTCGGTTTCACACGGGCTGTGAGTAGTCGGCATCGCAATAATTAGCCTTGAGTGCAAGTGGGAGATTGTTGGAGATAGTGCCCTCATAGTCAATTATTGAATCGCAGGTACGTGATTGCAATGATTGCGGAGGACCTATCCCGGTAGCACAGTCTTACTCGAGATGATAGTATGCTATCTGGTTTGCCTTTATCAGTCGTGTTCATGTTCAGGTGACTGATTGCATGTTACACTTTGATAGAGCCCTTAGGATCTTGCTTTACTACCAACTGTATGAGGGCGATCATATACGTGAGAGTTGGGTAGTTTATATGCATATCCTTAATTGTGGTCCCTAGTCGTAGGAGTTTCGAGACAGGGCATCGATACTCCGGAGTAGACTAGTGTATACAGTCGAGACCCCGACGAGGGGCGGTGGCCGGTCTCACAAGCCACTGGTGTCAGTTGGATCACCTAAGATGTATACAGGTGCTCATTGGGTTATGAGTACACCGGACAGGACTCGCCGGGAATCTGCTAGTTAGTACTATACCTATCGTCAGATAGCAGTTCCCAGGTGACATGTGTATAGGTTAGTTCATCGACCTGAGGTCGTCATTTGTCTCGTGTGAGTTCCCACTGTGCTTTGATTTCTACCCTACCACGGCTCAAAGGAGTCGTGCAAACAGGTAGCTTTTGGGTACAGTCCCGAGCCATATGGAGGCACGTGAGCGGATCGGCAGGGGATTCGTCTCTCCCGGTATTGGGGGCGAGATCGTGCTGTGTCTAGGAGAGCCATTACACAAAGCCCACGGCCGTGGCAGGAGATTTACTGGTAGATACTCCAGTAGTATCTCAGGGTGTTATTGGGCTTCACTCCGACACGACTTATACTGCTATTGGGGGTCTGACGTTGCTAGCCCCCTAGGCTGGTATGCGATACTCATTGACGAACGGACCGGACTGTATATACATTGTCACTGTTAGGCTCAGTATGGTTTTCGGAGGAGTTCGCTCATCGGTCTCCCTTGAGTTCGCTCCTCGGCCACCCTTGAGGTCAGTCCGTGGGCAGCCGTTACGCATTGCTAGTGCCGCTGACGGTTTGTGGTTAAACCCACTGCCAGGGTACTGATGAGTCATTAGAGTCCCCCACAGACAGTTTCCCAAGTTCGGGCGAAACGTTGTAGAGGTCGTATGGTTTTATGGCAGGGTTCGGAAAATGCACGTGCGTTTACGCACGTGTCGGTTTTCGGACAGATGATACTCGTCGACTTTAGTTTAAGCCGGATCCGAGTATTATATTGAGTAGGTATAATATCTTTGTCTCAGTTGCATTTGTATTCGGTCGTAATACAAATGCGGGTATATTTATACAGTTTCGGGGTTATCCTGAAAGTTGTTTCAGGATCACTTTTTGAAGTTGCCAGTTTCCAGTTTTCTATCAGCCGTCTTTTAACATTCGGTTAAAGACGGATTTATCTTTTCTTCAGATATGAGTGAGTCATCATTCTAGAAGCTTCTAGAAGTGATGATGAGGCTAGTGAGTCATTTGTGTCATTAATGGTTCATTAATGATGTAAGGTGACTAGGTTTGTTCTAATTGGTTCATATTGATGATTCATTCTTTCATGAAGCTTCTTGTATATTGTCACCCCCCTTTCCTTGCTTCTACACTCATTCTCACCTCTTCATATTGGTGGCCGGCCCCTTGAGAGAAGAGAGAGAGAGATTCATTGTTTTGGAGAGAAAAGACTATGGTTTAAATTGTATGGAAATTTCATATCTCGGTTCGTTCCATCACCCGATATAAAAATGGCAACTTCATTTACCGATCGTCCACGGACTTGGACGAAGTGAGACAAAGTCATCTACTCAATCTCTACATCATTCTTGGTCGTCTCTTTTAGCAAACTTGACGATCGAGTTGCCTCAAGTCAGAGGCGGGAGCCCGTTTAAAGAATCGTCGATGTGGTGCCACCTCGACGAGGAGATCGGAGATCGACGAGATCGGAGCAGCCGCAACGGAGCGTGGGATGATGGTTGAAGAACGAAGGACTCGGATCGTTCGGTATAACCTTTCTCACTCTTTACAGTTTGTTAGTTTAGCAATAATGGCAGATCCGGGTTAAAGTATACGATAGCGCCAGTTTAAAAGTTTTTATTCCGCATTTGGCGTCTGTAGACGGCCGGGGCGCTAGCGTAGACTTACACATACCTGTATTTTTGATGCTAGGATGCTTGTGTGCATGGATACGATAGCCTTTGTAGGTGTTATTTATTACTCACGAGTTGGCAACTCACCCCCGTTATGCCACAGTCTTTTGCAGGTCCGCTCCGTCAGTTCAGTAGCGGCGGGTGCACTCGTTCTTTTACCTCCTTTGCTTGGACTCGAGGTTTTGCTCCTAGGTGGGTTATATTACTATTTTGTACCACCTTGTATATTCTTTGTATCTAGGGTACTCCATCTACTGTATCTACCAGCATTATTGTACATTGACCTAGAGATGAGGCTGTGAGATTTGTAGACTTTTATGCTGTATTTTGGGGTCGAGCTCACTTGAGTCGACATGATGTTTTCTTATGCTTCATTATGATTATTATGCTTGTTGTCATTTTATATTGCGTGGGATTTGTGACCGCCTTGTGGCGAAGAGCTAGCTCCCGCTTGGGGATGCCCTATTTTGTTGGATTCATATATATTTTGTTGTACCCATTTTGGGGGCCAGTATTTACAAAGGAGACTCTGCCGAAATTTTCGGAAAAATTGGTATTGTTTTTAAAAGGGGTTTTACATGACTTATTTGATAAACTCGCTTTCAATTGATTGGGTTTTCTTCACTCTTTTGCTTAATTGGTTTTGTTTTCTGGGCTTTGGCTTACTTATTTTACGGACGTCTTTAGACGTTTCGTAAACTTAAGTGCCAGTCACGTTCCGTACCCTGCGGGTCGTGACAAAGTTGGTATCAGAGCGATAGGTTTTACCTTTGTGAGTGTAGGATGACCCTTGGTAGATGGAGTAAGTGACTTAAGCAGGGTAACGTAGCGTGCGTATGTCCGCGGCATACTTGCGATACGGTACTCCGCCTAAGTGACTTTAGGATACTTGCTTGAAATTCTTCTTCAATTCCGTGTATCCTATGATCCTATTGCACTATTCTTACTATCCGTTTTCCTGTAACAGCCACTATGCCGCCGAAGGCTACGAGGGCACAGAGGGCTGCCGCCAAAGACGAGATTCGAGCTGGCTCGTCCGAGACTAGGACTGAGCAGGGTGGTATGCCTACGCCGCAGGGACAGACCGATCCACCTTCCCCAGGCCGTATGGATAGGCTCGAGACTGGTATGGAGGAGTTGCGACAGATGATGGGAGGCATGCAGGAGCTACGTCAGATGGTAGGATCCCTAGTTGCAGCCAGTCGTACACCGAGGCCGGATGACGTACCTACTACATCACAGACGACCATGATACCTGCTCCTACTACTACCACCGTGGCCATTCCGGTTTCACTACAGGATTTCATGAGGCTGAGACCTCCAGTATTTACCGGCACCGAGGCAGCGGAGGACCCACAGACGTTCCTTGACAGTTTAGCCAGGATCTACCGTTCGCTGAGATGTTCGGATGATCGATGGGTAGAGATTGCGAGTTTCCTACTAGAGGGTCTCGTGCAGACATGGTGGGAGTCAGTCTTGAGAGGTCGAGCTGCAGGTCTACCGCCTATGACTTGGGTCGAGTTTACAGCGGTCTTTCTAGCCCGTTTCCTTCCAGAGAGCGTTCGTGACGCCAGAGCTCGCAGCTTCGAGGCCTTAGTCAAGACACCTGGGATGACGGTGTCTGAGTATGACATCCAGTTTACACAGTTATCCTGATATGCTCAGTATTTGGTGGATACCGAGGAGAAGATGGTAAAGAGGTTCGTACAGGGACTTGATGCCCAGCTATATCTTGCCATTGGCGCCCAGCACTACGACACTTATTCAGCTGCTATGGATATGGCATTGCGGATGGAGGCACGCATATCACGGACTTCGGCCGTTTCTAGGCCGAAGAGGATTCGCACCGATGTACCGTCTCAGAGGCAGCGCGCCAGATTCTTTCCGAGAGATAGGCCTGGCAGAGGATTTGGACGGGGACAGTTATATGGTTCTTATCCCCAGGGGCACCAGCCGTCGCCAGGGTGTTTTGGGTGCGGGAGTTTGCACCATCTTGTCAGAGACTATCCGGCGAGACGACAGGGAGCACCGACAGTTCCGCATGTGACCCTACCACCATCACCACCCCCTCCTCAGAGAGCCCTACTTCCTATCCCAGGCGATGCTCTACGCCAGTTAGGTGCACCGAGAGGCCGTGGACGCGGCGGTCCTGTTCAGAGAGGACGAGGAGGCAGAGGCCGAGGTCGAGGTCAGCCCGCTATCGGTGGAGGACAGGCCCGAGTTTTTGCTTTGACACCGCAGGATGCGCAGGCATCCAATGCCGTTGTGACAGGTACCTTGCCAGTTTGTTCTTTCGACGCACGGGTATTATTCGACCCAGGTTCCACACATTCGTACGTATCTACACACTTTGCACCGATGTTGGGCCGTGAGTCGTCGTCGTTAGATCAGCCGCTTGTTGTTGTTACTCCGGTAGGCGAGTCGTTTGTCGCTCGTTTTGTTTTTCGTTTGTGTTCCGTTCGTATCGGGGAGAGGGATTCATTAGTTGATTTGATACTCCTCGATATGTTGGACTTTGATGTGCTTCTGGGCATGGATTGGCTAGCCACTTGTTATGCTTCGGTGGACTGCCGTGAGAAGGCAGTCCGATTTAGCTTTCCGGGAGAGCCAGTCCTTGTTATTCGGGGAGACCGCAGTGTCACCCTTCCCAGCTTAATTTCGTCTCTTCGCGCTGGTCAGCTCTTGCGGAAGGGATGTCAGGGATTCTTAGCGTTTGTTTGTGATACTCGAGCTGCAGAGGTTCCGTTGGACCGGGTCCCGGTAGTTTGTGAGTTCCCTGATATTTTCCCTGATGAGCTACCTGGGCTACCGCCTGAGCGGGATGTTGAGTTCTGCATTGATTTGATTCCCGGTTCGGGGCCTATTTCTATACCGCCTTATCGGATGGCCCCGGCAGAGCTTCGAGAGCTGAAGGATCAGTTGCAGGATTTGTTAGATAAGGGGCTTATTCGACCGAGTGTTTCTCCGTGGGGTGCTCCGGTCCTGTTTGTCAAGAAGAAGGATGGAAGCTTGCGCTTATGTATCGACTACTGCCAGCTGAAAAAAGTTACCGTTCGGAACAGATATCCGTTGCCGCGCATTGATGATTTGTTCGACTAGCTTCAGGGTGCGGGGTATTTTTCGAGGATCGATTTGCGATCAGGATACCATCAGCTGCGAGTTCGACAGGAGGATATACCGAGGACAGCTTTCCGCACGCGCTACGGCCACTACGAGTTTTTGGTGATGTCGTTCGGACTCACCAACGCCCCAGCAGCATTCATGGATTTGATGAACCGTACATTCAGGCCGTATCTTGACTTGTTCATCATCGTGTTTATCGACGATATCTTGGTGTACTCTCGGAGCAGATAGGAGCACGAGCAGCACTTGCGGATTACGTTACAGACTCTGAGGGAGCACCAGCTGTTCGCGAAATTCTCCAAGTGTGCTTTCTGGCTGGACAGCGTCGGATTCTTGGGTCACGTGGTTACGAGAGACGGCATTTGTGTGGACCCGAAGAAGATTGAGGCTGTTCAGCAGTGGCCCTGACCTACATCGGTTACTGAGATCCGTAGTTTTCTAGGCTTGGCGGGCTAATACAGGCGTTTTGTTCAGGACTTCTCCCGTATAGCTGCACCGTTGACCGGTTTGACCCGGAAGGGAGTTCCTTTTATTTGGACAGAGGAGTGCGAGCGCAGTTTTCAGCAGCTACGGACTTGTTTGACTACGGCGCCGGTATTATCTTTGCCTTCGGGATCAGGAGGATTTGTTGTCTACTGTGATGCTTCGCGAGTGGGATTAGGATGCGTATTGATGCAGCATGGCCGGGTGATCGCTTATGCTTCTCGGCAGTTGAAGAAGCATGAACAGAACTACCCCACTCATGATTTGGAGATGGCTGCAGTGGTCTTTGCACTGAAGATTTGGCGACATTACCTGTACGGCGAGTCGTGTCAGATATTCACCGATCACAAGAGCTTAAAGTACATATTTCAGCAGCGAGACCTGAACCTCAGACAGCGTCGTTGGATGGAGTTGGTGAAAGACTACGACTGCGAGATCTTATATCACCCAGGCAAGGCGAATGTGGTGGCAGATGCGTTGAGTAGGAGGCCCGGGGGTAGTCTATCCTTTTTGCGCGCAGTGCAGAGGCAGTCGTCAGCAGATTGGCAGATGTTATGCGACAGCCGAGTTGAGTTCGAGTTCACTCAGACAGGGGGACAGCTCGCGCATGTTCGTGCACGCCCACAGTTGCTTGACCGTATATATGAGGCACAGCGCAGTGACGACCGTTGCTCAGAGATCATGGCACAGATGGGACAGGGCAGACTTTCCGAGTTCGTGATTGACGATCAGGGGATTTTACGATATGGATCTAGACTGTGCGTACCAGATGCTGATGGATTGCGGCGCGACATTCTTGAGGAGGCACACCGATCAGTGTATAGTGTCCACCCCGGTTCCACCAAGATGTACCATGATATGAGAGAGACCTACTGGTGGGACGGGATGAAGAGGGACATTGCGGAGTTCGTTTCGAGATGCCTGACTTGTCAGCAAGTCAAGGCCGAGCACCAGAGGCCTGCAGGAGAGCTACAGCCGTTACCCATTCCAGAGTGGAAATGGGAACAGATTTCGATGGACTTCGTTGTGGGTCTACCCAGGACCAGTCGAGGGTACGACTCCATCTGGGTGATCGTGGATAGATTGACGAAAACGGCTCACTTCCTACCAGTGAAGACCACTTTCAGCTTCGCTCAGTATCCTCAGCTCTATATTGACGAGATCGTGCGACTACATGGCGTACCGACTTGTATCGTGTCAGATCGAGGCACTCAGTTTACCAGCCGACTATGGCAGAGACTCCAGGAGGCTTTGGGCAATCGTTTGAGCTTCAGCACAGCGTTTCATCCGCAGACAGACGGACAGTCAGAGCGGACCATTCAGACTCTCGAGGACATGCTCAGAGCGTGCGTTTTAGACTTTGGTGGTAGCTGGGATCGTCATTTACCTCTAGTGGAGTTCTCCTACAACAACAGCTTCCAGGATACTATTCAGATGGCACCTTTCGAGGCATTGTATGGGAGGAGATGCAGATCGCCCGTCTGTTGGACAGAGCTCAGCGAGAGCAGTATTTTGGGGCCGCAGCTTGTTGAGGAGACGACAGCGAAGATACAGTTGATTCAAGACCGGATGAGGGCAGCTCAGAGCAGACAGAAATCCTATGCAGACAGGCGCCGTCGCAGATTAGAGTTCGCAGTTGGCGACCATGTTTTTCTGAGGGTCTCTCCGATGAAGGGCGTGATGCGTTTTGGGCGAAAGGGGAATCTTAGCCCTAGATTCGTAGGTCCCTTCGAGATCCTCGAGCGTGTCGGCGCTGTTGCATATCGTTTGGCTCTTCCTCCCAGCTTTCCCGATGTTCACCCCGTCTTCCATGTTTCGATGCTCCGCAAGTACATTCACGACCCTTCGCATGCGATTCAGCACCCGACAGTCCAGCTAGAGCGTGACCTTTCTTTTGCAGAGCAGCCGGTGGCCATCCTGGATCGGCAGGTGAAGAAGTTGAGGTCGAAGATTATACCAACCGTTAAGGTCCTTTGGCATAGCCCGAGCAGCGAGGAGGTTACCTGGGAGACCGAGGGCGAGATGAGGAAGAAATATCCCCATCTCTTTGAAGGTACGCGTAGCTATATTTTTAAATTCGGAGACCGAATTTCTTTAAGTGGGGAAGATTGTAGCGTCTTGAAAAGTCGTTTTGGTGTTTTCCTGAAATTCGGTGAAAATTCGGTATTTTTCCGAAAACCGTCTTTCTCGTTATTTTGCAGTTTAGGGCTAATTATACTTAAAATGGATAGGTAATTGCTTGTTTTTAGTAGCTAATGAGTTACTTATGAAATTTTGGTCGTTTAAAAATTTTCCCTAATTTTTCAAATTTTTAATATTATTTTAAGCCGGTAAGAAAATACATTAAATTAGCGATAAATACAAATTTTTCCGGGCTAATTTTAATCTTTAAAATTATGATAATTAAAATCTAGTTGTAACATAAATTTTTAGTATTTTATTTTGATTTTTAACAAATTTTTGTGATAGGAAACGAATTTATTGAATTTTAAGCTAAAACTTGCAATTTTTGACTTGTAGGGGGTCTTTTTGCATAAAATTTCTTTTGTAAAACCCCTCTCTCTTTGCCCTCAGCCCTAGGACAGCCCTACATTGTCCAAGTCCAGAAATTTCTGGCCTCTTTCCTTGTTTTCTTTCTTAAGTTGATTTAGTTAGTTTATTGATTTATTTTTAAATATACATGTTGATAAGTTATGGTGCTTTGACTTTGGGGAGTTGACCCTTGACTTTCCCACACACCCACACCCTCCCCCTTACCTCATTTCTGGCCGAAACCTGCACTTCCCCCCTCTTCATCTCTTTTCTTCTCATTTCTTCAAAATTCTTCAAGTTTAATTCATCAAAATTGCAAATTAAAGCTTGCAAATTAAAACCATCCTTCATCTTTCTTTCCTTCACCTCCCGAGCTTGGATCTTGATACTTGAGGCCATCATTTGGAGCAAAATTTATTCTTGCTAGATCTCAATTGAGGTATAATTTCCATCAAGTTACTTTCTTTTTGCTAAATTCCTTTAATTATATGGTATTAGTGTTAAAAGTTAGCTAAATTCTAATCTAGTTTATAAAAGAATAGTTTGTATTAACTAGGGTTTTTGAAGCCATGATAGTTAATTAAATTGTTTTGTAGTTAATCTAGTTGTTAATTAGCTAATCTATATGGTTACCTTGTGTTAGTTATATGTATGCCCTAGAGGCCATTACTGTACATAGGATGTATATTGTAGTGGATGCTGGGACATATATAGGGAGGACTTTCTTGCTCGACATGATAGTATGCTATCTGGTTACCCTTTACCTTAACGTGTATGCTGATTGTCTCTCTGTTACATGTTGGTAAAGCCCTTAGGATCTGTACTTGACTACCTGGACTATGATGCGGATCATACTAGTGGGGATATGGTAGTCCATAAGTACATCCTTCAAAGTCCCTAGTCGAGGGTGTATCGAGACGGGGCATCGATATACCAGAGTAGACTAGCGTATACCTTCTCGACCCATACAGATGGGCGATGGATGATCCCATATCCATCGATGTTTGACATCAGAGGAGATATACGGGTGCTCAGTAGAGACTGGGTACACTGGACGGACTCGCCGAGAACTCCCAGATGGTATTATACCTCACGTCAGATGGCAGTTTTCTGGTGACACTGGTACAGAGTAGTCTGTTGACCCGAGATCGTCATAGAGTCTTGTGTGGTTCCCACTGTGCTTTGATTTCCATCTTACCACGTCCAAGAGGGCGTGCAAAACGGTGGTTTTTGGGTAGAGTCCCGAGTCACATGGAGGCAATGAGCGATAGGAGGGGATTCGTCTCTCCCGGTATAGGGGGTTGATGTCGTGCTGTGTTCGATTGGCTATAACAGGAAATCCCTGGCCAGGGTTGCTGAGATTTACTGGTAAGTGTTACCAGTAGTTTCTCGAACAGTTATAGACCTCATATCGACACGACTTATTGAGCTATTGGGGTCTGACGTTTACGACCCCTAGGCGAGATATGCGACATATCAGACGATCAGACCGGACTGTACGGTAGTTGGTCGGATTCACTGGAGTGTGAGCGGGCTTGCTCGTCGATCTTCAGATCGCTCAATACCCGGGTGGCCGTTACGTTTAGCAGACCGCTTGCGGCTTGTAGGTGTTTGATATGATCATCACCTGCTGCCGGCGTATTGACGAGTCTTTAGAGTCCTACACAGAGGTTTCCTGGATCAAGCGAAACGAAATAGGAGCGCATAAGAGATATGTGCGGGACCGAGAATAATACGGGTATGTGATACTGTATTCGATTCTCGCGATGTGACATTGATCGGTTATATGCGATATAGCCGGGTTATCGGATCAAGTGTTGATTCGATAAGATGTTACTAATGATACCAGTCGGTTATGTGCGTCATGACCGGATCGTTAAATCAAGCGTTGATTTAATGATTTAATGCATAATTATATATTTGATATATTACTTTGCATTAACTAGTATCGGTTCACTTTAAAATGGATTTTCTCACTCGGGTGTGCGCATTGCATATGCGATATGATTTTGTGCACTTTATTGTGTCATGTTTGATGATGCATGATTGCTAGGTTATGTGTAAAGAATTTAACCAAAGTTATTTAAATGGTTAAGGGTTTTTACTTATTCATTAATTAGTCTTTTTATTTTTGGAAAAAGGAAATGAAATGAGAGAAAAATGGTGGCTTATTTTGTTTGCACTTGAAGCTTTTATGATGCAACCATTTTTGTCTCATCTCCTTAACCCTAACCATTCTTTAACCTTGGTCAACTCTCTACACTTAACTTGGGTTATGTTATGATAAGAATGGATTTATTCTTTTCTTTTAATTAATTCATATCATATCATTTCTTCTTCTTCTTCCTTCAACAAAAGAAGAAAACCTTCACTTCAACAATGGCAAGTGATGAAAAAGAGTGAGAAATCCAAATCTAAAGTCTACCCACTTCCTATTTCTTCATCCTCTACCTCTTTCCAAGTAGTAGAGTGTGTTTTCTTCACAAGTTTCAAGACTTGGTGAAGTTGTGAGCTTGATCTAGCGATGCCTCGACGTAGATCATCTTCGGCATGGACATCGACGACCTAGCTTGCCCATTCTCCGACGAAGCCGACCCTTGAGCCCGCATTTGATTTGGACAGCGGAGAGGACCTCGTTGCGGAGTCATGGAGGTGGAGCACCGTATCTACAAAGGTTGTATTTCCGTATCTTGTAGTTAAGTGTTAACTAGTTCTTTTTCGCCTAGACTTCTAGCCGACGATCCGTAGTTTAGGGTTTCTCGGCACAATAATTTTTGAAATTGCCATGGTTGTTGGCTTGGGAGACCTCACTAGAGTGCCTAGGAACCCTACAGTGGTATCAGAGCCTAGCTAGAGCCTTAGGCGAAGTCCAGACGGAAATTGAAGTCCGAACGAACCCGAAACCCCGAACCAATATTGCTCTCTGTCCAGATTTTAAAAATGTGGATTTTTCAACATTAAAAATATTCAGAAACATCAGCAGGCAATTATAAGGCATACTGTAAATTTCGTATGGCTAATTCCAACAGTGCGCCGCGTTTCCGCGGCACGACCATGGCTCGTGCGGCGGAAGCGCGGCCATTTTGTCGTTTTGCGTATTATATTTTCTACAGTAATTCCAAATTTGCTATGCTGGTTTTCCTGGGAATTTTTAATTGTTTTTCAAGAGTTGAATTTCTGCAGTTTTTTTTTGGGGATTCGGTGTTTCGATCGGGGTATCGAATTTTGTCTGTGTGGCTTTCCGGATAAATCTTAGAATATGTTAAAAAGTTCGACCGGATATAAATACCCAATTTTTCCCCTGTTGGGAAATTTCCAAGAGTTGGATTTTTCCGTAGTTTAACGACGTTCTAAGTAGTGCAAGTAACACGATGGTCCCTCTAGAAGACACAAACCTTAACTCGATTATGTGACCGTCTTGAACTGCCCTTTGAACCTTCGGGTTTGGGGCAGTACGGCGTGCCACATGTGAGGCGTTGGCTTGACCCTTCAACGGCTGGACCGTTGGTATTGAGGCACGAACGGAATGTTGTTAGACTTGTTTCATGTGTTGATATGTATCAGGAAAACTTGGGTGTTCGATTGTTCGATCGGAAAGTTTAACATTTTCTGTTTATCTGGAATGGGATACAATAATTGGAATTCATAAAAGTTATGAGATAACTAAATGAATGTTATAAACGTAGCAATTTAGTCTCACTTGATCGGTTGCCACGGAATTTTGATGTGATCAAAAGTCCGTCGCAATCACGTAGCGTACGCGGATACTCGCCGGGTAAACTTAATAGACAGCTACACCCTATAGCCCCGACCAAGTGACTGTAGGAGAACCCCATCGCCGAAAGCATCCGTCCGGGTGCTCGCGGTGGCGGTGTTCCGCCTTGGTGCACTTCGTCGACGGTATCGGGGGTGCGGCCGTCTACTGAAGTTTGCGACGAGCATTCGATCAGGATGTCGGGAATCTTGTTGAATTGCCCGACTTGATATTGAAAAGTGTTTTCGATTTTAAGACTAAAATGCGGGGTTTATAATTGTTAGGCATGCGATGTCTAAGTAATTCATTTGGTCAGGCATGCGATGTCTGAGGTGGTTGCGGATTCCAACTGTTGTAGTTTTACACTTTCTTTTCTGTGACCGTAAGTGTAATATGTGATATCGCCGGTTTCGTTGCTATATGTCAACGACAATTGGGATGCGCATATTTACTTACGTTGATGACATGTGATGTTATGTGTTGCTGGATATGTTATATTGGATCGTCGTGTTTGAATAGCCGGGGGTTTTTATGTGAGATGAGTGTTTTTCATTTTCATTCATGTAAAAACTTGTATGTAATATTCTTTTATTGGGGCGCTTCCAGGCTGCGGAAGTTGTCACCGTTTGTATATTATTTACTTTTCTGCACTAGGATAGACCCAAGGAGGGGAGCACAAGTAACCGGGTTCTGGGGTCCAGTAGGAGACCAACTCGAGGAGTCGAGTCCGGGTCTCCTAACTCCAGAATTGGTAGGGTTGCTTGCCGCTCTCGTAGGGGTCTAGGGGTGTGGGTTTGGCTATTCATCACGACCGTGGAATCCGTGTTTTATACTGGCTCGTATTGAAAACACGGACGTCCTAGTATATCCAATATTTCATATGATTCTTCTGCTGCGATATCTGTGATGCGATCATGTGATGTTCTTTGATAGATATAGTATATAGTATATATGATATATTATATAGACGTTACTTATGTTTTACACCCGCGCTAGCCCTGCCCTGCTCTGCCGTTAGTTGCCTAACCTAACGGTGCACGAGGGGACATCGAGGCGAATGCGGATGGCATAAGTGTACGTCATATCTATCTGTGATGTTTAGGTATTTAATTGATGGGACTTCATTAATGTGATTAATGAAATAAAAGAAACCTAAGATGTTGTAGAATCGAATTTCAAAATAAAACAGGTAGCTACAGTTCTTGCTTTGCACAGCGGTATATATGATATATCCTGCACCTTATTCGGCGAGGAAAGGACCGAGATCCCTTCACCGGGAGTGACTCCTTTAGCAATAACTGGCAGATGCTACAAACTTCGGTTTGTCTTTTGATTGCTTTTAAGTGTTTTTGCTTTGCACAGTGATATATATGATATATCCCGCACCTCATTCGACGAGGAAAGGACCGACGATCCCTTCACCGGGAGTGACTCCTTTAGCAAAACTAGAAAAGCCTCAAAAGCCTTCCATTTTTAAAATCATTTGATTCTACAACGATATAAAGTTCATTACGCAAAAGGTTTTCTTAAAAACCTGTCGTAGCCCTCCGTCATTTCAGATAGGTAATAGTTAGTATTCGTGCTGCGTTTGTTGACTCAGTCAAGGCGTAGTGTGCGGTAGCTGATTATTGTTTATCTGCAAAGCATATGATGCGATTGGATTAGGGTAGTCGTGCGGCCTTGTTGACTCAGTCAAGGGTCGTGCGGGTGGGTTTAATTCAATCGAGAAATGATGGGTTGAACTTTACTTGTGGTCTATGATTTGTTGACTCAGTCAAGGTCATAGATCGCTTGGGGCAAAATATTATCGGGAATTTCAAGTGTTGAAATTTGCAATGAGATTGCATACCTTCTATGAGATAGTTGGATCCCGATACCCGCTGCGAGTAAGAGTTACTCCTGGGAGAGTTTTATACATTACAATTAGCCGATCAAGTAGGTGTCTAGAAAGGTGTCAATGAGGTTACGCCTCTGGGAAAACGAGGTTTACATTAATTAGGTTCGTGCGAAAGCACGGGGGACCTCCCTCAAAGTACCGACACTGGCCTGGCTGAAAGATTGGCGAACTTGTAGTGTGTAATTAATCCCGGCTAGTCTTTCCTTTTAGGGTTTGAAGGAAGATTTGATAAAAAGCAGTGGGAGCCATCCTGATTAGATAAAATAATAACCAATCTATTCTTGCAAGAGCGCACGCTGAGTGTTTTCTTCTCTCTCTCTCCAGGTAGCGACCATATCACGCCTTAATCAAGATAATAAAACGGATTATTTGACCGAACCCGCTTGTTATACTGAGCTGGGGAACGTTGGTCCCACTCCAACTTATAATTGTTATAAGACAGAGCAGGAAATAGGGGAATACCAGATTTCCTATGCCGCCCAAACGAAGAGAGTGCATGTTGATGCATCATCTTCGGGTGTGTTCATTATACAGAACTGTTTCTCAGTATTCTTTACGTCCTGGGTATGTGATACCAGATCAGGATCCCAGATATGTAATCTGTTACATAAGGCTACAGAAAGGTAGAGAACTGAGAACGGGTGATAAGTTTCATGAGGCAGAAAACGGGGCAAGTGTTGCAGCCAAGTCTGTCGGTCACTGTCACCCTGTATTACAATACATTGATTCTGAACGAATGTTATTAGATACCAAACCTGATATACAAAATCATATCTGTCTCTTTATTAGTAAAGAAACGATAAAATTTTGTATTGTTGGATAATGTTTTGAACATTTCCTATATCAAAAGTTGATCGGTTCAGGCACGTTGTCTAAAAGCATTAATGTTCTAAATCAAACTACAGTTCTTAGTATACGGAACACACACAAGAGGAAAAGTTCAGAACTGAACGATTCCTTCTTGAGGTATTGTAGACTAGGTCAGATCAATATGACCCGACTAGCTAGAGTTACATATAGATGCATATTTAAATCAGTTTGAATCTACATCTTGTGAAACTCGCCAGTCATGTCACAAAGATAAGATGACCATAGCTCCGTTTATTGGAAACAGAGAAAGAGTTAGTGAACCCTTGGGATGATACATGTTGATGTATGTAGGTCCCCTGTCTACACATGCCAGGATTGGTTCTTTATACTTCATTACGTTCTCTGATAATCTCTCAAGATTCAGTCATATGTTCCTGCTGAAACATGAGTCCGAACCTTTTGAGATATTCATAGAATATAAGTTAGAAGTAGAGAACCAGAATACGGGTATAAGTATTATGTCCTTTGATGTGATCAAGGAGGAGAATACTTGAGCACGAAATTCTTGGACTTTTCTAAAGGAGAATGAGATTCTCTCTCGGCATTACTCCTCCGTATACACCATAGCACGATGGTATATCGGGGAGGAGCAATAACACCCTATGTGATAAGGTGTGCTCTATGATGAGTACTACTGAGTTACCTATTTCCTTTTGGGAGTTATGCGCTTGAGAAGCTGCATACTTATTGAACAGGGTTCGAATCAAATCAATGCCTACCACTTCATATGTGATATGGAAAGGGAAGAGCCCATGTCTTAAGTTAGTTAAGATTTGGGGTTGTCCGGCCTATGTCTAAAAGCAAAATCCGGACAAACTCGAGGCAAGGCTAGTTATGTAGAACTGGAAAGGTTCCAGCTATGCAAACTACAGATGATGATTTGATAGAACCAAAGGATTCAGTAGATTCCAACGAACCTCAGCCTCTCCGCCGATCTAGTAGGGTTCCTCACCCACCTGAGAGATACTTCGGTTTCTCTATGACAGTGGGAGCGAGAATTACATCATGAGATGATGACCCAACTAGTTTCGAGCTGGCCATCAGGAGTGAGACCTGTAAGAATGGCTGGATGTTCATCGATCTGAGATGGAATCCTTATACACCAACAAAGTATGGACTTTGGTTGCTATATCTGAAGGGTTAAATCCCCATCAGGAGCAGGTATATCTTGAGAAGATTACTTGGTGTACATGGAAAAGTTGAGACTTTCAAAGCTAGACTTGTTAAAAGTTTGCATCATTGACCAGGTGTGGATAATGATGAAACCTTTTCAAGTAGCTATGCTTAAGTCCATCCGGATCCTACTTGCCACGGCTACATACCATGACTACGATATCTGGCGGTTGGGTGCCATGACTGCTTTTCTAAATGATGATTTAGAAGAGTGCGTCTGTAAGTACACAGCCAGAGGGCTTCGTAAACAGTGGGAGCAGCGGAAACGTGTGCAAGATGTTTTATCTGATAAAGCAGGCATCGCGGAGTTGGAACATCTGTTTTGATGGATTAGTCAAAGAAGTTGACATCATCAAAATGGTAGATGAACCTTGTATAAACAAAAAGGTAGTAGGGAGTATGGTGACGATCCTCGTAGAGTACGTGGATGACAAACTCTTGATAGGGAAAGAGTTTCTTATGCTACGCTCGGTCAATCTCCGCTTATCACTAGAATTCTCCATATAGGATCAAAGTGATACCTACTAACTCCTGGATTTTGGATCTATGAGATAGATTTAATTGGATGTTAGGATTCTCACTAGTTGTAGTGAGATGGTATCAAACGATCCTGGGGAGAATCACTGGAAGTGTTCCAGGGTGATAAAGACGACTGAATGTCAGTCACAGGCATTGTCTTTACCCTCAGTAAAGGGACGGTATATTGGAAGAGTTCCAAGCTAGATACCGTGACATACTAGACGATAAAGGCACGATACATCGCTACTTAAGATGCTACCAAAGAGGCTGTTTGGGTGTATATTGGTTCAAGAGATGAACTATGTTCCTACCATTGTGAGACAATGGAGTTGTGGCTTATGCCAAGGAACGCCGGTCCCATCAGTGATCCAAACATATTCTAAGGAAGTATCACTTGATCATGGAGATGGTTGATCTCCAGGGAGATCGAGGTTAGGAGAGTAGACTCAGAGGACAACACAGCGGATCCACTCACAAAGGCCTGTTCCCAGAGAGAGACTTTTATGGGATGGTTGAGTATGAGATACTTCAAACCACTGCTACAGATAGCCCTAGTGCAAGTGGGAGATTGCTAGTTATATGTATGCCCTAGAGGCCATTACTGTACATAGGATGTATATTGTAGTGGATGCTGGGACATATATAGGGAGGACTTTCTTGCTCGACATGATAGTATGCTATCTGGTTACCCTTTACCTTAACGTGTATGCTGATTGTCTCTCTGTTACATGTTGGTAAAGCCCTTAGGATCTGTACTTGACTACCTGGACTATGATGCGGATCATACTAGTGGGGATATGGTAGTCCATAAGTACATCCTTCAAAGTCCCTAGTCGAGGGTGTATCGAGACGGGGCATCGATATACCAGAGTAGACTAGCGTATACCTTCTCGACCCATACAGATGGGCGATGGATGATCCCATATCCATCGGTGTTTGACATCAGAGGAGATATACGGGTGCTCAGTAGAGACTGGGTACACTGTACGGACTCGCCGAGAACTCCCAGATGGTATTATACCTCACGTCAGATGGCAGTTCTCTGGTGACACTGGTACAGAGTAGTCTGTTGACCCGAGATCGTCATAGAGTCTTGTGTGGTTCCCACTGTGCTTTGATTTCCATCTTATCACGTCCAAGAGGGCGTGCAAAACGGTGGTTTTTGGGTACAGTCCCGAGTCATATGGAGGCAATGAGCGATAGGAGGGGATTCGTCTCTCCCGGTATAGGGGGTTGATGTCGTGCTGTGTTCGATTGGCTATAACAGGAAATCCCTGGCCAGGGTTGCTGAGATTTACTGGTAAGTGTTACCAGTAGTTTCTCGAACAGTTATAGACCTCATATCGACACGACTTATTGAGCTATTGGGGTCTGACGTTTACCACCCCTAGGCGAGATATGCGACATATCAGACGATCAGACCGGACTGTACGGTAGTGTTACTGGTCGGATTCACTGGAGTGTGGGCGGGCTTGCTCGTCGATCTTCAGATCGCTCAATACCCGGGTGGCCGTTACGTTTAGCAGACCGCTTGCGGCTTGTGGGTGTTTGATATGATCATCACCTGCTGCCGGCGTATTGACGAGTCTTTAGAGTCCTACACAGAGGTTTCCTGGATCAAGCGAAACGAAATAGGAGCGCATATGAGATATTTGCGGGACCGTGAATAATAGGGTATGTGATACTGTATTCGATTCTCGCGATGTGACATTGATCGGTTATATGCGATATAGCCGGGTTATCGGATCAAGTGTTGATTCGATAAGATGTTACTAATGATACCAGTCGGTTATGTGCGTCATGACCGGATCGTTAAATCAAGCGTTGATTTAATGATTTAATGCATAATTATATATTCGATATATTACTTTGCATTAACTAGTATCGGTTCACTTTAAAATGGATTTTCTCACTCGGGTGTGCGCATTGCATATGCGATATGATTTTGTGCACTTTATTGTGTCATGTTTGATGATGCATGATTGCTAGGTTATGTGTAAAGAATTTAACCAAAGTTATTTAAATGGTTAAGGGTTTTTACTTATTCATTAATTAGTCTTTTTATTTTTGGAAAAAGGAAATGAAATGAGAGAAAAATGGTGGCTTATTTTGTTTGCACTTGAAGCTTTTATGATGCAACCATTTTTGTCTCATCTCCTTAACCCTAACCATTCTTTAACCTTGGTCAACTCTCTACACTTAACTTGGGTTATGTTATGATAAGAATGGATTTATTCTTTTCTTTTAATTAATTCATATCATATCATTTCTTCTTCTTCTTCCTTCAACAAAAGAAGAAAACCTTCACTTCAACAATGGCAAGTGATGAAAAAGAGTGAGAAATCCAAATCTAAAGTCTACCCACTTCCTATTTCTTCATCCTCTACCTCTTGCCAAGTAGTAGAGTGTGTTTTCTTCACAAGTTTCAAGACTTGGTGAAGTTGTGAGCTTGATCTAGCGATGCCTCGACGTAGATCATCTTCGGCATGGACATCGACGACCTAGCTTGCCCATTCTCCGACGAAGCCGACCCTTGAGCCCGGATTTGATTTGGACAGCGGAGAGGACCTCGTTGCGGAGTCATGGAGGTGGAGCACCAGATCTACAAAGGTTGTATTTCCGTATCTTGTAGTTAAGTGTTAACTAGTTCTTTTTCGCCTAGACTTCTAGCCGACGATCCGTAGTTTAGGGTTTCTTGGCACAATAATTTTTGAAATTGCCATGGTTGTTGGCTTGGGAGACCTCACTAGAGTGCCTAGGAACCCTACACCTTGTTATGTAGTCTTCAAATTTATGCTAATTTAGTTAATTTTAAAAGTTTGATTTTGGTTGTAAATTGTTGTTTTAGGAAAATCTAGAAAAGGGTTAGTGTATGGAAAGTGGGTTGTGAAGCATGATTAATGAGTTGAAATAAGGTTTAGAAACCATTATTTAGTTGTTTAAATCTAATTTGTTATCTAGTTGTTTTGCTAACCTAATCTAGTAGGTTAACTTGCTAATTGAGTTATAAATTAGTGTTAATTTAAGGTTTTCATGTAAAGTTTGGATTAGAATTTCTAGGTTATATAATTCAAGTAATGGTTGTTTATAGAAAATAGGTTTTGAATCTTTGCTAATGTGTTGTAATTATAGTGTTTGTAGATTGCTTGTTGTGTGGTTGGATATTGTGTTGGATTGTGATATCCGTATCGCTAATTTTCGATTTTTGCACCAAATTACTAGTTTTGTGCTTGCTAGATTTTTATAAAAATTATGTGATGGATTATTTTCGACATCTTGATGATTGTGTTGGCTTATCCTATGACGTTTAGGATGCGTGTGTGCGGATTTTTGAGTAGTCGGGTTTTAGTTTTGCCGGACGACCAAATCGGCGTTTTTTTGGCAGTTTTTGCGATTTTCGCGTGTGTTCCGTGCACTTTGTGCACGTTGTACCTAGCTAGTGAACATTAGTAGTTTCGTTGGGGTTTTGCGTCATTCTTGATATGTAACCTTATGTTTGGTATTGATGTGAAATCCAGGTTCGGTCCCGGAGACGTCAGACGCGGCGCGAAAGGGGAAAGCGGTGATTGGACACAGCTAGCCAGGGATTCCGGTGAGTAGATGTAACATCTACGGGGGACTATCGTTGGATGGCGCAAGCCGCCCGATAGTTTTAGTAACTTACAAGACCCTTAGTGATGTTAGTAATTAGGGGTGAAATACTTAGTTGACTATTGCTGCATCCATGAATTATATTGACATACCTATACGAAACCATTTTATAGGACACCTGCACCATTGCCAGGGTTTTTATATGCAGCACGAGCACTATTCATGCTTACACACACACCCTGGTAATTGCCATGCCACCACACTAGATATCATTTAAATTTAAACCTTTTACTAATTGATACTTAAACTGGTGCTATTGCCTTTAATTTCTTAAAATGAAACCGTAGGACTGCTATTCATATGCATGTACTTCATCATATTAATTGTTCATGCCTAATCCATTAATTACACATCGCAACTTGATTATTGACACCATATGCATTAATTATCATTGATATATGCACTTATGAGAAATTCTTGAGATTTTATGATATTTCTGGATTTCGGGGGAAAGCCGCAAAATTTCTAAACTTATAATATTTTTAAAACATGTAAATTGCGGTTTTCTAGTGATGTAAGTGTCGTCCACCATGAGTTTGCTGTGGTTTTTGGAGACCCGTTTCGAGGAGTTGGATGAACCGTTTCGGGTACATGGTGGGCCCGGTAGGGTACCCCGGGGCAAGAAGCTCGTGGTGCTGACGATGAGCCTGGCAGGGGACGGATTACCTACCGGTGACTTCATTGGGCACGGCGGATATCCAGAGGATACCGACCGGGGCCGCGAGAGGATGAGATATTGATATTGAGATGGGTCAGCCGGATGGCTGAGGCCAGAGACACTATGAAATGGATTTATGAGATTTGAGACAGCTTTTGGGTGTCGTTGCTGGACACCGGTTTTCGTCGATTCATTGATATTATGCTGGCATTCTAAAAGAGTTTCAAAAACAAAAAGAGATAAAAATGTTTCTTATATATACCTATTGAGACCTCAGATATTCATGTTGCATACATATTAGTACACTTATGTTGTATACACACCTACTAGTGCATCCAGTCATACCTGTATTTTAGATGCTAGGATGCTTGTGTGCATGCATACGATAGCCTTTGTAGGTGTTATTTATTACTCACGAGTTGGCAACTCACCCCCGTTATGCCACAGTCTTTTGCAGGTCCGCTCCGTCAGTTCAGTAGCGGCGGGTGCACTCGTTCTTTTACCTCCTTTCCCTGGACTCGAGGTTTTGCTCCTAGGTGGGTTATATTACTATTTTGTACCACCTTGTATATTCTTTGTATCTAGGGTACTCCATCTACTGTATCTACCAGCATTATTGTACATTGACCTAGAGATGAGGCTGTGTGATTTGTAGACTTTTATGCTGTATTTTGGGGTCGAGCTCACATGAGTCGACATGATGTTTTCTTATGCTTCATTATGATTATTATGCTTGTTGTCATTTTATATTGCGTGGGATTTGTGACCGCCTTGTGGCGAAGAGCTAGCTCCCGCTTAGGGATGCCCTATTTTGTTGGATTCATATATATTTTGTTGTACCCATTTTGGGGGCCAGTATTTACAATGGAGACTCTGCCGAAATTTTCGGAAAAATTGGTATTGTTTTTAAAAGGGGTTTTACATGACTTATTTGATAAAGTCGCTTTCAATTGATTGGGTTTTCTTCACTCTTTTGCTTAATTGGTTTTGTTTTCTGGGCTTTGGCTTACTTATTTTACGGACGTCTTTAGACGTTTCGTAAACTTAAGTGCCAGTCACGTTCCGTACCCCGCGGGTCGTGACAATAGGAAAAGAGTTTCCTATGCTACGCACGGTCAATCTCCTCTTATCATAAGGATTCTCCAAATAGGATAAAGGTGATACCTCCTAAATCCTGGGTTTTGGATCTATGAGATAGATCTAAATGAATCTTAGGATTCTCACTAGATGTAGTGAGATGGTATCAATCGATCCTGGGGGATCACTTGACAGCTTCCAGGGTGGTAAGGATGACTGAATGTCAGTCACAGGCATTGTCTTTACCCTCAGTGGAGGGGCGGTATGTTGGAAGAGTTCCAAGGTAGATACCGTAGCAGACAAGAAGATAAAGGCTGGTGACATCACTATCAAAGATACTACCAAAGAGGCAGTTTGGGTGTATATTAGTTCATGAGATCAACTAGGTTCCTACCATTGTGTGACAATGGAAGTGTGGTTTTGACCTAGGAACCACGGTCCCATCAGTGACCCAGACATATTCCAAGGCAGTATTGCCTGATCATGGAGATAGAGTATCTCCAGGGTGATCGAGGTTAGGAGAGTAGACTCAGAGGACAACACGGCGGATCCACTCACAAAGGCTTTTTCCCAGAGAGAGACTTTTATGGGATGGTTGAGTATGAGATACTAAAACCACTGTTACAGATAGCCCTAGTGCAAGTGGAAGATTGTTAGTTATATGTATGCCATAGAGGCGATTACTGTACATGAGATGTATATTGTAGTGGATGCTGGGACATATATAGGGAGGACTTTCTTGCTCGACATGATAGTACGCTATTTGGTTGCTCTTTATCTTAACATGTATACTTGCTGTCTTTCTATTACATGTTGATAAAGCCCTTAGGATGTGTGCTCGACTTCCAGGACTATGATGTAGATCATACTAGTGGGGCCTGGGTAGTCCAAGAGTACATCCTTCAATGTTCCTAGTCGTGGGAATATCGAGACGGGGCATCGATATTCCAGAGTAGACTAGCGTATATATTCTCGACCCATGTGATGGGCGATGGATGATCCCATATCCATTGGTGTTTGACATCAGAGACGATATGCGGGTGCTCAGTGGAGACTGGATACACTGAACGGACTCGCCGAGAACTCCCAAATGGTAATATACCTCATGTCAGATGGCAGTTCTCTGGTGACACTGGTACAACTTAGTCTGTTGACCCGAGATCGTCATAGAGTCTTGTGTGTCTCCCACTGTGCTTTGATTTCCACCCTACCACGGCTCTACTGAGTCGTGCAAACATGTGGTTTTTGCGTACAGTCCTGATTCACATGGAGGCAATGAGCGATAGAAGGGAGTCGTTTCTCCCGGTATTGGGGGTTGATGTTGCGCTATGCTCGACTGGCCATATCTGGAAATCCTTGGCCACGGTTGCAGTGACTTACTGGTAAGTGTTATCAGTAGTTTCATGCTTTTTATGGACCTTACATCGGCATGACTTATCAAGCTACCGGGGTCTGACGTTTACCACCCCTAGGCGAGATATGCGACATATCAGACGAACAAACCGGACTGTGCGGTAAGTGTTACTGATTGGATTCACAGGAGTGTGAGCAGGCTTGCTCGTTGATCTTCTGATCGCTCAATACCCAGGTGGCCGTTACGTTTAGCAGACCGCTTGCGGCTTGTGGGTGATTGATATGATCACCACCTACTGCCGGCGTATTGACGAGTCTTTAGAATCCTACACAGAGGTTTCCTGGCTCAAGCGAAATGAAATAGGAGTGCATATGAGATATGTGCGGGACCGAGAATAATACCAGTATGTGATACTGTATTCTATTCTCGCGATTTGTATCATCGGTCGATTATATACGATATAGCCGGGTTACCGAATCAAGTGTTGATTCGATATATTGATACACTAGATATTAGTCGGTTATATGCGATATGACCAGATCATTAAATCAAGTGTTGATTTAATGTATAAATATATATTTGATATATTACTTTACATTAATTAGTATTTGTTCATTTAAGATTGACTTTCTCACTTGATGTGCACAAGTTGTATATGTGATATATGATAGACTTCACTTGATTATTCTTTTTAAAAAATTCTTTTTCTTTTCTTTCTTCTTCTTCTTCTTCAAGAAGAAGAAATGCTTGCTTGAAAAATTTTCAAGAGAAGAATTAGAGTGAGAAATCCAAATCCAAAGTGAACCCACTTCCTATTTCATCATCCTCTACTACTTGCCATTTAGTTTAGGGTGTTCTTTTGACAAAGTTCATGACCTAGTGAAGATGGAGCTTGAGTTTGAGTCTCCTCAACGTAGATCATCTTCGGCCTCGAAGTCAATGACCTGGCCCGCTCATTTCTCCGAGGAAACCATCGCTAGTGTCCGGGATCACGATGATCACAGTGAAGGGACGTCAACACGGAGCTTTAGAAGTGAAGGACCGGATCTGCAAATGTTGTAATCCCTTTCACTTAGTGTTAAGTTGTTCACTTGCTTTTAGTTTCGCCTAATCTCTAGTATACGATCTTGCTTAGGGTTGTTCGGAACATAAAAATTTGATTTTGGCATGGTAGATGCCTTGTAGAACCTTGTTAGTGTGCCTAGGAACCCTACACACACATACATTGATATCTTCATACTTGCGCACATGCACACTGTATAATCATACCGGTGTACACATATTGATATCTTCATACTTGCGCACATTCACACTGTATATTCATATTGGTGTACACATACATTGATATATTCATACTTGCGCACCTACGCACTGTATATCCATATTAGTGCATATATACATTGGCACACTCATATTTGCATATATATCCACATGCACATCCATACCTATAGACATACATATGTCACCTACATGGATGATATTGGCTTTGATTTCTAGAAAATAGGGACCGCATGAGATATTTTAAAAATCGGATCCATTTTAAAAGAGCGGTTTCCCTTTTTACTCTTAGTGGCATACGCCACATTGCATGGATTTACGCATTGAGTTTTGGATTCGTATGATTTCTAGATTTGAGAACCGTGGTATTATTTTAAGAAAATATGCACTGTTTTGAAAACCCGGTTTCTCTTGATATGATATTTCAGTGCGTCCACCATGAGTTTTCTCGGTTCATAAGAGCTTGTATGAGTATACCCGATTCGAGGAGTGGTAGACACCGTCTGCGGGTACATGGTGGACCCGGTATGGTACCCCGGGGCAAGAAGACTTGTATAGTTAGACGGTGAGCCCGGCGGAGGGACAACTACCTACCGGTGATTGGTTAGACCTGGCGGTTATTCGGAGGATATTGACCAGAGTTGAGAGATGGATACGGGCCGACCCGTACTGCCGGGGCCGAGGGCCGATTCCGCAGACGGAGCCCGTGGGCCGATCCGGACTGACGAAGCCCGATATATGAGGATTTGCGTGTCGATGCTGGACACGATTATTTTATGATATTTCGAGTGCCGATGTTGGGCACTCACGATTCTATGAGATTTACAGGATTTAAAGGCCGATTAGAGTGACGGCGCCTGAGTTTTTACTGGGATTTGGGTGGTATTGGATGGACCCCGGTTATTTTTCCACGTTGATATTCCGTGTAAATGATATTTTATCATATGCTTAGCATTCATTGTTATGCATCTCATCCTGCATCTGTAGTACCTGATAGAGTACTTTTACATGATTATTGCATACTCTGCTCATCATATAGAGATGTTATTAGATTGCACCTGTTGCATGATTATTGCATACCCTGCTTATCCTATATAGATGTTATTAGATTGCACTTGCTATGCATGATTATCGCATACCCTGCTCATCATATAGAGATGTTATTAGATTGCACCTGTTGCATGATTATTGCATACCCTGTTCATCCTATATAGATGTTATTAGATTGCACTTACTATGCATGATTATCGCATACCCTGCTCATCATATAGAGATGTTATTAGATTGCACTTGTTGCATGATTATTACGCATCCAGCTCATCATATAGATATTATCTGTTGGCATATGTTAGAGTAACGCAGTACGTGCATACTCGCGATTACCTTTATATGTTATCTACTATTCACGAGTTGGTAACTCACCCCCGTTGTGCCACAGTGTTTGCAGGTTGCCCCTCAGAGTTGTTGCGGCAGGGCTACTTTCTTATATCTTTTGCTACGGATACCACTGCAGTTGGCGCCTGAGCCCTTTTGCCGATAGGTGGGTTTTTGCGGTATCCGTTTATCTTTTTTCAGTTGTACACACTATTGTATCTAGTACTCTCCATCTACTATTCATGTATTGACTTAGAGACCAGTTGTGTGGACGATGTATATTATTTTGTACTCTGGTGTCGAGCTCGTTGTGAGCCGACTTTATCTATGCAGTTTTATGTTTTATGATATTTTTCCACTTATATTGCTCGTTTCATCGCTACGGCGTCGTATATTACTATTGTGGTGGTTGTTTCCGCCGTTGGGCGTGATTGCTCCCATTTGGGGATGCTTCATTGATATTATATGTCATTTTTTTTTATTTATATCTTGTCTTGTACCCGATTTCGGGGCTAGTTTTTACAAAGGAGACGCTGCCAAAATTTTTAAGAAAACAACTTAAACTTTAAAGAATTTTACTAAATTACTTAAGGTTTTCTAAATGTTTTAAACTAATGTTTTCTTTCACTCACATTTTCAATGGTTTTGATTTCTGGGTTTCGGCTTACTTAGTCGCGTTACGCCTGTAGACGTTACGTGGTTAATTGCCGGTCACGGGCCGAACTTTGGGTCGTGACAATCTCTCAAGATACGGACATGTGTTCTTGTTGAAACACAAATTTGAATCTTTTGAGAAATTCAAGGAATATAAGTACGAAGTTGAGAACCAGATTTGTAAAAGTATTCAAATCCTTCGATATGATCGAGGAGGAGAATACTTGAGCACATAGTTCCTGATTTATCTAAAAGAGAATTGGATGCTCTCTCAGCTTACTCCTCCATATACACCACAACACAATGGTATATCGGGGTGGAGGAAGCGCACCCTATCAGATATGGTGCGCTCTATGATGAGTATTGTTGAGTTACCTATGTCCTTTTGGGGATATGTGTTGTTAGGTCCACGTTACCTCTCCCGGTACTTTCGGGGTTGCGGAAACGGTAAATCAAAATTTTTTCTAAACTTTGGAAAATGGACCGGAAAAGCCGAATCTTTGCTAAACTAAACTAGCATACTTGCAAAGAAGAGTTTACTACTATGCAAAGTGGTTATACCTCAACTTGAACTCCTTCTCTTCTTGTTGTTGTTCTTCTTTCTTGTTCTTTGTAGTAGCTTGAATTGGCTTCCCCTCCTCGCCTCCTCTTTGCCGAAGATAGATCCACCTGAGGGCTTCATCCTTTGGGCTCTTCCTCGATCTTTGAGTGAACTAGGATTTCCGGCTTGCTAAACCTTGAACCCTAGAGAGAGTAGAGAGTGTTTAGGGGTTGTTTTCTTTTCAAGGTGAAGGAATCTCAACATATGAGAAGGAATCACCTTGAGCTAGAGGAAGAAGAAGATCAAGTGAGGAGAGAGAATGGATATGAAAGAATGAGCTACATTTTTCTATTTGCAACCATATCAAAAAGAAAAAGAATTATCTAAATGATAATAATTCAAAATGAGAATAGTTGATGGTAGTTTTAGAATGACCACTATCATGCTTCATTAAATGAAATGTAAGCATGAATCAAGGAGTATCTTTACAAAGCATGATGGTGGTCAACATTCAACCATGGTCAACAAGTCAACCATGGTCAACAAGTCAACAAAATCAACCATAACATAATTCTCATTTAATTACTATTATTAATAGATAATCCATAAATCCATTAGGGTTTGGAAAATGATAACTGTCAACTGTGCATACGCACCTGTTCCGAAACCCTAATGAAATACCTCATCCTCCGCCTCAAGCAACTGTGCATACACACCTGCATTCTCGTTCCGAGGAACAAGAATACCGAAATATAAAAGCAACCCCAAAACATATACCAGTATCTGGCTCAAACCAGAGCCTGCCAGTATAATCCGTCCGGACTCCAAACGTGCACAAGTGCGCGGATGAGAACGAACCCTGTCGCAAAACCATGCGACCTCTACTCTGTTTTGCCCAGAGGCGAATACCCTCTGTGTGGGACTCTAAAGACTCGACACTACGCTGGCAGTGGGTTTAACCACAGACCGCAAGCGGCACTAGCTGTGCGTAACGGTCCCCAGGTAGATGCCGACAAGAAGGCTGACGAGGTGAACCCCATCTGAACTCCTACTGAGTCTGAATGTGACATTCTCCATACAGTCCGGTCTGTTCGTCTGATACATCGCATGTCGGGCCTAGGGGGCGGTAAAACTTCAGTCCCCCAATAGCGGTACAAGTTGTGTCGGAGTGAAGCCCAAAACACCCTGAGATAACACTGGAAACCTACCAGTATATCTCGCTTGCCCTGGCCAGGGACTACTCGTGTAATGGCTCTCCTAGACACAGCGCGATGTCAACCCCCAATACCAGGAGAGATGAATCCTGTCTAACCGGCACTGCCTCTAAGTGTTTCGGGACTGCACCCAACTACTACCTGTTTGCACGACTCCTTTGAGCCGTGGTAGGGTAGTGATCAAAGTGCAGTGGGAACACACTCGAGGCGAAGTGCCAGTGTCAAGTCAGCGGACTAACCTGTACTCATGTCACCTGGGAACTGATAACTGACGATAGGTATAATACCAACCATCAGTTCCCGACGAGTCCTGTCCAGTGTACTCATAACCTAACGAGCACCCGCATACTATCTCAAGTACGACGTACCGACGGCTGTGGGACAGACCGTCTCCCGTGCTGGGATGAGAAGCGCATACGCTAGTCTACTCCGGAGCATCGATGCCCTATCTCGATACTCCCACGACCAGGGACATATATAAGGATGTGCTTGTATATTACCCAGCCCCCACGAGTGTGATCGCCATCACAACGCCGGTAATCAAGCAAAGATCCTAAGGGCTCTACTAATGCGTATAGGTGATATAATAAATAAACACACATGTACACATTAAAGCAGAGACAAACCAAGTAGCATACTACTATATTGAGCAAGATTGTCTGTACAACTGTGAATATCCCAAGCTTCCATCAAGTAATATACATACTAGTATGATACAGTAATGGCCTCTAGGGCATATACACTAACAATCTCCCACTTGCACTTAGGCCATGTACTGGCGTATCGAAGACCTATCATCTCGATCAGCCGCTCGAACTGAGTCTGGGGTAAAGCCTTTGTGAATGGGTCCGCAGTGTTGTCCTTTGTATCCACTCTCCGCACCTCGATCTCCTGTCGATCAATGATCTCCCTGATCAGGTGATACCGCCTTAAGATGTGCCTGGATTTCTGATGGGACCTTGGTTCTTTCGCTAAAGCTATAGCCCCATTGTTATCGCAATACAAAGGTATTGGGTCAACAATGGACGGAACCACCTGAAGTTCACTAATGAACTTCTTAATCCAGACTGCCTCTTTTGCGGCATCGCTTGCAGCAATGTATTCAGCCTCCATCGTCGAGTCTGCGACGGTATCCTGCTTGGAACTCCTCCAACATACCGCCCCTCCGTTGAGGGTAAACACAAAACCCGAGACAGACTTGCTGTCATCTTTGTCACTCTGGAAGCTTGAATCGGTAAAGGACTCGACCCTGAGGTCTCCATTACCGTAAACCAGGAACATCTCCTTAGTCCTCCTCAGGTACTTGAGAATGTTCTTCACTGCTATCCAGGGGTCCTCCCCTGGGTCTGACTGATACCGGCTTACCGTGCTCAACGCGTAAGCTACATCTGGTCTTGTACATAGCATCGCATACATTATAGATCCTACCGCCGAAGCGTAGGGTATGGTGCTCATGCGAACCCTCACCTCGTCAGTCTTAGGAGACATCTTCTTGGAGAGGGTAATTCCGTGCAATGCGGGTATGTTACCGTGCTTGGAATCCTCCATACTAAATCTCTTTAGTACGGTCTCTATGTACCTGGACTGCGAAAGTCCCAATAGTCTCTTGGATCTATCTCTATAGATCTTGATCCCCAGAATGTACGAGGCATCACCCAGGTCCTTCATGGAGAACCTTTGTGGCAAAAATAGCTTGACCGATTGTAGCATAGGAATATCATTTCCTATCAAAAGAATGTCGTCCACGTACAAGACTAGGATTACGACAGTTCGTCCTACAATCTTCTTATACACACAGGGTTCATCTTCGTTCTTGATGAAATCAAATTCCTTGATTGCCTCATCAAAACAGATGTTCCAGCTCCGCGATGCCTGCTTTAATCCATAAATGGATTTAAGCAACTTGCACACCCTTCCGCTGCTCCCACTGTCTACGAAACCTTCTGGTTGATCCATGTAAACGCACTCTTCCAAACAACCGTTTAGGAAGGCCGTCTTAACATCCATCTGCCAGATTTCATAGTCATGGAAGGCAGCAATGGCAAGTAGGATTCGAATGGATTTGAGCATAGCCACCGGAGAAAAAGTTTCATCATAGTCCAAACCAGGTCTTTGATGAAAACCTTTTGCAACGAGTCTAGCTTTATAGGTTTCCACCCGCCCATCTACACCAAGTTTCCTTTTGTAGATCCATTTGCATCCAACGGGTTTTACCCCAGGTGGAGCAATATCCATGGTCTACACTTTATTGGCGTACATGGACTCCATTTCGGATTGCATTGCTTCCTGCCACTTATCAGAGTCCCTACTGATAATGGCCTGCCTGAAACTGGTAGGGTCATCTTCTTCCAAGATGCAATCCTCTCGATCCCCGTCTATGAGAAAACCGTAGTATCTCTCGGGCGGATGAGAAATCCTACCAGATCTGCGGAGTGGCTGAGGTTCGTTTGGGGTTATTGAATCTAGCGGTTCCTCCAAACTTTCTGTTAAAGCTTGTGTTTCTGGAATTTCATCCAGTTCTACCGTGCTGCCACTAATGTTTTTAACAAGAAATTCTTTTTCTAAAAATGTGGCATTTCTTCAAACAATTATCTTCTGTTCCTCTGCATGGTAGAATAGATACCCACTTGAATCTTTTGGGTATCCCACAAACTTACACAAAACTGCCCGTGCCTTAAGTTTGTCAGGGTTCTGCTTTTTGACATAAGCTGGGCAACCCCAAATCTTAATACGTTTAAGATACAAACCTTTACCACTCCATATTTCATACGGAGTCTTAGGCACGGATTTGGATGGAACTTGATTCAATAGATGTGCTGCAGTTTGAAGTGCATATCCCCAGAATGAAAGAGGTAACTCAGCACTACTCATCATGGAGCGAACCATATCCAATAGGGTACGATTCCTCCGCTCCGATACACCGTTGTGCTGTGGTGTATAAGGAGGAGTAAGCTGAGAGAGAATACCATTCTCTTTTAAGTAATCTAGGAATTCCGTGCTTAAGTACTCCCCTCCCCTGTCAGACCGGAGGATCTTGATACTTTTGCTTGTCTGGTTCTCTACTTCCTTTCTGAATTCCTTGAATTTCTCAAAAGCTTCAGATTTGTGTTTCATCAGATACACATATCCGAACCTAGAGAGATCGTCAGTGAATGTGATGAAGGACGAGAACCCACCCCTTGCATGTGTAGACATCGGACCGCATACATCACTATGTATGAGTCCTAAGAGCTCTGCTGCTCTTTCTCCATGTCCGGTGAACGGAGATTTGGTCATCTTCCCTTTCAGACAAGACTGACAAGTTTCATAAGATGAAAACTCGAACGCATCCAAGAGTCCATCTTTATGCAACTTACTCAGTCTTTTCTCTCCGACATGACCAAGTCTACAATGCCACAAGTAGGATTCATTCGTATCTGAATTCTTCCTCTTGCGTGTGTTTTGTATATTGAGAACTGTATTCTGATTTAGAACGTAGATACCATTAAACAGTGTACCCTCTGCAACCAGTACCTTATCAAGGTAAATGTTCATGATATTCTTTTCAAGAACAAACTTATATCTATCTTTATCGAGTAAAGAAACTGATATGATGTTGCAAACCATGGAGGGTACAAAGTAGCAATCGTTCAAAATCATAGTCTTGCCATTTGGCAATACTAGGTGATATTCACCGACGGCTGCCGCATTAACTTGTGCTCCGTTCGCTACTCTGAGCGACATATCACCCGGTGCAACTTTCCTACTTTTTCTCAGTCCCTGTAATAAATTACAGATATGAGATCCTGATCCGGTATCAAGTACCCAGGAGGTAGGGCTGACCGTAAAACAGTTCTCAATTACAAGAACACCTGAAGTAGATGCAAAACCATGCTTCTTCTTCAACTGGGTATCCTGGAAATCCATACTTTCCTCTTTCCCATTCTCATACTCATGACTGTTGTCACAAGTTAGAGCTGAACCAACTTTCCCCAGTCCCGAATAAGAATTCGGATCGGTCAAGCGATACATTTTATTATCTTGATTAGGGCGTGAAAAGGTTGCTGCCTGGAGAGAGAGAAAAGAAACACTCAGCGTATGCTCTTGCAAGATTAGATTGGTTTATTAATTTATCTAACCAGGATGTCTCCCACTGTTTCCTCAAATCCTTCTTAAAACCTTTTAAAAGAAGAACTAGCCGGGTTTTAATTCACGTCACAATACTTGCTTAACCTTCAGCCAGGCTAGTGTCGGTACTTCGAGGGAGGTTTTCCAACGCTTTCGCGAAGTTCCTTAATTAAAGAACCTCTTTTCCCTGGGGGCGTAGCCCCGCTAACACCTTTCTAGACACCTACTAGGTTTATAGCATTGATCGTTAAGTGAAATAATCTTCCGAGAGTAAACCAACTCATCAGTGGGATCGGGATCCAACTATCATTGTGTGATAACCTAGATGGAATCCACTCTACTCACCACACTCCAGAAGGTATGCTAAATCTGCAAGTTTCAGTTCTTTTGAAACTCCCGATGTGGTTTTTGCCCCTAGGACTCAAGTGATCTTGACACAGTCAACAAATCAAAAAGTCCTAGTCAAGTTCATCCCGTCCTTGTCTTGATTGCATTAAACCCACCTGCATAACCCTTGACACAGTCAACAAGGTTACACAAATGTCCTAACCAATCACATTGTATCCAGCAAATAAGCAACACTTAGCTACCGTTCACTGCGCCTTGACACAGTCAACAAACGCAGCACGAATACTAAGTATAACTTATAAGAAACGACGGAGGGCTACGGCTGGGTTTTTGGCGAAAAACCCGTCAACGTAATGAACTTGATGTCGTTGAAGGAACGTAATACACCTTTTGAAAATATAGTGGCGAAAAACTTTTTGCTAAAGAGGTCACTCCCTGTGAAGGGATCTCGGCTCTTTCCTCGTCGAATGAGGTGCAGGATATTACAAAATGAATACCTCGATGCAAAGCAAGAATAATCGACTATAGTGAAGTTATTATCCTGACGCAAACTTTTGTCCAAGGGGTCACTCCCGGTGAAGGGATCTCGGCCCTTGCCTCGTCGACTGAGGTGCTGGGTATTCATAACCGAATACCGCGATGCAAAACAAAAATGAACGTCCTTGCAATAACAGCTTTTTGAAAAAATTGTTCCAACAACGTTTTTTAGGTTTATTTTCTTGCATTAGTTCTTTTAATGCGTGATATTCTTGCATTAGTTCTTTTAATGCGTCCCATCATTTAATCCTACCATTGCAGAAAACAACCAAAATATGACGTACGCTTATGCCATTCGCATTCGCCACGGGGTCCCGTCATCACTCGTTAGGTTACTTAACTAACGACAGAGCGGGGGCTGGGTTAGCGCGGCTGTAAAACATAAGCAACGCCTAAATAGTAAAGCAATGATAGACATTTCAGATCACAGATGAATACATTGGATATACTAGCAATCCGCAATCCTTTCGAGCCTGCAACGAAAAGCGGATTACACGGTCGCGGTGAATAGCCAAATACCCCACCCAAGACCCCTACGGGTGCGGCAAACTACCCACCAAGTACTTGGCAGTTTGTGCACCCCTCCATGGGTCTATCCTAGGAGCAAAAACTGTAAAAAGAATTATACAATGACGGCTACAACCCCGACCCGGTTGTGCGGCCAAACAAATAATATTATTACATCAATTTACATTTACAATGAATGAAAGAAAAACAAAAGCTCATCTCACATCCACCCCGGCTATTCACCCGCGACAGTCCAACAGATTCATATACACAATCCAATATCCAACACAGATCATGTATAACCCCGACTAATCGACTTATAGCGATTAGCCGACGTTCAATACATGCAAACATCACAGATATAACCAACATAGCCAAAGTGGAGTGAAGTTCGGAAAAAATACGGAATTATAGGACCCCAAAAGTAAATTTCTGTTCTGGAAAATCTGGGCACATATAATATATTTTAAAAATCCCAAAACCAACACAGACACACACTGCACGAAACACGATGCAGAGAAGGCGACAAACGGCGGCGGTTCCGCGGCACATGCCTACCTCGTGCCGCGGAACCGCGGCGGTTTGAATGAAACAGTGGATCGTATTTCATGGGTGTTTAAACAAAACCCAGAGCCGAATTTACAAGTATAAAGTTTTTCATTTAGAGCAGAAAAAATTTCAACAGAAACTTAGGGTTTTAGTTTTTCCGGTTTTGCGATTTTTTGGTTTCGAACTTCCATACACTTCGCTACCAAGCTAGTTTAAGTTTAGTTAGGCTCTGATACCACTGTTAGGTCCACGTTACCTCTCCCGGTACTTTCGAGGTTGCGGAAACGGTAAATCAAAATTTTTTCTAAACTTTGTAACATGGACCGTAAAAGCCGGATCTTTGCTAAACTAAACTAGCATACTTGCAAAGAAGAGTTAACTACTATGCAAAGTGGTTATACCTCAACTTGAACTCCTTCTCTTCTTGTTGTTGTTCTTCTTTCTTGTTCTTTGTAGTAGCTTGAATGGCTTCCCCTCCTCGCCTCCTCTTTGCCGAAGATAGATCCACCTGAGGGCTTCATCCTTTGGGCTCTTCCTCGATCTTTGAGTGAACTAGGATTTCCGGCTTGCTAAACCTTGAACCCTAGAGAGAGTAGAGAGTGTTTAGGGGTTGTTTTCTTTTCAAGGTGAAGGAATCTCAACACATGAGAAGGAATCACCTTGAGCTAGAGGAAGAAGAAGATCAAGTGAGGAGAGAGAATGGATATGAAAGAATGAGCTACATTTTTCTTTTTGCAACCATATCAAAAAGAAAAAGAATTATCTAAATGATAATAATTCAAAATGAGAATAGTTGATGGTAGTTTTGGAATGACCACTATCATGCTTCATTAAATGAAATGTAAGCATGAATCAAGGAGTATCTTTATAAAGCATGATGGTGGTCAACATTCAACCATGGTCAACAAGTCAACCATAGTCAACAAGTCAACAAAATCAACCATAACATAATTCTCATTTAATTACTATTATTAATAGATAATCCATAAATCCATTAGGGTTTGGAAAATGATAACTGTCAACTGTGCATACGCACCTGTTCCGAAACCCTAATGAAATACCTCATCCTCCGCCTCAAGCAACTGTGCATACACACCTGCATTCTCGTTCCGAGGAACAAGAATACCGAGATATAAAAGCAACCCCAAAACATATACCAGTATCTGGCTCAAACCAGAGCCTGCCAGTATAATCCGTCCGGACTCCAAACGTGCACAAGTGCGCGGATGAGAACGAACCCTGTCGCAAAACCATGCGACCTCTACTCTGTTTTGCCCAGAGGCGAATACCCTCTGTGTGGGACTCTAAAGACTCGACACTACGCTGGCAGTGGGTTTAACCACAGACCGCAAGCGGCACAAGCTGTGCGTAACGGTCCCCAGGTAGATGCCGACAAGAAGGCTGACGAGGTGAAACCCATCTGAACTCCTACTGAGTCTGAATGTGACATTCTCCGTACAGTCCGGTCTGTTTATCTGATACATCGCATGTCGGGCCTAGGGGGCGGTAAAACGTCAGTCCCCCAATAGCGGTACAAGTCGTGTCGGAGTGAAGCCCAAAACACCCTGAGATAACACTGGAAACCTACCAGTATATCTCGCTTGCCCTGGCCAGGGACTACTCGTGTAATGGCTCTCCTAGACACAGCGCGATGTCAACCCCCAATACCGGGAGAGACGAATCCTGTCTAACCGGCACTGCCTCCAAGTGTTTCAGGACTGCACCCAACCACTACCTGTTTGCACGACTCCTTTGAGCCGTGGTAGGGTAGTGATCAAAGTGCAGTGGGAACACACTCGAGGCGAAGTGCCAGTGTCAAGTCAGCGGACTAACCTGTACTCATGTCACCTGGGAACTGATAACTGACGATAGGTATAATACCAACCATCAGTTCCCGACGAGTCCTGTCCAGTGTACTCGTAACCTAACGAGCACCCGCATACTATCTCAAGTACGACGTACCGACGGCTGTGGGACAGACCGTCTCCCGTGCTGGGATGAGAAGCGCATACGCTAGTCTACTCCGGAGCATCGATGCCCTATCTCGATACTCCCACGACCAGGGACGTATATAAGGATGTGCTTGTAGATTACCCAGCCCACACGAGTGTGATCGCCATCACAACGCCGTTAATCAAGCAAAGATCCTAAGGGCTCTACTAATGCGTATAGGTGATATAATAAATAAACACACATGTACACATTAAAGCAGAGACAAACCAAGTAGCATACTACTATATTGAGCAAGATTGTCTGTACAACTGTGAATATCCCAAGCTTCCATCAAGTAATATACATACTAGTATGATACAGTAATGGCCTCTAGGGCATATACACTAACATGTGTAAGTCCATGCTACCTCTCCCGGTACTTTCGGGCATGCGGAATTTGGTGAAAAACAATTTTTCTAGAGGTGGTAACATGGACTCAAAACCGGATCTTTGTTAAATATCTAACTAACAACCTAACTAGGAGTTGTTAACTACTCGGTTAGGGGGTTATACCTTTCTTTCTTGAACTCCTTCTTCTTTGACTCTCGATGGTCGTCCGGATTGGCTTCACTCCGTCGTCTCCTTGCGCCGAAGATAGATCCACCTCGAAAGCTTCTACCTTTGGCTTCTTCTTCGGTCTTTGAAGAAACTAGTTCACTTGGTTTGCTAAACCTTGTGAACTAGAGTGAGTAGAGAAGAGTGTGTTGGGATTTTCTTTATGGTTCTTGATTCTCAACATATGAGACAAGTGAACCATAGACTAAGAGAGGGAGAGCAAGAGGAAGGAGATGAGAGCTCAAGAACAAGAGAGAGAATGAGAATGATAGAATGATAGAAGACTTTTCTCTTTTGGCTCTCATAATCCATAACCATCATCACAAAATAGTAATCAAGTATTGTGTAAATGGTTTAAGCTACAATAGCCATATCATTTCATGCACTCATTTCTCACAAGAGAAACAAGCAAGTAAAAAGTCTTTGCCATGAAATGATAGCCATTGTCATCATGATGGTCAACTAGTCCAACCTAGTCAACCGGTCAACAAAGTCAACAAGTCAACAAAGTCAACCCCTCATCAACCATGTCACCACAATACTTAATTAATATTATTGTTAATCATATATCATATTCTCATTAGGGTTGAGCAAAAAGTCAATAGTCAACAGTCAACGGTCAACAACCCTAATGAGAATCCTCTGCCTCTGTCTCTCCGTCAACTGTGCATACACACCAGCATCCGCGTTCCGAGGAACACGAATACATACTGGATAAATCCAATCCCAATACGTACACTAGGATCTGGCTTAAACCAAAGCCCGCTAGTGTTAACTGTCTGGACACTGTACGTGCATAAGTGCATGGATGTGACCGAACCCTGTCGCAAAACCATGCGACCTGTCGCAAAACCATGCGACCTCTACTCTTTTGCCTAAAGGCGAATAGCTCTCTGTGTGGGACTCTAAAGACTCGACACTACGCTGGCAGTGGGTTTAACCACAGACCGCAAGCGGCACTAGCTGTGCGTAACGGTCCCCAGGTAGATGCCGACAAGAAGACTGACGAGGTGAAACCCATCTGAACTCCTACTGAGCCTGAATGTGACAATCTCCGTACAGTCCGGTCTGTTCGTCTGATACATCGCATGGCGGGCCTAGGGGACGGTAAACGTCAGTCCCCTAATAGCGGTACAAGTCGTTTCGGAGTGAAGCCCAAAACACCCTGAGATAACACTTGAAGCCTACCAGTATATCTCGATTGCCCTAGCCAGGGACAACTCGTGTAATGGCTTCCTAGACACAGCGCGATGTCAACCCCCAATACCGGGAGAGACGAATCCTGTCTAACCGTCACTGCCTCCAAGTGCTTCGGGACTGTACCAACCACTACCTGTTTGCATGACTCCTTTGAGCCGTGGTAGGGTAGTAATCAAAGTACAGTGGGAACACACTCGAGGCGAAGTGACAGTGTCAAGTCAGCGGACTAAGCTGTACTCATGTCACCTGGGAACTGATAACTGACAATAGGTATAATACCAACCGGTCAGTTCCCGACGAGTCCTGTCCAGTGTACTCGTAACCTAACGAGCACCCGTATACTATCTCCAGTACGACGTACTGATGGCTGTGGGACAGACCATCTCCCGCACTGGGATGAGAAGCGCATACGCTAGTCTACTCCGGAGTATCGATGCCCTGTCTCGATAGTCCTGCGACTAGGGACCTGTATAAGGATGTGCTTATAGATTACCCAGCCCCCACTAGTGTGACTGCCATTACAACGCTGGTAATCAAGCAAAGATCCTAAGGGCTCCACTAATGTGTATATGTGATATACAAAAATAAACACATGTACACATTGAAGTAGAAACAAACCAAGTAGCATACTACTATATTGAGCAAGATTGTTTATACAAGGTGAATATCCCAAGCTTCCATTAAGTAATATACAAACTAGTATGATACAGTAATGGCCTCTAGGGCATATACACTGACAATCTCCCACATGCACTAAGGCCATGTACTGGTGTATCGAAGACCTATCATCTCGATCAGCTGCTCGAACTGAGTCTGGGGAAAGGCCTTGGTGAATGGATCTGCAGTGTTATCTTCTGAAGCGACCCTCCGAACCTCGATCTCCTGGCGATCCACGATCTCCCTGATCAGGTGAAACCGCCTCAAGATGTGTCTGGATCTGTGATGGGACCTGGGTTCCTTCGCTAAATCTATAGCCCCGTTGTTGTCGCAATACAGAGGTATTGGATCAACAATGGACGGAACCACCTGAAGTTCTTTTATGAACTTCCTTATCCAGACAGCTTCTTTTGCGGCATCAGATGCAGCGATGTATTCCGCTTCCATCGTCGAGTCTGCAACGGTTTCCTGTTTGGAACTCTTCCAACACACCGCCCCTCCATTGAGGGTAAAGACAAAACCCGACATGGACTTGGAATCATCCTTGTCACTCTGGAAGCTGGAGTCAGCAAAGGCCTCGATCTGGAGGTCTTTTCCGCCATACACCAAGAACATCTCCTTAGTCCTTCTCAGGTACTTGAGAATGTTCTTTACCGCTATCCAGTGTTTCTCCCCTGGGTTTGACTGATACCGGCTTACTACACTCAGTGCATAAGCTACATCCGGTCTGGTACACAACATCGCATACATTATAGATCCTACCGCAGAAGCGTAGGGTATAATAGATATGCGATCCCTCTCCAAATCAGTCTTGGGAGACATCTCTTTAGAGAGGGTGATCCCGTGACAAGCCGGTAGGTTACCGCGCTTGGGATCTTCCATACTGAATCTTTTCAGTATGGTGTCGATGTACTTAGACTGTGAAAGTCCTAATATCCTCTTGGATCTATCACGATGGATCCGGATCCCCAGGATGTATGAGGCATCACCCAGGTCTCTCATGGAGAACCTGTGTGACAAGAACCCCCTGACAGATTGTAGCATAGGAATGTCATTTCCTATTAAGAGAATGTCATCCACGTATAAAAGGAGGAATACTACAGTTCTCGCTACAAATCTACTATAGATGCATGGTTCATCTGGATTTTTGATAAAGCCAAATTCCTTGACCGTCTCATCAAAACAGATGTTCCAACTCCGCGATGCCTGCTTTAGTCCGTAAATGGACTTAAGCAACTTGCATACCTTTCCGCTGCTCCCACTCTGAATGAAACCCTTTGGCTGGTCCATATAGATACACTCCTCTAAATTTCCATTTAGAAAAGCGGTCTTTACGTCCATCTGCCAAATCTCATAATCGTGGAAGGCAACAATGGCAAGAAGGATCCGAATGGATTTCAGCATAGCTACCGGAGAAAAGGTCTCGTCATAGTCCAAACCAGGTCTTTGACGAAAACCCTTTGCAACCAGTCTAGCTTTATAGGTCTCAACCTGTCCATCTACACCAATCTTCCTTTTGAAGATCCACTTGCATCCTACGGGTTTTACCTCGTCTGGAGCAATGTCCAACGTCCATACTTTGTTGGTGTACATGGACTCCATTTCGGTCCGCATTGCATCCAGCCATTTTACCGAGTCGACGCTCTGAACGGCTTGCTGGAAGCTAGTAGGCTCATCATAATCTATGATGCAATCCTCTCTATCCCCGTCTATGAGAAAACCGCAGTATCTCTCGGGCGGATGAGACTGCCTACTACTCCTGCGGAGCGGCGTAGGAATGTCCTGTTCTTTTGGACCCTCTGGTTCCACTAAGCTTTCAGTAATAGTCTGTGGTTCTGGAATTTCTTCCAGTTTTATTTCGCTCCCACTTGTTTCCTTTTCTAATAACTGGTGTTCCAGAAAATGGGCATTACGAGAAACAATGATCTTTTGTTCCTCTGCGTAATAGAAGAGATACCCCCTGGAATTCTTTACGTATCCCACAAACTTGCACAGTACTGAGCGTGCCTCGAGCTTGTCCGCATGCTGCTTTTTGACAAAAGTCGGACATCCCCAGATCTTCAGATATTGAAGATAGGGTTTCTTCCCACTCCATATTTCATATGGTGTGGTAGGCACAGTCTTAGTCGGAACTCGGTTCAAAAGGTATGCAGCTGATTCTAGCGTATAACCCCAGAATGATCGCGGTAACTCAGCGTTACTCATCATGGACCGTACCATATCCAATAGGGTTCGGTTCCGTCTCTCCGATACACCGTTATGTTGCGGAGTGTATGGAGGAGTAAGCTGAGAGAGAATTCCGTTCTCTTTTAAATAGTCCAGGAACTCGGCACTCAAGTATTCTCCACCTCGATCCGATCTTAGAATCTTAATGCTTTTGCCGGTTTGTTTTTCTACTTCATTCTTATATTCCTGGAACTTTCCAAAGGCTTCGGACTTATGTTTCATCAAGAAGACATAACTGTACCTTGAAAAGTCATCCGTAAAAGTAATAAAGTAAGAATAACCGCTTCGCGCATGTGTAGACATTGGACCGCACACGTCGCTGTGTACGAGTCCCAAGAGCTCGCTCGCTCTTACTCCGTGTCCAGTGAACGGAGTCTTTGTCATCTTTCCTTTGAGACAGGATTGACAAGTGGCATACGATTGATATTCGAACGGATTCAAATATCCTTCTGTATGTAATTTCGTCAACCTTCTCTCATTGATGTGACCCAGCCTACAATGCCATAAGAAAATCTGATTTATTTCCGGAGACTTTCTTTTGTGCGTATTCTGGACATTGAAAATCTGTGGTTGGTTTAATACGTATATACCATTGCTCAATGTACCTGACCCAATCAGAACTTGATTAAGGTGAATGTTTACAACATTACTTACAAACGCAAATTCATAACCTTCTTTAGAAACTAAAGATACAGAAATGATATTACAAGTTGCGTTAGGTACAAAAAAGCAATTACGTAAAACCAAAACATGTCCATCTGACATTCCCAGGTGATAGTCCCCCACGGCCTTAGCATTCATGCTAGCTCCGTTTGCAACTCTGAGGGTCATGTCACCTGCCTTCAAAACCCTACGGTTTCTCAATTCCTGCAAAGAATTACAGATATGAGATCCTGATCCAGTATCCAATACCCAGGAAGTAGAGTTTATTGAAAGACAGTTTTCAATAACATACACACCTGAAGCTGAAGCCGCAACCTGCTTCAATTCCTGTGTCCTGGCTTTCCAAGCCCTGCAATCATTCTTCCAGTGTCCTTTCTTATGACAATAGAAGCATTCTTCTTTATTCACAAGCTGCCCCACTTTCTTTGTTGCTTCTGCTTTTCCCTTTGTATCCACTTTACCAACACCGCCCCTTGGTTTGGCGGGGGCTTTCTTCTTCTTTCCCTTGGCTTTCGCCTTGGACCTAGAAGAGGAAGATCCTCCTACAAACAAAGTGGATGTTTCCCTACCTTTCTGTAGGGTGCCCTCTGCGCTCCTCAGCATGTTGAGGAGTTCTGAAAGTTCAACTTCTTTTTCTTGTAAGTTGAAGTTCAGTATATGTTAGTGTTTATGCCCTAGAAGGCCATTACTGTATCATACTAGTTTGTATATTACTTAATGGAAGCTTGGGATATTCGCATGTATATAACAGTCTTGCTAAACATGGTAGTATGCTACTTGGTTTTTCTATCTTAATATGTGAGTGTACGTATTGATAGAGCTCTTAGGATCTTGCTTGTCTACCAGCGTTGTGATGGCAGTCACACTAGTGGGGGCTGGGTAGTCTACAAGCACATCCTTATTCAGGTCCCTGGTCGTTGGATTATCGAGACAGAGCATCGATACTCCGGAGTAGACTGGTGTGTATGCTTCTCATCCCAGTTGGGGAGATGGTCTGTCCCACAGCCGTCAGTACGTCGTACTGGAGATAGTATGCAGGTGCTCGTTAGGTTACGGGTACACCGGACAGGACTCACAGGGAACTGTTAGTTGGTTTGATACCAGTCGTCAGTGTGCAGTTCCCAGGTGACATGAGTACAGCATAGTCCGCAGACTTGACACTGCTACTTCGCCTCGAGTGTGTCCCACTGTTCTTAGATTGCTACCCTACCACGGCTCAAAGGAGTCGTCCAAACAGGTAGCAGTTGGGTGCAGTCCCGAGCACTTGGAGGCGGTGGCGGTTAGACAGGATTCTTCCCTCCCTGTATTGGGAGTAGATATCGTGCTGTGTCAGAGAGCCATTACGCAAAGTCCCTGGCCAGGGCAAGCGAGATTTGCTGGTAGGTTCCAGTAGTTTCTCAGGGTGTAATGGGCTTCCCTCCGACACGACTTATACCGCTATTAGGGGACTGACGCTTGCCACCCCTAGGCCCGATATGCGATAGTCTTGGACGAACGGACCGGACTGTATAGAGATTGTCACATCTGACTCAGTAGGAGTTCGGATGGGTTCACTCATCGGCCTTCTTATCGACAACTACCTGGGGACCGTTACATACAGCTAGTGCCGCTTGCGGTCTGTGGTTAAACCCACTGCCAGCGTAGTAGTCGAGTCTGTAGAGTCCCACACAGAGAGTTTCCTATTCCAGGCGAAACGATATAGAGGTCGCATGGTTTTGCGACAAAGGGTTCGGACGCATACGTGCGTTTACGCGCGTACGACTTTCGGACAGTTTTTACCAGTCGGCTTTGGTTTAAGCCAGTTACTGGTATCCGGTTATTGGATTTATACAGTCTAAAGTTTTTCCGTATTTTTACGGATCGGAGGGGCGTTCTCGTAATTGTGCGAGAAGCTTCTAGAAGATGGTGACTAAGGAGGGTTATGTGTCATATACATTGAATGAGTTATATGAGTCATGAGGGTGATTCATTCATCTCATTAATGCACATTTATTGCTGAATGACTCATGCTAATGAATCACCACTTGATATTTTATGAAGCATGATTATTCATCACTCTTTATTCTTTTCTTCTTATTAGAAAATGCTTCATATATATTATGATACTCATAACTTTATTCAATAATAATTCTCACATTCTCTCTCCTCAAGCTCTCCATCTTCAAAGACTAATCCTCCCTTCTCATGAGTTGAGTACAAGGGTTAGTAAGACTAATCAATCCATAACCATCACTCTATTTCATCCTAGCTTCTTTGATTAGCAATCCAAGAAGGTTAGTTGCCTCAAGTTTAGAGGTTTAGCTTGGAGTTTTGCTCTCGGGTGGATCGTCTACTACCTAGAGAAGGCCGAGGAGGACAAGGAGATCGTAAAGACGAAGGAGTTGGTTCATTAGGTATAATCCCTAAACACAGTAGTTTAGTAACACTTTGTGTTTGGTTATTTATAGTTTAGCTTCGATTCAAGCGGTTAGTCGATGTTCGTTCACTAAACAAGTTCGTTTTTGAAAATTCCGCCTCCCCACAAGCATTGGGGTGTAGTACATCGACTTACAGTGGTATCAGAGCCTCGCTAAACAATAAATAATTTTATTGAAAATTTGTACGAATTTCGAACGGAAAAACGAAGCCGGAAAACCCTAAAAATGTCAAGTTTCTGTCGAAATTGAAATGAAGTCTAAAAATTTTTCAGGGATGCTCAGAAAGCTTGAAAAGGGTCCAGGAGAACACCCATGAAATTTGAGCCCATGAATCGGCTAAAGCGCCGCGGAAGAGCGGCGGATCCCACCGATCCGCCACGGTTCCGCGGCCGAGTTGCCGAGTCATGGACTCATCTTTCATGTGTGGGTCCTCTCTGGTATTTGGGGTTTTCTGGAATATTTTAATTTTGCTCAGGTTTCCAGTTTACAGAGCAGTTTTTGGAGCAATATTAAAGATGTTTAATCGATCGAAATTGTACAGTATTTGCATGTTGGATTATATCTGTGATTGATAAATGTGTTCGTAAACCTCCCCTAACTGCTAGTATGTCGGTTGGCAGGGGGTTGCACATTTCTGTAATGGTTATATCTGTTTGTGCATATGAACTGTATAGGACTGTTGTGGTGTATAGCCGGGGTTTAGCAATGGGTTATTATTTAATTCATTTGTTGTAAATGTAATTTGTTGTAATATTATTTTTGCGGGGCACATCCAGGTTGCGGTTGTAGCCACCGTTGTATTATTTCATTTTGCTGTTTTTGCTCCTAGGACTGACCCAAGGTGGGGTACACAAACTGCCGGGCGGGTAGTTTGCCGTACCCGTAGGGGTCGAGGGTGGGGTAACGGCTATTCATCACAACTGTGTAATCTGTCTTTTCTTGCAGGCTCAAAAGAAATACAGATTGCTTGCTAATCCAATATTGTTTATCTGTGTTCTGGAATGTATATCATTGCGTCAGACGAATGTAAAATATCTATATATATGATAGCTATTTAGACATCACTTATGTTTTACACCCGCGCTAGCCCAGCCCCCGCTCTGTCGTTAGTTAAGTAACCTAACGTGGCGAATGCGGATGGCATAAGAGGACGTTGTATTTTCGTTGTTTTCAGCAATGATAGGTTAATGATGGGACGCATTATCTATAATGCAAAGAATAACAAACCAAAGTTTAAATCGTCGGAACAGTTTAAAAGAAACCACTCGGTTAATTTTAAAAACAGATATTTTTAAATGCGGAGACTTAACCACTCCTTTTAAAAGCTATCAGGTTCCTTCGGTTATATCAAGTTCACTACGTTCACGGTTTCGCCAAAACCATTCGTAGCCCTCCGTCATTTCATCTGGGTATTCAGTAGTATTCAAGCTATGTATTTTGACCTAACGCCAAGGCGTAGTGTTTGGTAGCTACTGGGTATTCATTTGTCGCATAGGTAGATGAGTTAGTTTGGGACAGTCGTATTATCATTTTGGCCGAACGTCAAGGATATATACGGATGGGTTCAAATTGACAAGATAATGATGGGTAGAACTTGACATGTGACTTATGACATTTTGACCTAACGCCAAGGTCATAAGAGCATGGGGCAGAAATATATATCGGGAATTTCTAAAGAAACTGAAATTTGCAAAGAGATGCATACCATTTGGAGTTTGATGAATGTTGGTAGGATTCCTTCAACATTATCATACAATGATATTTGGATCCCGATCCTACTGTGAGTATATGCTACTTATCAGGATATTCGTCACTTAACGATCAATGCTATAAACCTAGTAGGTGTCCAGAAAGGTGTCAGTGGGGTTACGCCCCCAGAGAAAAGAGGTTATTTAATTAAGGAACTTCGCGAAAGCGTTGGAAAACTCTTTCGAAGTATCGACACTGGCCTGGCTGAACGGTTAAGCAAGTATTGTACGGTGAGAATAGTCCTGGCTAATGCTTCTTTTATGGTTTGAGGAAGGATTCGAGAAACAGTGGGAGCCATCCAGTTTAGATAAACTAAAAACCACTCTAAACTTGCAAGAGCATCATGCTAAAGAGTTTTCTTCTCTCTCTCCTAATTGCAGCGACCCTGAAAATGACTGGACTTAAGTTACTTTTAGAGAAAAATATACTGACAGGGCCAAACTATAAAGATTGGCTGCGGAATGTCAAAATGGCTTTGACCTATGACAAACTGGGGTACGTCCTCACCGCTACGGCACCTGCTGTCCCTGGTCCCAAATCCAGCAATGCGGATAAGGAAATCCGCAAAACCTCGTATTTAGATTGCGCGAGAGCCAAGTGCATCGTGCTTGCCTCAATGAACAATGAACATCAGAGGAGGCACGAGGATATGTCCCTAGATGGCATATTTCTCCATACAAAGGAACTTTATGGAGAGCAATCTCGTATAGCAAGATACTAGACCTCTAAGAACTTGTTTCGATCGAGGTTGGCTGTCGGGTCATCGGTAGGTGAACATGTCCTATAGATGATCGGCTATATTGAAGAGCTCGCAGACCTAGGGACGACTTTGGATAATGAGCTCTATACAGACCTTATTCTCCAGTCCCTTCCTCCCACCAACGCCCAGTTTATCCTCAACTTCAACCTTCAAGGAAAAGAAGTTGAACTTGCGGAACTCCTGAACATGTTAAGGAGTGCAGAGGGCACCTTGCAGAAAGTAAGGGAAACACCCGCTATGTTTGTTGGCGGTTCATCTTCTTCCGGGTCCAAGGCTAGGGCCAAAGGAAGGAAAAAGAAGGCCGCACCCAAACCTAGAGGAGGTGTTAGTAAGGTGGGAAAGAAGGGAAAGAAAAAGTTTGCGGTACCGGTAGTGGGCCAGGATGAGTGCTTCCATTGTCACAGGAAAGGGCACTGGAAGAAGGATTGCAAGGCGTGGAACGCCAAGAACCAGGAACCGAAGCAAGCTGTGGCTTCGACTTCAGGTGTGTTTGTAATTGAGAATTGTCTGTCGATCAACTCTACTTCCTGGGTATTGGATACCGGATCAGGATCTCATATTTGCAATTCATTGCAGGCACTGAGAAACCGTAGAGTGCTGAAGGAAGGTGATATGATCCTCAGGGTTGCTAACGGAGCTAGCGTGGGAGCTGCGTCCGTCGGGGATTATCACCTAGGATTGACGAGTGTACATATTTTGGTTTTACATAACTGTTATTTTGTACCAAGCTTAACGTGTAATATCATATCAGTTTCCTTGTTATCAAATAAAGGTTATGATTTCACGTTTGTAAGAGATGTTGTTAACATCCACCTTAATCATGGTTTGATTGGGTCCGGTACTCTAAATAACGGCATATATGTGTTAAACCAACTCCAAATTTTCAATGTCCAGAACACACTAAAAAGAAAGTTTCCAGATTTAAATAAAGCTTTCTTATGGCGTTGTAGACTGGGTCACATCAATGAGAGAAGGTGACTAAGTTGCATAGAGAAGGATATTTGGACTCGTTCGAATATCAAACTTATGACACTTGTCAATCTTGTCTCAAAGGAAAGATGACAAAGACTCTATTTACTGGACAAGGAGTAAGAGCGAGCGAGCTCTTAGGACACATACACAGTGATGTATGCGGTCCAATGTCTACACATGCGAGAGGTGGTTTTTCATATTTCATTACTTTCACGGATGATTACTCAAGATACGGATTCATTTATCTGATGAAACATAAATCCGAGGCTTTTGAGAAATTCCGAGGGTATAAGAATGAAGTAGAAAACCAAACCGGCAAAAGTATTAAGACACTAAGATCTGATCGAGGTGGAGAATATTTAAGTGCCGAGTTCCTTGGTTACCTAAAAGAGAAAGGAATTCTCTCTCAGCTTACTCCTCCATACACTCCACAGCATAACGGTGTATCGGAGAGACGGAATCGAACCCTATTGGATATGGTACGATCCATAATGAGTAATGCTGAGTTACCGCAATCTTTCTGGGGTTATGCGCTAGAATCAGCGGCATATCTTTTGAACATGGTTCCTACCAAGACTGTGCCTACCACTCCATATCAGATGTGGAGCGGGAAGAAACCCCATCTACAGTATATAAAGATTTGGGGATGTCCAGCTTTTGTTAAGAAGCAGCATGTGGACAAGCTCGAGGCACGATCAGTAAAGTGTAGTTTTGTGGGATATTCAAAGAACTCCAGGGGATATCTATTCTATTACGCAGAGGAACAAAAGGTATTTGTTTCTCGTAATGCCCATTTTCTAGAACATCAGTTTTTAGAAAAGGAATCAAGTGGGAGCGAAATAGAACTGGAAGAAATTCCAGAACCACAAACTAATACTGAAAGTTTGGTAGAACCGATAGTTCAAGAAGAACAGGACATTCCCGCACCCCTCCGCAGGATAGTAGGCCGTCTCATCCGCCTGAGAGATACTACGGTTTTCTCATAGATGGGGATAGAGAGGATTGCATCATAGATGATGATGAACCTACTGACTTCCAGCAGGCCATCCAGAGCGGCGACTCGGTACGATGGCTAGATGCAATGCGGACCGAAATGGAGTCCATGTACACCAACAAAGTATGGACTTTGGACTTTGCTCCAGATGGGGTAAAACCCATAGGATGCAAATGGATCTTCAAGAAAAAGATTGGTGTAGATGGACAGGTGGAAACCTATAAGGCTAGACTTGTTGCAAAGGGTTTTCGTCAAAGACCTGGTTTGGACTATGACGAAACTTTTTCTCCAGTGGCTATGCTCAAATCCATTCGGGTCCTTCTTGCTATTGCTGCCTTCCATGATTATGAAATCTGGCAGATGGACGTAAAGACGGCTTTTCTGAATGGAAATTTAGAAGAGTGCGTCTATATGGATCAGCCAGAGGGTTTCAATCAGAGTGGGAGCAGTGGGAAAGTATGCAAGCTGCTTAAGTCCATTTATGGACTAAAGCAGGCATCGCGGAGTTGGAACATCTGTTTTGATGAGACAGTCAAAGAATATGACTTTATCAAAAATCCAGATGAACCGTGCATATATAGTAAAGTTGTAGCCAGAAGTGTCGTATTCCTCGTCTTGTACGTGGATGACATTCTATTGATAGGAAATGACATTCCTATGCTACAATCTGTCAAAGGATTCTTGTCACACAGGTTCTCCATGAAAGACCTGGGTGATGCCTCTTACATTCTGGGGATCCGGATCTATCGTGATAGATCCAAGAGGATGTTGGGACTTTCGTAGTCCAGGTATATCGACACTGTACTGAAAAGATTCAGTATGGAAGATTCTAAGCGCGGTAATCTACCGGCTTGTCACGGAATCACCCTTTCCAAAGAGATGTCTCCCAAGACTGATTTGGAAAGGGAACGCATGTCTATTATACCCTACGCTTCTGCGGTAGGCTCTATAATGTATGCGATGTTGTGTACCAGACCAGATGTAGCTTACGCACTGAGCGTGGTAAGCCGGTATCAGTCAGACCCAGGGGAGAAGCACTGGATAGCAGTAAAGAACATTCTCAAGTACCTGAGGAGGACTAAGGAGATGTTTTTGGTTTACGGCGCAAAAGACCTCAGGTTGGAGGCCTTTGCTGATTCCGGCTTCCAGAGTGATAAGGACGATTCCAAGTCCATGTCGGGTTATGTCTTTACCCTCAATGGAGGGGCGGTGTGATGGAAGAGCTCCAAGCAGGACACCGTTGTTGACTCGACGATGGAAGCGGAGTATATAGCTGCTTGCGATGCCGCAAAAGAAGCAGTCTGGATGAAGAAGTTCCTAACAGAACTTAAGGTGGTTCCTACCATAGTTGATCCAATACCTCTGTATTGCGACAACAACGGAGCTATAGCTTTAGCGAAGGAACCAAGGTCCCATCAGAAGTCCAGACACATCTTAAGGCGGTATCACCTGGTCAGGGAGATCATTGATCGTCAGGAGATCGAGGTTCGGAGAGTTGCTTCTGAAGAGAACATTGCTGATCCATTCACGAAGGCTCTACCTCAGATTCAGTTCGAGAGGCTACTCGAGATCATCGGTCTACGATATGCCAGTACATGGCCCTAGTGCAAGTGGGAGATTGTTAGTGTTTATGCCCTAGAAGGCCATTACTGTATCATACTAGTTTGTATATTACTTAATGGAAGCTTGGGATATTCGCATGTATATAACAGTCTTGCTAAACATGGTAGTATGCTACTTGGTTTTTCTATCTTAATATGTGAGTGTACGTATTGATAGAGCTCTTAGGATCTTGCTTGTCTACCAGCGTTGTGATGGCAGTCACACTAGTGGGGGCTGGGTAGTCTACAAGCACATCTTTATTCAGGTCCCTGGTCGTTGGATTATCGAGACAGAGCATCGATACTCCGGAGTAGACTGGTGTGTACGCTTCTCATCCCAGTTGGGGAGATGGTCTGTCCCACAGCCGTCAGTACGTCGTACTGGAGATAGTATGAAGGTGCTCGTTAGGTTACGGGTACACCGGACAGGACTCACAGGGAACTGTTGGTTGGTTTGATACCAGTCGTCAGTGTGCAGTTCCCAGGTGACATGAGTACAGCATAGTCCGCAGACTTGACACTGCTACTTCGCCTCGAGTGTGTCCCACTGTTCTTAGATTGCTACCCTACCACGGCTCAAAGGAGTCGTGCAAACAGGTAGCAGTTGGGTGCAGTCCCGAGCACTTGGAGGCAGTGGCGGTAAGACAGGATTTGTCCCTCCCGGTATTGGGAGTAGATATCGTGCTGTGTCAGAGAGCCATTACGCAAAGTCCCTGGCCAGGGCAAGCGAGATTTGCTGGTAGGTTCCAGTAGTTTCTCAGGGTGTAATGGGCTTCCTTCCGACACGACTTATACCGCTATTAGGGGACTGACGCTTGCCGCCCCCCTAGGCCCGATATGCGATAGTCTTGGACGAACGGACCGGACTATATGGAGATTGTCACATCTGACTCAGTAGGAGTTCGGATGGGTTCACTCATCGGCCTTCTTATCGACAACTACCTGGGGACCGTTACGTACAGCTAGTGCCGCTTGCGGTCTGTGGTTAAACCCACTGCCAGCGTAGTAGTCGAGTCTCTAGAGTCCCACACAGAGAGTTTCCTATTCCAGGCGAAACGATATAGAGGTCGCATGGTTTTGCGACAAAGGGTTCGGACGCATACGTGCGTTTACGCGCGTACGACTTTCGGACAGTTTTTACCAGTCGGCTTTGGTTTAAGCCAGTTACTGGTCTCCGGTTATTGGATTTATACAGTCTAAAGTTTTTCCATATTTTTACGGATCGGAGGGGCGTTCTCGTAATTGTGCGAGAAGCTTCTAGAAGATGGTGACTAAGGAGGGTTATGTGTCATATACATTGAATGAGTTATATGAGTCATGAGGGTGATTCATTCATCTCATTAATGCACATTTATTGCTTAATGACTCATGCTAATGAATCACCACTTGATATTTTATGAAGCATGATTATTCATCACTCTTTATTCTTTTCTTCTTATTAGAAAATGCTTCATATATATTATGATACTCATAACTTTATTCAATAATAATTCTCACATTCTCTCTCCTCAAGCTCTCCATCTTCAAAGACTAATCCTCCCTTCTCATGAGTTGAGTACAAGGGTTAGTAAGGCTAATCAATCCATAACCATCACTCTATTTCATCCTAGCTTCTTTGATTAGCAATCCAAGAAGGTTAGTTGCCTCAAGTTAGAGGTTTAGCTTGGAGTTTTGCTCTCGGGTGGATCGTCTACTACCTAGAGAAGGCCGAGGAGGACAAGGAGATCGTAAAGACGAAGGAGTTGGTTCATTAGGTATAATCCCTAAACACAGTAGTTTAGTAACACTTTGTTTTTGGTTATTTATAGTTTAGCTTCGATTCAAGCTGTTAGTCGATGTTCGTTCACTAAACAAGTTCGTTTTTGAAAATTCCGCCTCCCCACAAGCATTGGGGTGTAGTACATCGACTTACAGTATAAACCGGGCGTAAGTGGAAGGAAGGGACTGGAGAATCAAGTCCGTATAAAGCTCACTGTCCAACGTGGTCCCAAGTTCTGCGAGCTCCTCAATGTAGCCAATCATCTTAAGCACGTGTTCCCCTACCGATGATCCGACGGCCAATCTTGCCGAAAATAACTTCTTCGACACTTCGTACCTTGCGATATGAGACTGCTCTCCATGCAGTTCTTTTGTATGGAGAAATATGGATTCCAGGTCCATATTCTCGTACCTCCTCTGATGTTCGTTGTCCATAGAGGCAAGCACGAGGCACTTGGCCTTCGCGCAATCAATCTCCCAAGTCTTACAGATTTCCTTATCCGTGACGCTGGAGGTGGGACCTGGGATGGAGGGGAGCTTTGGTGGTAAGAAGATACCCCAGCTTGTCGTAAGTGATTGCCATTTTGACATTCCTGAGCCAATCTTTGTAGTTTGGCCCTGTCAGTATGTTTTTATCTAGAAGTAACATAAGTCCAGTCATGTCGATTGGTCGCTGCAATTAGGAGAGAGAGGAAGAAACACTCAGCATGATGCTCTTGCAAGTTTAGAGTGGTTTTTAGTTTGTCTAAACAGGATGGCTCCCATTGTTTCTCGAATCCCTCCTCAAACCAGAAAGGAAGAATTAGTCAGGATCAATCTCACCGTACAATTCTTGCTTAACCGTTCAGCCAGGCTAGTGTCGGTACTTCGAGGGAGGTTTTCCAACGCTTTCGCGAAGTTCCTTAATTTAAGAACCTCTTTTCCCTGGGGGCGTAGCCCCGCTAACACCTTTCTAGACACCTACTAGGTTTATAGCATTGATCGTTAAGTGAGAAATTTCTCGAGGAGTAGCATATACTCACAGCAGGATCGGGATCTAAATATCATCGAGTGACGAAACTGAAGGAATCCTACCAGAATCATCACACTCCAAATGGTATGCAATGCTAGCAAGTTTCAGTACTTATGAAACTCCCGATGTGGATTTTTTCCCCATGCTCTTATGACCTTGGCGTGAGGTCAAATTGTCATAAGTCACATGTCAAGTTCTTCCCATCATTATCCAGGTTAATTTGAACCCACCCGTACATACCCTTGACGTAGGCCAAAATGGCAGTACGACTGTCTCAAACCAACGCATTCTATCTATGCAACAGATAAATATCCGGCAACTACCAATCACTTTGCCTTGGCGTGAGGTCAAAATACATAGCTTGAATACTACCGAATATTTAACTGAAATGATGGAGGGTACGGATGGTTTTGGCAAAACCGTGAACGTAGTGAACTTGATATAGTCGATGGAACGAGATAGCTTTTAAAAGGAGTGGCTCAAACTCCGCATTTTAAAAGTTTGTTTTGAAAAGAACCGAGTGGTTTTTCGAAAGTGTTCCAACGACTTTTACATGGTTTATTTTCTTGCATTAGTTCTTTTAATGCGTAATATTCTTGCATTAGTTCTTTTAATGCGTCCTATCATTTAATCCTACCATTGCAGAAAACAACCAAAATATGACGTACGCTTATGCCATTCGCATTCGCCACGGGGCCCCGTCATTACCCGTTAGGTTACTTAACTAACGACAGAGCGGAGGCTGGGCTAGCGCGGCTGTAAAACATAAGCAACGCCTAAATAATATCATATATAGATATATTGCAATGATAGACATTTCAGATAACAGATGAACACATTGGATATACTAAGAAGCTGCAATTCGTACGAGCCTGTAACGAAAAGCAGATTACACGGTCGCGGTGAATAGCCAATACCCCACCCAAGATCCCTACGGGTGCGGCAAACTACCCGCCAAGTACCCGAAGCGAAGCAACCTCCCTCAACCCCGTGAGTAGGCCACTCGGCACTTCGGCATACCCGGTAGTTTGTGCACCCCCTCCATGGGTCTATCCTAGGAGCAAAAACAGTAAAAAGAAATTATACAATGACGGCTACAACCCCGACCCGGTTGTGCGGCCATACAAATAATTATTATATCAATTTACAAATTTACATGAATTGAAAGAAAAGAAAACTCTCGTCTCACAACCCCCGGCTATTCACCCGTAACAATCCAATGAATTCATATACACATTCCAATGACATTACAGATCACAGATTTGTATAACCCCCACTAATCGACATATAGCGATTAGTAGACGTTCAATACAAATATCACATCACAGAAAAACCCGTCAGCTTAAGTCTTTTAGAAGTTCGATCAAAAATACGGATTTATAGGCCCCCAATACAAAATTTTTGTTCTGGAAAATCTGGGCAGAAAATACATATTCCAAAAATCCCAAAACAACCCTATAAGCACTCTGCAAGAAGATTTTTCCACGACCGAGTTAACTCGGCCGCGGAACCGCGGCGGGGGCATGCTCCCGCCGCGTTTCCGCGGCACATTGAACGATTCAGGGGACGAAATTTCTTGGGTGTTCACACAAAAGCCTGAGCCAAATTTTAAGATAAAATTTATCAATTTTCGAACAGAAAATATTTCGGCAGAAACTTGACAGTTTTGGGTTCGTTTTGCGACTTTTCTTTGATCGATCTTCTAGCTACTTTGCTAACATGTTAGATAGAATTTAACTAGGCTCCGATACCACTGTAAGTCCATGCTACCTCTCCCGGTACTTTCGGGCATGCGGAATTTGGTGAAAAACAATTTTTCTAGAGGTGGTAACATGGACTCAAAACCGGATCTTTGTTAAACATCTAACTAACAACCTAACTAGGAGTTGTTAACTACTCGGTTAGGGGGTTATATCTTTCTTTCTTGAACTCCTTCTTCTTTGACTCTCGATGGTCATCCGGATCGGCTTCACTCCGTCGTCTCCTTGCGCCGAAGATAGATCCACCTCGAAAGCTTCTACCTTTGGCTTCTTCTTCGGTCTTTGAAGAAACTAATTCACTTGGTTTGCTAAACCTTGTGAACTAGAGTGAGTAGAGAAGAGTGTGTTGGGATTTTCTCTATGGTTCTTGATTCTCAACACATGAGACAAGTGAACCATAGACTAAGAGAGGGAGAGCAAGAGGAAGGAGATGAGAGCTCAAGAACAAGAGAGAGAATGAGAATGATAGAATGATAGAAGACTTTTCTCTCTTGGCTCTCATAATCTATAACCATCATCACAAAATAGTAATCAAGTATTGTGTAAATGGTTTAAGCTAAAATAGCCATATCATTTCATGCACTCATTTCTCACAAGAGAAACAAGCAAGTAAAAAGTCTTTGCCATGAAATGATAGCCATTGTCATCATGATGGTCAACTAGTCCAACCTAGTCAACCGGTCAACAAAATCAACAAGTCAACAAAGTCAACCCCTCATCAACCATGTCACCACAATACTTAATTAATATTATTGTTAATCATATATCATATTCTCATTAGGGTTGAGCAAAAAGTCAATAGTCAATGGTCAATGGTCAACAACCCTAATGAGAATCCTCTGCCTCTGTCTCTCCGTCAACTGTGCATACACACCCGCATCCGCGTTCCGAGGAACACGAATACATTCTGGATAAATCCAATCCCAATACGTACACTAGGATCTGGCTTAAACCAAAGCCCGCTAGTGTTAACTGTCCGGACACTGTACGTGCATAGGTGCACGGATGTGACCGAACCCTGTCGCAAAACCATGCGACCTGTCGCAAAACCATGCGACCTCTACTCTTTTGCCTAAAGGTGAATAGCTCTCTGTGTGGGACTCTAAAGACTCGACACTACGCTGGCACTGGGTTTAACCACAGACCGCAAGCGGCACTAGCTGTGCGTAACGGTCCCCAGGTAGATGCCGACAAGAAGACTGACGAGGTGAAACCCATCTGAACTCCTACTGAGCCTGAATGTGACAATCTCCGTACAGTCCGGTCTGTTCGTCTGATACAGCGCATGGCGGGCCTAGGGGGGCGGTAAACATCAGTCTCCTAATAGCGGTACAAGTCGTGTCGGAGTGAAGCCCAAAACACCCTGAGATAACACTGGAAGCCTACCAGTATATCTCGAGTGCCATGGCCAGGGGCTACTCGTGTAATGGCTCTCCTAGACACAGCGCGATGTCAACCCCCGATACCGGAAGAGACGAATCCTTTCTAACCGTCACTGCCTCCAAGTGCTTCGGGACTGTACCCAACCACTACCTATTTGCACGATTCCTTTGAGCCGTGGTAGGGTAGTAATCAAAGTACAGTAGGAACACACTCGAAGCGAAGTGACAGTGTCAAGTCAGCGGACTAAGCTGTACTCATGTCACCTGGGAACTGATAACTCAAGATAGGTATAATACCAACCGGTCAGTTCCCGACGAGTCCTGTCCAGTGTACTCGTAACCTAACGAGCACCCGTATACTATCTCCAGTACGATGTACTGATGGCTGTGAGACAAACCATCTCCCACACTGGGATGAGAAGCGCATACGCTAGTCTACTCCGGAGTATCGATGCCCTGTCTCGATAGTCCTGCGACTAGGGACCTGTATAAGGATGTGCTTATAGATTACCCAGCCCCCACTAGTGTGACTGCTATCACAACGCTGGTAATCAAGCAAAGATCCTAAGGGCTCCACTAATGTGTATAGGTGATATACAAAAATAAACACATGTACACATTGAAGTAGAAACAAACCAAGTAGCATACTATTATATTGTGCAAGATTGTTTATACAAGGTGAATATCCCAAGCTTCCATTAAGTAATATACAAACTAGTATGATACAGTAATGGCCTCTAGGGCATATACACTAAAAATATGCACTTGAGATAACAGCATACCTATTGAATAGAGTTTCAACTAAATCCGTTGCCTACCACTCCATATGAGATATGGAATGGAAAGAGACCATCTCTTAAACAAGTTAAGATTTAGGGTTGTCCGGCTTATGTTAAAAAGAAAAATCCAGACAAACTTAAGACAAGGTCAGTTCTGTGCAAGTTTGTAGGATATCCTAAACATTCGCGAGGGTATATCTTTTGCCACACCGTAAAACAAAAGGTGTTTGTTTCTCGACATGCCACCTTTTTAGAAAGAAATTTCTTAGGAAAGAAATTAGTGGCAATGAGGTAGAACTGGAAGAAGTTCCAGCAACACAAACTATAACTGACGATTTGGCAGAACCGGAGGATTCAATAGACCCCAAACGAACCTCAGCCACTTCGCAGATCTAATAGGGTTCCTCATCCACTTGAGAGAAACTACGGTTTTCTCATAGACGGTGAGAGCGAGAATTGCATCATGGAAGATAATGACCCAACTAGTTTCGTGCAGGCCATCACGAGTGGGGTCTCTGTGAAATGGCTGGATGCTATGCGATCTGAGATGGAATCCATGTACACCAACAAAGTATTGACTTTACAGGTTGCTCCTGAAGGGGTAAAACCCATCGGGAACAAGTGGATCTTTGAGAAAGTTAATTTGGTGTAGATGGAAAAGTTGAGACTTTCAAAGCTAAACTTGTAGCAAAAGGTTTTCGTCAACAATCTGGTGTTGACTAGGATGAAAGCTTTTCTCCTGTCACTATGCTTAAGTCCATCAGGATCCTACTTCCCATTGCAGCATACCATAACCACGAAATCTGGCAGATTGCACGTTAAAACCGCTTTTCTAGATGGTGATTTAGAAGAGAGCGTGTATATGACACTACCAGAGGGCTTCATAGACAGTGGGAGCAGCGGAAGCGTGCGCAAGTTGCTTAAATCCATCCACGGATTAAAGCAGGCATCGCGGAGATGGAACGTCTGTTTTAATGAAGCTGTCAAAGAGTTTGACTTCATCAAAAATGTAGATGAACCATGTATATATAAGAAGGTTATAGAGAATAAGGTTGTCTTTCTCGTATTGTACGCGGATGCCATACTGTTGATAGGAAACGATGTTCCTATAGTACACTCGGTCAAGCTCCTCTTATCACACAAGTTCTCCATGAAAGATCTAACTGATGCCTCCTACATCCTTGGGATATAGTTCTATAGAGATAGATCTAAACGGATGTTGGGACTGTCCCAATCCAGGTACATTGACACCATGCTAAAGGGGTTTAGTATGGAAGATTCTAAGCGTGGTAATGTACCCGCTTGTTCAGGAATCACTCTCTCCAAAAAGATGTCTCCCAAGACTGATTTGGAGAGAGCTCGCATACAAGTGATACCCTATGCTTCGGCAGTCGGGTCAATCGTGTATGCGATGTTATCTACGTGAACGGATGTAGCATACTCACAAGGTGAAGTGAGTATGTATCAAAAAGATCTTGGGGAAAAGCACTGGACAGCTGTGAAGAACGTTCTTAAGTATATGAGAAGGATTAAAGAAATGTTCTTGGTGTATGGTAACGGTGAACTCCATGAGGAGTCCTTTTCTGATTCGAGATTCTACAGTGATAACGACGACCGAAAGTATGTCTCGGGTTTTGTCTTCACCCTCAGTAGAGGGACGGTATGTTGGAAGGTTTCCAAGCTATATACCGTAGCAGACTCATTGATAGATACTAATTTCATCGCTACCAACAATGCTGCCAAAAAGGCTGTCTGGATGAATAAAGTTCATAAGATGAACTTGGTTCCTACCGTTGAGCATCCAATACCTGTGAATTGTGATAACAACGGAGTTGTGGCTTTGTCCTAGGAGCCCCGGTCCCATCAGCGATCCAGACATATTCTTCCACAGTATCACCTAATCAGGAAGATAGCTGATCTCCAGGAAATCGAGGTCGGGAGAGTTGACACAGAGGATAACACAGTGGATTCACTCAATGAGGCCCTCCCCCAAATGCTATTCGAGAGACTTTTAGGACGTTGGGTATGAGATACTACAACAACCGGCCTTAGTGCAAGTGGGAAATTGTTAGGAATATGTATGCCTTAGAGGCCATTATTGTATGATATAGTGGATGCTTGGACATATATATAGAGGAATTTCTTGCTCGACATGATAGTATGCTATCTGGTTGCCTTTATCTTAACATGTAGACTGGTATTTTTATATTGTCTGTCTCTTACATATTGATAAAACCCTTAGGATATGTACTTGACTACCAGGATTATGATTAGATCATATTAGTGGGGCCAGGGTGGTCCAAAGGTACAGTTCTTAATCGAGGGAATATCGAGACAGGACATCGATATTCCAGAGTAGACTAGTGTGTACGTTTCTTGTCCCTTAGAGGGAGATGGTTGATCCTACAACTATTGGTGTGTGACATCAAAGATTGTACATAGGTGCTCATTAGAGAATGGGTACACCGAACAGGACTCGCCGAGAACTCCTGGTTGGTAATATACCTATCGTCAGATAGAAGTTCTCTGGTGACACTGGTACATGTTACTCTGTAAACCCGAGATCTTCATAGAGTCTTGTGTGGCTTCCACTGTGCTTTGATTCCCCCCTACCACCCTCACGAGGAGTCGTGCAAATAGGTGGATTTTGGGTACAGTCCCGAGTCACATAGAGGTAATGAGCGATAGGAGGGGTTTCGTTTCTCCAGTTATTGGGGGTTGATGTTGCGCTATGCTCGATTAGCTATAACTGGAAGTCCCTGGCCAGTGCAGCTGCTGAGATTTACTGATAAGAGTTATCAGTAGTTTCTCGAACCGTTAGAGGCCAGACATTGGCATGACTTATGTTCACACCAGAATATTGCATTTAATACCGCCCATTCTTATGCTCGTTTGTTTATAGGTAGGTGCTTTTTATCCTTGTTTGCTATATATTTATAGGCTACAGGTTCCTAGTCCATAATAACGGAAATCATACAAAATCTCCACTGTTACGCTAAAATCCAGAACATCTGTTGACAACAGATAAAAGCCGGGTTCCTGTCATTCGTATCCATCCAGTGCCGCGTACCAGTTCCAGAGACAAGACATATGACAGTGGTCATTCGTGTCTCAGAAAAGCACAGAGAATGAGGGGGGCAGCACAAGAATCAATGGGTGCGCGGAGCTCGAGGGAGATGAGGTCAAATGTATTATTTTTGATGCCACTTTGGACTGTTGCAGATCTGAAGAAATTGTTGATGCAATTTGCAATTTGGAGCATGTAGAATAACATAAGAGAGAAACACAAGAAACCCCAGAAAAAATGACATATTAACTCCTCCAAATGGCCGTGGATCCGCGGCCAATATGGCTATTATGCGGCGGATCCGCGACCGAGTTAACCCAGTGTCAACTCGGGTTTTGGGGGAAGTTTGGTAACTTCATTTGGACAGAGAATCTTGCCCTAGGGTATCAGCACTCAGCCTATAAATAGCCCAGTTTTGTGCCAAGCCAAGGGTCTCTTTTCATGTCACTTTTGTTGCGCCACGGCAGCGCCCCGGCCGTCTATCCGAGGCCAAAATGCGGAATCAAAATTTTCTTATCTTTTAAACTGGCGCTACCGCGGACAATTACCCGGATCGTAACCATTAAACTAGTCTAGCTAACAAGAAGAAAGGGAAGAGATATACCGACTGATCCGAGTCCTCCGGTCTTCATCTCCACTCCGATCTCCTCGTGGGATCTCCGGTCGTCGCCTCCTCACCGAAAGGGGCACCACATCGCCTGTATCTTTTACGGGCTGCCACCTCAATACCGAGGCAACTCGGGCGCGAAGCTGGCGAATCGACACGTCCAAGATTTGCTGTAGGAAGTGTAGTGTAGATGATGCTTGTCTCATTTGGGGTTTTGTTGCCTTGATGGAGGGATCGAAGGAATGAACTTTGGAGTGATGTGAGAAATTTTGTAGCAAGAAGAATGAGATGCAAATGAATTCCTCATACAAAATTAACCCTCTCAATTTCTCTCTTCCACTAAATTGTGGCCGGCCTCACACTAGAAGGAAAATGGTGGAGGGAATAGCAAATCAAGAAGGGAGGTAAGTATATGAACAAGGAATGGGTGACCACAACCATAAAACATCAACCATGCTTATTTCTCCTATTCACTCCATAACCTTTCATATCTCATTAATGCAAAATCATTATGGATGAAAGATATCATAATCCCACATATGCAAGAAACCCTTTCCACAAAAGTAATTTGCAAAACTGCAAATTACCCCCCTCCATCGGAAAAGTCCGGCCGGGAAAGAACAAAGAAAAACCGACCGGAACGGAATGCAAACTGGCAACTCCAGAAAACTGGTCCCGTAATAAATTACAGGAAAACCCCAATACTGTGCATACACACCCGCATCTGAATTCCGTCCGGATACAAATGCAAAGAGACAAAATCTACACTGTACTAAACTAGGATCCGGCTTAAACCAAAGCCGGCTAGTAATATCCGTCCGATCCTGATCCATGCAATACCGCACGTATCTGATCGAACCCTGCCATATATCCATACGGCCACTAGTACAAACCGTCCGATCCTGATCCGTGCAATACCGCACGTATCTGATCGGACCCTGCCATATCTCCATACGGCCTCTACAGCGTTTCGCCCGAAAGCTTGAGTAACTGTAAGTGTGGTGGACTCTAAAGACTCGTCAATACTATGGCTGTGGATTTAACCACTAGCACGTCAGAGGTATTAGCCAATACGTGACGGGCCACCAGCTATTGACCAAAAGGGACGTCGATGAGCGAACTCATCCTGACACCCTACTGAGCCTGTCAGTGACAATATCCGTACAGTCCGGTCCGTTCGTCTATGAGCATCGCATGTCGGGCCTAGGGGGTTGGTAAAAGTCAGACCCCCAAAGGCGGTACAAGTCGTGTCGGAGTGAAGCCCAGAACACCCTGAGACACTACTGGAATACCTACCAGTAAATCTCCTGCCTCGGCCGAGGGCTTTGCGTAATGGCTCTCCTAGACACAGCGCGACCTCACCCCCAATACCGAGAGAGACGAACCCCTGCAGATCCGCTCACTGCCTCCATGTGGCTCGGGACTGTACCCAACTAAAACCTGTTTGCACGACCCCTTTGAGCCGTGGTAGGGTAGTAATCAAAGCACAGTGGGAACTCACACGAGACAAATGACGATCTCAGGTCGATGAACTAACCTGTACACATGTCACCAGGGAACTGCTATCTGACATCTGGTATAAGACCAACTAGCAGGTTCCCGGCGAGTCCTGTCCGGTGTACTCATAACCCAATGAGCACCTGTATACATCTTAGGTGAACCAACTGACACCAGCGGCTTGTGAGACCGGCCACCGTCCCTCGTCGGGGTCTCGACTGTATACACTAGTCTACTAATGGAGTATCGATGCCCTGTCTCGAAACTCCTACGACTAGGGACCTTTTAAGGATGTGCTTATAGACCCCAGCTCCCACGTATATGATCGCCATCATACTGCTGGTCGTCAAGCAAGAATCCTAGGGGCTCTATCAACGTGTAATAGCGACATGTCAGGTCACCTAAAGCAGTACACGATGATAAAGATAAACCAGATAGCATACTATCATCTCGAGTAAGACTGTCCTACCGGGATAGGGCCTCCCTCAATCATTGCAATCACGTGCCTGTGATCCAATAATTGACTCTGAGGGCACTATCTCCAACAATCTCCTACTTGCACTCAAGGCTAATTATTGCGATGTCGCGTACTCACAGCCCGTGTGATACCGAACACCCAACTCCTCTACTAGTCAGTCTCACAAAGCTCGTTTGCGAAACTATTGCGTTCGAGGAATAGCCTCAGTGAGTGGATCCGCAGGGATGTTTCTTTCTATGTCTCTCTATATCTCATGTTCGCGGAGAAAGCCATCTCCCAAAATGAGCAATACCTGTCTTAGAATATGTCAGGATGTCTGATGGGACCTAGCTCATAAATGAACTCCAAATCCAAACTTCTTAGACTGTATCATCAACTGAACTTAATCAGTATCCTGCGCCATGCCTCCCTCAGTATTGCCTTGGAGCACCTGTCCAAAATACTGCCCCTCGTCAGAAGGAAAAAACTATAACTCTGACAAACTCCTTGTCGTCCATGTCACCTTGGAAGCCTGGAGTGATAACCGTCTCCTAAAGGAGGCAGCCGTTATCATATCCCTAGAACATTCACTTATGTTCTAAAACTGCTTCCGACTGTTTCTCCAGGATTGGATTAATATCAACTTATTGCACCTACTGCAAGAACAACATCTGGTATGGTACTTGACATCTCATGATTGACTCAATTGCCTAAGCAAGTGATCTGTCAATCATGCGTATCCCTCTCCCCTTTAGTCTGTAAGACACCTTTAGAGAGGGTGACTCCATTACCTGCAGGTGTACTACCGTGCCAGGAGTCGTCCATTCTAAATACTCATAGAATGCTGTCAAGTTACCCAGATTGGGAAACCACCCAAATCTAGATCTAAAACCATAGATCTAGTAACCAGAATGTCTGATATAATGTCCAAGTCCCATGTGGAGAAAACACTGTGTGACGGCCAAAGTATAACCGATCGTAGTATAGGAATATCACTTCCTACTACCTTCTCAACAGATCCATCCCCTATTCTGATGACGTCAAACCCATGACTGTCACATCAGAAACAGATGATCTAACTCCGCTATATCTGCTTTAGTCTATAGACATAAGCCTGATGTCCACCAATGCTTCCGCTGCTCCCACTGACTACAACAACCCTCTGGCAGAGTCATATAGACGTGCACTTCTAAAGCTAGTTTAGAACGACGCTATACTCATCCTCCTGCCGGGTCTCGCAGCCTGGAACAACAACAATGGCAAGTGTGGGTAAACAAGAACTTCCCTGTCACCGTCCTTGAGGCTACCGTAGTACCTCTCGGGTGCCTGAAGTTACCCACCTCCTCTGCGGAGTGGCCAATGGAATGTCAAATCAGATTGAATCTTTAGGTTCCTTATCAAATCTTCAGTAATCGTTTGCGGTTCTGGAATCACTTCCAGTTCTACCATACTCCCACTGCTGTTTTTTTGAAAAAATCCATTTTTAATAAAACTGTGGCTAGTCTAGAACAATATTTCTATTGATCTGCCAGATGGTAGAAAATCAACCCTCGTCATAGCCTGGGTCAACCCACAAACAGCTATTACAGAAACGTGCCTTGAGTTATCCGGAGTCTGGTTTTAAGCATAAGCCGGACAACTCCCCGTACCTTAACATCGTTAAGATATGAACTGTTCTATATCCAATATAGAACCAGAGGCACTGATTTAATTGAACCAGATTCAAATCATGCAGCTGTCTCCAGTGCATGTCAACTAAATGGAGAGAGGCCGATCAGCGTTACTCAACTTAGGAATGCTTCCAATTATGAGTAACCTGAAAGAGAAGCAATTTCTCTTTACTATCAACTGAATACCATACACAAGTATCTACATCTTCGATCACCTTGAAGAATCCCGATACTTGCAATACCTGGTTCTCTACTCTATTCTTATACCAATAACTCCTCAAAACTCAGACCCTGTGTTTCAACGAAACATATGTCTAAGAATTAGAGAAGTTAAAAGTAAACAGAATATAGTATGAGGACCAACCCCTCTGTCTCAATGGACACTGGACAACATACAATACTCTGTATAAGTCCGCTGAGTCTAACAACTCTTTCACTGTGCGTTGTAGGTTGAAAACTGTACTTATGGTTAAGAAGAATTACACCGCTGTTTGATGCTCCTTACCTAACCATCCACTGATATAGGTAAATGTCATCGACATAATATCAAAAGGTATATCTCACTCTATGAAAAATAGACGTACAGATATATCAATTTGAAATTGGTGCACAACAACGGATATTCAAAACCAAATATTTGCCGACCGGCAAACAGCCCAGGTGATCTCCTCAAATATCACCGATTACAACGAATCCCGATATAATGAGGATGATCACCCAATTCCCAATAACTTACTCCCACTCATCATCTGTAAAACCATACAGATGTGAGAATCATACCTGGTAAATACATACCCTGGAGTAAGTATTTAATCGGGAAATCAGTTTTCTTTTAACATTACACAGTGAAACTGAAACATTAAAATGTTTCTATGGGGAATCCTGGTATTCCTAGTAATGCCTCTACCATTATCCAGATTCACAACTATAACTGTATAATTCTTTGCCACCTGTCCAAATCCCTTTATATGTCTTTAGTCAATACCGTCTGCACACCCCTTTAGGCCAAATGGTTTTCTTCCTTCCCTACCGTTCGGCACCAGCCTATGGTTTGGAAGAAGACTATCCAATAAGCATAAAGGGTGTACCGTCCTAATCCTAGGAAGACTCGCAAAGCGAGAGAAGGTGAAGATAAAAGACAACCGAATAAACCTTATTCCTATTTCTCCTGGACCAGAATCCATCCCCGAACTGGAACAAGTTCCTTTCGAGTTCGTATATAACCATACGATGGAGTATCCAATAAACTGTGGATCTTCGTAGTGATACGGAGTGTCCTGGAGAAATACAAAGGTGATTTAGGATTGGCGAAAAAACACTTGGTTCGGTCGTGAATAGCAGTCGCAATTTACTTTGCCCTCTTACTAATCCCTTGCTTTGTCTTAACTTAATACATTCTGCACACCATAGTTATGCTAATTGGTTTTCTTCATTCCCTACCGGTCGGCACCAGCCTAAGGTTTGGAAGAAGACTATCCAATTTGCGTAATAGGTGTACTATCTCCTAAACCAAGGAGTACTCGCAATGAGAGAAGGTGAAAAGAAAAGACAACTGAATAATCCTATTCGTTTTCTCCAGAACCAGAAACCATCCTCGAAGTCCTTCGAGTTCGTATATAACCATACGATGGTTTTGTCCGATGGAAGTGGACGTTTGCAGTAATGCGGGGTGTCCTGGAGAAAAGGGTAAAAGTAGGAGTGGCAATGAGGTCTGCAACTCTGACAATCCAAAAGCCTGTGTTAAGAAGGTTCGGTCAACTTGGTCACTGAGTCATAGTCTAGGGTCGGGTCAATGGTCGCTGCCAAAGAGAGAGAGAAAAGAAACACTCAGCGTGCACTCTAACCTAGATCAGAATGGTTACCACTTTATCTAATCTGGAAACCTCCCACTGTACCGTCAAATTCTTCTCCAAACCTGAAAGAAGAATTAGTCGGGATCACCCGAGGAGTAAACCAACTCATCAGTGGGAATCGGGATCCAACTATCATCGCATGATAACTTGACGGAATCCACTCAAGTCACCATACTCCAGAAGGTATGCGCATGCCTGGCAAGTTTCAGTTCTTTTGAAACTCCCGATGTGATTTTTACCCCAAGCGGTTTATGACCTTGACTAGGTCAACAAACCATAAACCGCCAGTCAAGTTCAACCCGTCATTATTCTGGATTGCATTAAACCCACCCGTACGTGCCCTTGACTAGGTCAACAAGGCCGCACGACTGTCCTAACCAATCCCACTTATGCAACAAACAAGTACCACTTAGCTACCGAACACTACGTCTTGACTAGGTCAACAAACGCAGCACGAATACCAAATAATACCTGTAGGAAATGACGGAGGGCTACGGCTGGTTTTTGGCGAAAAACCTTTAACGTAATGAACTTGATATCGTTGAAGGAACTGCATAGTTTTTATAAAAATATAGTGACGAAAGCCTTTGCTAAAGAGGTCACTCCCGGTGAAGGGATCTCGGCTCTTTCCCCGTAGAATGAGGTGCAGGATATTCCAACTGAATACCACGATGCAAAGCAAAAGTAATCGGCTATAGTGAAGTTATTGCCCTGACGCAAACTTCTGTCCAAGGGGTCACTCCCGGTGAAGGGATCTCGGCCCTTGCCTCGTCGACTGAGGAGCAGGATATTCCAAATGAATACCACGATGCAAAACAAAAGAGAACGTCCTTGCAATAACAGCTTTTTGAAAAGTGTTCCAACAACATCAGAATAGGTTTGTTTATCTTGCATTGATCCGAATCAACGCAGTCCCATCAATTAATCACACCACAAAGAACGAAAATATACTGACATACGTATATGCCATCCGCATTCGCCACTGGGTTCCGTCATCACCCGTTAGGTTAGCTAACTAACGGTAGAGCGGGGACTGGACTAGCGCGGATGAAAAACATATACAACATCTACTAATATATATACCAATATATAGTATTTCGCTCAAGGCGTGATAAAGAATGCAACATCACAGAAATGTACAGCATCACAGAACAATACAGATACCTGGAAGCCCCGGGTTTCACAGAGCCGCTGCTGAAACCCGACGTTCCCCTGGTCGTGTGGATAGCCTGTGCAATGGAAATCCTAGACCCCTACGGGCACGGCAAGTCACCCGCCAAAACCTGAAGCGAGGCAGCCCCCTTCAGTACCGTGAATGGACCACCCAGCACTTCACGGAATCCGGTAACTTGGGCACCCCTCCTGGGTCAACCTGTACCCCCTACAAGTGCGGCGAACAGCCCGCCAATCCTGGAGTGAACCCCCCTCCGTCCCAATGCCATGAGATGCGGGCTTGTTGCCCTCCAGAACCCGGCTATCCGTGCACCCCACCGCGGGGCAAACCTAGTACAGAAAGTAAAATATACATACACCGGGTACATCGACCGCAACCAGGTCGTGCCCCAAAAGAATAATACAAACAGGCAGTGACGGCAGTCCACATGTCGGACGCTCGCCCCGCAATATCAAATGTACATAATACAACAAAACTGTACTAGCATTGCATCCAGGCTATCCCCCACGACCGATCCGCAACAACACAGCATAAACATAGAACATCAACGTGAAAGTCACGTTCGCAAATCCGTATAACCGGGCTATAGCAGTTAGACGGGATTTACCGATCAAGTGACATTCACGGTCGCAGATATAATGTAAATACTGTGAAATAATGTGTTTAAAATATCCGAGCGATCAAACAATTAACAAGTGGGCCCCCAACCAATACTGTAGCAGTCACAGAAAACCTGGGCCCAAATTTAATATCCCAAAACCCCTAAAATTAGCCCACAAGCCCACTGTAACAATTTGACACAGAGAAGACAACAGAGTGCGGCGGAACCGCGGCCCAAGGTGGGGTTTGGCCGCGGTTCCGCACTAGGGTTGTCGACTGAACTTGTCGAATTTTTACAGAAGTCTTATAATTTCATGTACATAAGTTTTCTGCAACCTGAAAAATTTTTAGACACCAAAAAATTCCGACAAAAACTGATGTGAACTAAAATACAGTTTTTAAATTTTGGTCGATCGGATAAGTAAAACGCATTAGAACAAGCTAGACAAGGTTAATGGTGTAAGTGCACGGCGGCGCCCCGGCCGTCAATCCGACGCCGGAATGCGGAAGCGGTGATAAACTTTAATTTTGCGGACTTAGCAAACCGGCACCACCGCGCACTAAACATCCGGATCGTAACCATTAACAAGTCTAAGCTACTAACAAGATAGGGAAGAGAAGTATACCGACAGATCCGAGTCCTCCGGTCTTCTCGTCGTCGTCCCGATCTCCCGCGGAAACTCCGGTGGTCGCCATCTCGCCGGAAGGGCACCACGTAGCCGGATTCTTTTACGGGCTCCCGCCTCTATACCGAGACAACTCGGGCGCGAAGTTGGCTAGCCGACGCGTCCAAGGATTGCTGTAGAACAGTGTAGTGCTCTTTGTCTCTTGGGGTTTGTAAGTTGCCATAAAGATGATGGAGGTGGAATAAAATTTTGCATTGAGGAAAATGTTTCTGGCTGATCAAAAAAAAAACAAGGCTCGGCTCCAAAAACCCAATGGATGTTCTTTGGAATTTTATAGTGGACAGTGTAAGTGGTTGTCATTAATTCATGCAACCTAATAGCAATTAATCCAACCACCCAAATTAAACTCTAGCACCTCAAGGGGGGGCCACGAATTTAACAAGAGGAGAAAAGCAACAGCCACTAGTAAAATCCATCACCTCAATGCAACCTCAGAAGATTAATTTATCATCTCACATCCACAAATAATCCTCATTCCAAACCCAAACAGTGGCCGGCCAAAACCAAACCCCATACTCTATCAAGTCAAATTAATGCAAGTGATGGCAAAGAGAATGGTGATGGTCAAATCAAAAACCCACATATGCAAGAAACCCCCCCACCCTCAAAAGTAATTTGCAAAACTGCAAATTACCCCCTCCATCGGAAAAGTCCGGCCGGGAAAGAACAAAGGAAAACCGGCCGGAACGGAATGCAAACTGGCAACCCCAGAAAACTGGTCCCGTAATAAATTACAGGAAAACCCCGAAACTGTGCATACACACCCGCATCTGTATTCCGTCCGGATACAAATGCAAAGAGACAAAACTACACTATCAAATACTAAGATCCGGCTTAAGCCAAAGCCGGCTAGTAAAAACTGTCCGATCACGATCTGTGCAATACCGCACGTATCTGATCGAACCCTGCCATATCTCCATACGGCCTCTACAGCGTTTCGCCCGAAAGCTTGAGTAACTGAAAGTGTGGTGGACTCTAAAGACTCGTCAATACTATGGCTGTGGATTTAACCACCAGCACGTCAGAGGTATAAGCCAATACGTGACGGGCCATCAGCTATTGACCAAAAGGGACGTCGATGAGCGAACTCATCCTGACACCCTACTGAGCCTGTCAGTGACAATATCCGTACAGTCCGGTCCGTTCGTCTATGAGTATCGCATGGCGGGCCTAGGGGGTTGGTAAAAGTCAGACCCCCAAAAGCGGTACAAGTCGTGTCGGAGTGTAGCCCAGAACACCCTGAGATACTACTGGAATACCTACCAGTAAATCTCCTTGCCTTGGCCAAGGACTTTGTGTAATGGCTCTCCTAGACACAGCACGACCTCACCCCCAATACCGGGAGAGACGAACCCCTGAAGATACGCTCACTGCCTCCATGTGGCTCGGGACTGTACCCAACTAAAACCTGTTTGCACGACTCCTTTGAGCCGTGGTATGGTAGTAATCAAAGTACAGTGGGAACTCACACGAGACAAATGACGATCCCCAAGTCGATGAACTAACCTGCACACATGTCACCAGGGAACTGCCATCTGACGTCTGGTATATGACCAACTAGCAGGTTCCCGGCGAGTCCTGTCCGGTGTACTCATAACCCAATGAGCACCTGTATACATCTTAGGTGATCCAACTGACACCAGTGGCTTGTGAGACCGGCCACCGCCCCTCGTCGGGGTCTCGACTGTATACACTAGTCTACTAATGGAGTATCGATGCCCAGTCTCGAAACTCACACGACTAGGGACCTTTTAAGGATAAGCTTATAGACCCCCAGCTCCCACTTATATGATCGCCCTCATACTGCTGGTGGTCAAGCAAGAATCCTAGGGGCTCTATCAACGTGTAATAGCGACGTGTCAGGTCACCTAAAGCAGTACACGATGATAAAGGTAAACCAGATAGCATACTATCATCTCGAGTAAGACTGTCCTACCGGGATAGGTCCTCCATCAATCATTACAATCACGTACCTGTGACCTAATAATTGACTCTGAGGGCACTATCTCCAACAATCTCCCACTTGCACTCAAGGCTAATTATTGCGATGTCGCATACTCACAGCCCGTGTGATACCGAACACCCAACTCCTCTACTAGTCAGTCTCACAAAGCTCGTTTGCGGAACTATTGCGTTCGAGGAATAGCCTCAGTGAGTGGATCCGCCTAGTTGTTTCATTCTATGTCTCTCTATATCTCAAATTCGCGGAGAAAGCCATCTCCCGAAAAGAGCAATACCTGTCTCGGAATATGTCTAGATGTCTGATGGGACATAGCTCATAAATGAACTCCAAATCCAAACTTCTTAGACTGTATCGTCAACTGAACTTAATCAGTATCCTGCGCGCCATGCCTCCCTCAGTATTTCCTTGGACCACCTGTCCAAAATACTGCCCCTCATCAGAAGGAAAACTATAACTCTGACAACCTCCTTGTCGTCCATGTCAGCTTGGAAGCCTGGAATGATAACTGTCTCCTGAATGAGGCTGTCGTTATCATCTCCCTAGAACATCCACTTATGTTCTAAAACTGCTTCCGACTGTTTCTCCAGGATTGGATTAATGTCAACTTATTGCATCTAGTGCAAGAACAACATCTGGTGTGGTACTTGACATCTCACGATTGACTCAATTGCCTGAGCAAGTGATCTGCCAATCATGCCCGTCCCTCTCCCCTTTAGTCTGTAAGACACCTTTGGAGAGGGTGACTCCATTACCTGCAGGTACACTACCGTGCCAGGAGTCGTCCATCCTAAATACTCTTAGAATGCTGTCAAGTACCCTGATTGGGAAACCACCCAAATCTAGATCTAAGACCATAGATCTAGTAACCAGTATGTCTGATATAAAATCCATTTCCTTTGTGGAGAAACAACTGTGTGACGACCAAAGTATAACCGATCGTAGTGTAGGAGTTTCCTTTCCTACTCTGTGTATATCATCCAAATACCAGGATATCACACCCTACTACCTTCTCAACAGATCCATCCCCTATTCTGATGAAGTCAAACCCATGACTGTCACGTCAGAAATAGATGATCTATCTCCGCTACATCTGCTTTAGTCTATAAATAGGCATAAGCTACCTGTCCACCAATGCTTCCGCTGCTCCCACTGTTTACGACAACCCTCTGGCAGAGTCATATAGACGTACACTTCTAAAACTAGTTTAGAACGACGCTATACTCATCCTCCCGCCTGGTCTCGCAGCCTGGAACAACAGCAATGGTAATTGTGGGTAAACAAGAACTTCCCTGTCACCGTCCTTGAGGCTACCGTAGTGCCTCTCGGGTGGCTGAAGTTACCCACCTTATCTGCGGAGTGGCCAATGGAATGTCAATCCAGATTGAATCTTTAGGTTCCTTATCAAATCTTCAGTAATCGTTTGTGGTTCTGGAATCGCTTCCAGTTCTACCATACACCCACTACTGTTTTCTGAAAAAATCCATTTTTTAATAAAACTGTGGCGAGTCTAGAACAATATCGCTATTGTTCATCCAGATGGTAGAAAGTCAACCCTCGTCATAGCCTGGGTCAACCCACAAACAGCCATTACAGAAACGTGCCTTGAGTTGTCCAGTGTCTGGTTTTAATCATAAACCGGACAACTCCCCGTACCTTAACATCGTTAAGATATGAACTGTTCTATATTCAATATAGAAACAGAGGCACTGATTTAATTGAACCAGATTCAAATCATGCAGCTGTCCCTAGCGCATGTCAACTAAATGGAAGGAGGCCGATCAGCGTTACTCAACTTAGGAATACTTCCAATTATGAGTAACCTGAAAGAGAAGCAAGATCTCTTTATCATTACTATCAACTGAATACCATACACAAGTATCTACATCTTCGATCTCTTTGAAGAATCCCGATACTTGCTATACCTGGTTCTCTACTCTATTCAAATACCTATAACTTCTCAAAATTTGGACCCTGTGTTTCCGCGAAACACCTGTCTAAAAACTAGAGAAGTCATAAGTAAACCGAATATAGTACGAGGACCAACCCCTTTGTCCTGATGGACCCTGGACAACATACAATCCTTTGTATAAGTCCCTTGAGTCTGATAACTAATTCACTGTGTGTCGTAGGTTGAAAACTGTACTTATGGTTAAGAAGAATTACACCGCTATTTATTGCTCCTTACCTAACCATCCACTGATATAGGTAAATGTCGTAGACATAATTTCAGAAAGGTATATCTCACTCTATGAAAATAGACGTACAGATATATCAATTTGAAATTGGTGCATAACAGCGGATATTCAAAACCAAATATTTGCCAACCGGCAAACAGCCCAGGTGATTTCCTCAAATATCACCGATTACAACGAATCCCGATATAATGAGGATAATCACCCAATTCCCAATAACTTACTCCCACTCATCATCTGTAAAACCATACAGATGTGAGAATCGTACCTGGTAAATACATACCCTGGAGTAAGTATCTAATCGGGAAATCAGTTTTCCTTTAACATTACACAGTGAAACAGAAACATTGAAATGTTCCGATGGGGTATTTTGGTATTCCTAGTAATGCCTCTTCCAGATTCACGACTGTAACCGTATAGTTCTTTGCCACCTCTCCAAATCCCTTCATATGTCTTTAGTCTTTACCTTCTGCACACCCTTTTAGGCCAAATGGTTTTCTTCCTTCCCTACCGTTCGGCACAAGCCTATGGTTTGGAAGAAGACTATCCAATAAGCATAATGGGTGAACTGTCCCAATCCTAGGAACACTCGCAATGAGAGAGGGTGAAGATAAAAGACAACCGAATAAACCTTATTCCTATTTCTCCTGAACCAGAATCCATCCCCGAACTGGAACAAGTTCCATTCGAGTTCGTATATAACCATACGATGGAGTATCCAAATAAACTGTGGATCTTCGTAGTGATACGGAGTGTCCTGGAGAAATACAAAGGTGATGTGGGAGTGGTAACGAAATATTTGGTTTGGTCGTGAATATCTGTTGCAATTTACTTTGCCCTCTTACTAATCCCTTGCTTTGTCTGAACTTAATACCTTCTGCACACCATCGTTATGCTAATTGGTTTTCTTCATTCCCTACCGGTCGGCACCAGCCTAAGGTTTGGAAGAAGACAATCCAATTTGCGTAATAGGTGTACTACCCCTAAACCAAGGAGTACTCGTAACCTGAGAGAGGGTAAAAGGAAAAGACAACTGAATAATCCTATCCGTTTTCTCCAGAAGCTGAAACCATCCTCGAATAAATTCCTTCGAGTTCGTATCTAACCATACGATGGTTTTGTCCAATGGAAGTGGACATTCGTAGCAATACGGGTTGTCCTGGAGAAAAGGGTAAAAGTAGGAGTGGCAATGAGGTTTGCAACTCTGACAATCCAAAAGCCGGTGTTTAAGAAGGTTCGGTCAACTTGGTCACTGAGTCAAAGTCTTACGGTCGGGTCAATGGTCGCTGCCAAAGAGAGAGAGAGAAAAGAAACACTCAGCGTGCACTCTAACCTAGATCAGAATGGTTACCAATTTATCTAATCAGGAAACCTCCCACTGTACCTCAAATTCTCCTCCAAACCTGAAAGAAGAATTAGTCGGGGTTACCCGAGGAGTAAACTAACTCATCAGTGGGAATCGGGATCCAACTCTCATCGCATGATAACGTGACGGAATCCGCTCACGGTATCACACTCCAGAAGGTATGCGCATATCTGGCAAGTTTCAGTTCTTTTGAAACTCCCGATGTGATTTCTGCCCCATGCTCTTATGACCTTGACGAAGGCCAACAAATCACAAGTCACATGTCAAGTTCTACCCGTCATTCTCCAGGTTGATTTGAACCCACCCGTACAAGCCCTTGACGAAGGCCAACAAGGCTATACGACTGTCCCAAACCAACGCATCTATCTATGCTGCAGAAAGGCAACAAGCAGCTACCATACACTATGCCTTGACGAAGGCCAACAAACATAGCATGAATACTACGTGCTACCCGTCTGAAACGACGGAGGGCTACGAATGGTTTCTGGCGAAAACCTTTAACGTAAAGAACTTGATATCGTTGAAGGAACTGATAGCTTTTAAAAATATAGTGACGAAAAACCGTTGCTAAAGAGGTCACTCCCGGTGAAGGGATCTCGGCTCTTTCCCCGTAGAATGGGGTGCAGGATATTCCAACTGAATACCACGGTGCAAAGCAAAAGTAATCGGCTATAGTGAAGTTAATGCCCTGACGCAAACTTCTGTCCAAGGGGTCACTCCCGGTGAAGGGATCTCGGCCCTTGCCTCGTCGACTGAGGAGCAGGATATTCCAAATGAATACCACGATGCAAAACAGAAATGAACGACCTTGCAATAACAGCTTTTTGAAAAGTGTTCCAACAACATCAGATTAGGTTTGTTTTTAACTTGCATTGATCCGAATCAATGCAGTCCCACCAATTGATCACACCACAAAGAACGAAAATATACTGACGTACGTATATGCCATCCGCATTCGCCACTGTGTCCCGTCATCACCCGTTAGGTTAGCTAACTAACGGCAGAGCGGGGACTGGACTAGCGCGGATGAAAAACATATACAACATCTACTAATATATATACCAATATATAGTATTTCGCTCAAGGCGTGAATAAAATGCAACATCACAGAAATGTACAGCATCACAGAACAATACAGATATCTGGGATCCCCGGGTTTCACAGAGCCGCTGAAACCCGACGTTCCCTTGGTCGTGTGGATAGCCTGTGCAATGAGAATCCTAGACCCCTACGGGTGCGGCAAGTCACCCGCCAAAACCTGAAGCGAGGCAGCCCCCTTCAGCACCGTGAATGGACCACCCAGCACTTCACGGAATCCGGCAACTTGGGCACCCTTCCTGGGTCAATCCTATACCCCCTACGAGTGCGGCGAATAGCCTGCCAATCCTAGAGTGTAGCCCCCTCCGTCTCAATGCCATGAGATGCGGGCTTGTTGCCCTCTAGAACCCGGCTATCCGTGCACCCCACCGCGGGGTAATCCTAGTACAGAAAGTAAAATATACATACACCGGGTACAACGACCGCAACCTGGCCGTGCCCCAAAATAATAATACAAACAGGCAGTGACGGCAGTCCACATGTCGGACGCTCGCCCCGCAATATCAAATGTACATAATACAACAAAAAACTGTACTAGCATTGCATCCAGGCTATCCCCACGGCCGATCCGCAACATCACAGCAAAAACAGAACATCAACGTGAAAATCACGTTCGCAAATCCGTCTAACCGGGCTATAGCAGTTAGACCGGATTTACCGATCGAGTGACATTCACGGTCGCAGATATAATGTAAATACTGTGAAAAATGTGTTTAAAATTTTCCGATCGATCGAATATTAACAAGTGGGCCCCAAAACAAAACTGTAGCAGTTACAAAAAATATGGGCCCAATTTTAATGTTCCAAAACCCCTGAAATAAACCCAGAAGGCATCTGCAAAAATTTGGTGATGTGATGTGCACAGTGCGCCGCGGAAGGGCGGCAATAATGGGGTTTACGCGGCGGTTCCGCGCTCCCACTGTGGAGTTACATCGTCGAATTTTTACAGAACTCTTATATTTTCTCGTACATCAATATTTTACAACCTGAAAAATTTTTGGAGACTGAAAAAAATCAACAGAAACTGTCGTGGGTGTATTTGGGTTTCGGACATTTCGATCGATCGGAACAGAAAAACACATTACACAAAGCTAGACTAAGTTAATGGGGAGGCTCTGATACCACTGTAAGTGCACGGCGGCGCCCCGGCCGTCAATCCGACGCGGGAATGCGGAAGCGGTGATAAACTTTAATTTTGCGGACTTAGCAAACCGGCACCACCGCGCACTAAACATCCGGATCGTAACCATTAACAAGTCTAAGCTACTAACAAGATAGGGAAGAGAAGTATACCGACAGATCCGAGTCCTCCGGTCTTCTCGTCGTCGTCCCGATCTCCCGCGGAAACTCCGGTGGTCGCCATCTCGCCGGAAGGGCACCACATAGCCGGATTCTTTTACGGGCTCCCGCCTCTATACCGAGACAACTCGGGCGCGAAGTTGGCTAGCCGACGCGTCCAAGGATTGCTGTAGAACAGTGTAGTGCTCTTTGTCTCTTGGGGTTTGTAAGTTGCCATAAAGATGATGGAGGTGGAATAAACTTTTGCATTGAGGAAAATGTTTCTGGCTGATCAAAAAAAAAACAAGGCTCGGCTCCAAAAACCCAATGGATGTTCTCTGGAATTTTATAGTGGACAGTGTAAGTGGTTGTCATTAATTCATGCAACCTAATAGCAATTAATCCAACCACCCAAATTAAACTCTAGCACCTCAAGGGGGGGCCACGAATTTAACAAGAGGAGAAAAGCAACAGCCACTAGTAAAATCCATCACCTCAATGCAACCTCAGAAGATTAATTTATCATCTCACATCCACAAATAATCCTCATTCCAAACCCAAACAGTGGCCGGCCAAAACCAAACCCCATACTCTATCAAGTCAAATTAATGCAAGTGATGGCAAAGAGAATGGTGATGGTCAAATCAAAAACCCACATATGCAAGAAACCCCACCCCTCAAAAGTAATTTGCAAAACTGCAAATTACCCCCTCCATCGGAAAAGCCCGGCAGGGAAAGAACAAAGGAAAACCGGCCGGAACGGAATGCAAACTGGCAACCCCAGAAAACTGGTCCCGTAATAAATTACAGGAAAACCCCGAAACTGTGCATACACACCCGCATCTGTATTCCGTCCGGATACAAATGCAAAGAGACAAAACTACACTATCAAATACTAAGATCTGGCTTAAGCCAAAGCCGGCTAGTAAAAACTGTCCGATCACGATCTGTGCAATACCGCACGTATCTGATCGAACCCTGCCATATCTCCATACAGCCTCTACAGCGTTTCGCCCGAAAGCTTGAGTAACTGAAAGTGTGGTGGACTCTAAAGACTCGTCAATAGTATGGCTGTGGATTTAACCACCAGCACGTCAGAGGTATAAGCCAATACGTGACGGGCCATCAGCTATTGACCAAAAGGGACGTCGATGAGCGAACTCATCCTGACACCCTACTGAGCCTGTCAGTGACAATATCCGTACAGTCCGGTCCGTTCGTCTATGAGTATCGCATGGCGGGCCTAGGGGGTTGGTAAAAGTCAGACCCCCAAAAGCGGTACAAGTCGTGTCGGAGTGTAGCCCAGAACACCCTGAGATACTACTGGAATACCTACCAGTAAATCTCCTTGCCTTGGCCAAGGACTTTGTGTAATGGCTCTCCTAGACACAGCACGACCTCACCCCCAATACCGGGAGAGACGAACCCCTGAAGATACGCTCACTGCCTCCATGTGGCTCGGGACTGTACCCAACTAAAACCTGTTTGCATGACTCCTTTGAGCCGTGGTAGGGTAGTAATCAAAGTACAGTGGGAACTCACACGGGACAAATGACGATCCCCAGGTCGATGAACTAACCTGCACACATGTCACCAGGGAACTGCCATCTGACGTCTGGTATATGACCAACTAGCAGGTTCCCGGCGAGTCCTGTCCGGTGTACTCATAACCCAATGAGCACCTGTATACATCTTCGGTGATCCAACTGACACCAGTGGCTTGTGAGACCGGCCACCGCCCCTCGTCGGGGTCTCGACTGTATACACTAGTCTACTAATGGAGTATCGATGCCCAGTCTCGAAACTCACACGACTAGGGACCTTTTAAGGATAAGCTTATAGACCCCCAGCTCCTACTTATATGATCGCCCTCATACTGCTGGTGGTCAAGCAAGAATCCTAGGGGCTCTATCAACGTGTAATAGCGACGTGTCAGGTCACCTAAAGCAGTACACGATGATAAAGGTAAACCAGATAGCATACTATCATCTCGAGTAAGACTGTCCTACCGGGATAGGTCCTCCATCAATCATTACAATCACGTACCTGTGACCTAATAATTGACTCTGAGGGCACTATCTCCAACAAATGGCGTGGCTCTGATACCATGTTGCGCCACGGCAGCGCCCCGGCCGTCTATCCGAGGCCAAAATGCGGAATCAAAATTTTCTTATCTTTTAAACTGGCGCTACCGCGGACAATTACCCGGATCGTAACCATTAAACTAGTCTAGCTAACAAGAAGAAAGGGAAGAGATATACAGACTGATCCGAGTCCTCCGGTCTTCATCTCCACTCCGATCTCCTCGTGGGATCTCCGGTCATCGCCTCCTCGCCGGAAGGGGCACCACATCGCCTGTATCTTTTACGGGCTCCCACCTCAATACCGAGGCAACTCGGGCGCGAAGCTGGCGAATCGACGCGTCCAAGATTTGCTGTAGGAAGTGTAGTGTAGATAATGCTTGTCTCATTTGGGGTTTTGTTGCCTTGATGGAGGGATCGAAAGAAAGAACTTTGGAGTGATGTAAGAAATTTTGTAGCAAGAAGAATGAGATGCAAATGAATTCCTCATACAAAATTAACCCTCTCAATTTCTCTCTTCCACTAAATTGTGGCCGGCCTCACACTAGAAGGAAAATGGTGGAGGGAATAGCAAATCAAGAAGGGAGGTAAGTATATGAACAAGGAATGGGTGACCACAACCATAAAACATCAACCATGCTTATTTCTCCTATTCACTCCATAACCTTTCATATCTCATTAATGCAAAATCATTATGGATGAAAGATATCATAATCCTACATATGCAAGAAACCCCCTCCACAAAAGTAATTTGCAAAACTGCAAATTACCCCCCTCCATCGGAAAAGTCCGGCCGGAAAAGAACAAAGAAAAACCGACCGGAACGGAATGCAAACTGGCAACTCCAGAAAACTGGTCCCGTAATAAATTACAGGAAAACCCTAATACTGTGCATACACACCCGCATCTGTATTCCGTCCGGATACAAATGCAAAGAGATAAAATCTACACTGTACTAAACTAGGATCCGGCTTAAACCAAAGCTGGCTAGTAATATCCGTCAGATCCTGATCCGTGCAATACCGCACGTATCTGATCGAACCCTGCCATATATCCATACGGCCACTAGTACAAACCGTCCGATCCTGATCCGTGCAATACCGCACGTATCTGATCAGACCCTGCCATATCTCCATACGGCCTCTACAGCGTTTCGCCCGAAAGCTTGAGTAACTGTAAGTGTGGTGGACTCTAAAGACTCGTCAATACTATGGCTGTGGATTTAACCACTAGCACGTCAGAGGTATTAGCCAATACGTGACGGGCCACCAGCTATTGACCAAAAGGGACGTCGATGAGCGAACTCATCCTGACACCCTACTGAGCCTGTCAGTGACAATATCCGTACAGTCCGGTCCGTTCGTCTATGAGCATCGCATGTCGGGCCTAGGGGGTTGGTAAAAGACAGACCCCCAAAGGCGGTACAAGTCGTGTCGGAGTGAAGCCCAGAACACCCTGAGACACTACTGGAATACCTACCAGTAAATCTCCTGCCTCGGCCGAGGGCTTTGCGTAATGGCTCTCCTAGACACAGCGCGACCTCACCCCCAATATCGGGAGAGACGAACCCCTGCAGATCCGCTCACTGCCTCCATGTGGCTCGGGACTGTACCCAACTAAAACCTGTTTGCACGACTCCTTTGAGCCGTGGTAGGGTAGTAATCAAAGCACAGTGGGAACTCACACGAGAAAAATGACGATCTCAGGTCGATGAACTAACCTGTACACATGTCACCAGGGAACTGCTATCTGACATCTGGTATAAGACCAACTAGCAGGTTCCCGGCGAGTCCTGTCCGGTGTACTCATAACCCAATGAGCACCTGTATACATCTTAGGTGAACCAACTGACACCAGCGGCTTGTGAGACCGGCCACCGCCCCTCGTCGGGGTCTCGACTGTATACACTAGTCTACTAATGGAGTATCGATGCCCTGTCTCGAAACTCCTACGACTAGGGACCTTTTAAGGATGTGCTTATAGACCCCAGCTCCCACGTATATGATCGCCATCATACTGCTGGTCGTCAAGCAAGAATCCTAGGGGCTCTATCAACGTGTAATAGCGACATGTCAGGTCACCTAAAGCAGTACACGATGATAAAGATAAACCAGATAGCATACTATCATCTCGAGTAAGACTGTCCTACCGGGATAGGTCCTCCCACAATCATTGCAATCACGTGCCTGTGATCCAATAATTGACTCTGAGGGCATTATCTCCAACAACTTTTTGTTAGGATTTAGTTTAGCTTCTTCTTCTTCTTCTTCATGTCTTCCTCCATTAAAATGTAGTGAGAGCATTGAGTGGATGATGAAATGAAGATGAAGGTTATTTTTATTATCTTGTCTTGTAATTTTATTATCTTGTATTGTAATTTTAATTCTTGTTGTTAAGTAGTTGTTTTTATTTCTTTTCTTGCTCTTTTCCTTCTCTTATCTTATCCGTATTATTTTCAAGCGATGATATCTCGACGGAGTTCCTTGCTTAGGTGAGGACCCAAGAGTTAGCTTGCACCATTTGTAAAACCGTAATTTCCTTTTCTCTCTTTTCTTCCTTCTTGTTTTTTTTCTTTTCTTTTATAATGTGTGGATAATTTCCCACTTGTTAAGGCTAAGGAAGGTTGTATGAGGGACAGAGAAATCCCTTGTGCTTCTCTTCGCCAAACATCTTGAAACGAACCCCGACCAAACAAACACAACCCCATCACTTAGGCGTGCTATACGTGACATGTAGCCGCGACCTAAGTAGAGAAGTCCTTTAAGCGCACTACAACGTGACATGTAGTTGTGACTTAATTGGATACATGGTTGAGGGTATTTGGCCGAGGGTTGGAAATAAGCGTATTTAGCGGACGGACAAGGGGCACTAGGAATGGATTTGGCGTTGGAAAGCCCGCTTAAACTCGCAAATCTCATTCCTATATCCTCCTAATCCCCGCTACTTTCGATTATCCCAACATCATCTTAAGAATGGCAAAAGAAAAGCACAAGACTAATCCTAACTCTACTAACCGACCTTAACCTTAACAAGCTACTAGAACATAAAATACGAACACTTAGGTTAGAACTATTAGTTGTATGTATGCCCTAAAGGCCAGTATTGTACAGATGATGTATATTATATTGGATGCTTAGACATATATAGAGAGGACTTTCTTGCTCGATATGATAATATGCTATCTGGTTGCACTTTACTTTAACATGTATACTTGTCTCTATATACTGTTTTATAGTTACATGTTGGTAAAGCCCTTAGGATGAGTACTTGACTACCTGGACTATGATGCGGATCATACTAGTAGGACATGGTAGTCCATAAGTACATCCTTCAAGGTCCCTAGTCATGGGTGTATCGAGACAGGGCATCGATATACCAGTGTAGACTAGCGTATACGCTTCTCGACCCATGAGATGGGCGATGGATGATCCCATATCCATTGGTGTTTGACATCAAAGATGGTATACAGGTGCTCAGTGGAGTCTGGGTACACTGGACGGACTCGCCGAGAACTCCCAGATGGTATTATACCTCACGTCAGATGGCAGTTCTCTGGTGACATTTGTGCAGGTTAGTCTGTAGACCCGAGATCGTCATAAGGTCTTGTGTGATTCCCATTATGCTTTGATTTCCACCTTACCACATCCATGAGGGCGTGCAAAACAGTGGTTTTTGGGTACAGTCCCGAGTCACATGGAGGCAATGAGCGATACGAGGGGTTTCGTCTCTCCCGGTATTGGGGGTTGATGTTGCGCTGTGCTCGATTGGCCATAACAGGGAAGTCCCTGGCCTGGGCTGATTTAGAGATTTACCGGTAAGTGTTACCAGTAGTTTCTCAACCCGTTATGTGCCTCACATCGGCACGACTTATCGGTTATTGGGGTCTGACGTTTACCACCCCTAGACTTGATATGCGACATATCAGACGAGGAGACCGGACTGTACGGGAAGTGTTACCGGCAGGCTCTTACAAGAGTTGGAGCAGGCTTGCTTGCTGATCTTCTGATCGCTCGATACCCGGGTAGCCGTTACGTCCAGCTAGTACCGCTGACGAATTGTGGGTGCTAGATGTGATCATCACCTACTGCCGGCGTATTGACGAGTCTTTAGAGTCCTACACAGAGGTTTTACTGGCTCAGGCAAAACGAAATAAGAGCGCATATATGATATGTGCGAGACTAAGAATAATGCGTGTATGTGATACCGTATTCTATTCTCGTGACTTTTTGTATCGGTCGGTTATATATGATATAGCCGGGTTATCGAATCAAGTGTTGATTCGATAAGTCGATACATTGGATGTTAGTCGGTTATATGTGATATGACCGGATTATTAAGTCAAGTGTTGATTTAATAATTTATTGTATAATTGTATATTTGATATACTAGTATACATTAACTAACACTTATTCACTTTAGGGTTTTCTCACATGAGCACAACTTTAATATATATGTGATATATATAAAAATGTGTTTTCTTTTTGTATCATCGTTGATGATACATCATACATGGGTGTGCAAGACATACACCATACTATTTTAGATGGTGGTTAATATTTATTCAAAGTAATTACAAATTAGTGAAGCTTAGGTCATAAGCATGAAGCTTGTAGAAGCTTATGGATGCTTTGACAAAGTCCACTTAATTTGTTTTACTTTAGATTTTTATTAACCTAACCATTTTGAATTAGCTATGGTTATGGCTCTACAAGAGTTAGTATATGATACTCACTCACCATGGTTAGCCTTCTCACTTGATCATTATTCTCATCTCTTTCTTTTGTTCTTCTTCTTCATTGCTAAAAAGAAAAAGGTTGCTAGGGTTTGATCCAAAGTGAGATAGATTGTGAGAAATAAAATTCTAAAGAGAACCCACCTCCTATTTCTCCATCCTCTACTAGACTAGCACTTTAGTTTATGGTGTTTGCTTCACTAATTCTCTTGTTAGTGAAGTAGAAGCTTGAGTTGGCATCCCCTCGACGTAGATCATCTTCGGCCTCGAAGACTTCAAGCAAGGACGTCTCTTTCGCCTAGTGAAGCCATGCAAGGGTCCGGGAGAACCACGATCGCAGTGAAGGGACTTCAACAAGGAGCTATAGAAGTGAAGGACCGATCTACAAAGGTTGTATTTCGTATTCACTTAGTCGTAAACATAGTTTAGTAGCATATTAAACCCTAATTTTCTAGCAACGATCTTGTTTAGGGTTATTCGGCACAGCTAAAATTTTAAACGGACATATTTGATGCTTCTTAAACCTTATTAGAGTGCCTAGTAACCCTACAGTGGTATCAGAGCCTATTTAGAGTATTAGGCGATGTGTTAACGAAGTTAAAACTCTGAACGAACCCGAACACGTCAAGATAACCCCCTCTCTGTACAATTTTTAAAAACTGGGTTTTTTCAGAATTAAAAATACCTAAAAAATTCAGTAGGGTTTTCTAAGAACTACGGTGAAAATTGAGCGTGAAATCCGTACACACCGCCGCGGAACCGTGGCCGTACCTCCCTTGGGGATTCGGAACCGCGACAATAATGAGGAATTGTGCACTTATTTTTCCACTGGAATTCCTATTTCTGTTATTTGTATTTTATGGGTATTTTTAAATTAACTCAAGTGTTGAGTATTTTGGGGTTTATTTTATAATCGTCAATTCGATCGGAGAATTTAATTTTGTTATGTTATTCCGGATAATTTAGAAAGTACTAAAATGTTCGAACGGATATCATTAACTCAATTTTTCCCGGCACGAAAAACATTCAAGTGTTGAATTTTTCTCGGGTTTAAATCTTTCGGAAATGCGTGCATGTGACGCGATGGACCCTCTAGAAGAAAACAAACCTTAACTCGATTATGTGACCGTCTTGAACTGCCTTTTGAACCTTAGGGTTTGGGGCAGTATGGCGTGCCACATGTGAGGCGTTGGCTTGACCCTTCTACGGCTGGACCGTTGCTACTGTGACGTATTCTGGAATTTTTGAACTCCGCTCAAGTGTTGAGCTATTATGGAAATCTTGGGTATTTGATTATTCGATCGGAAAGTTTAATACTGTCTATTTATCTGGAATGTGATACAATATATGGAATTCATACAGTTAGGCATGAAATGCGAAATATGTGATATTTTGGATTTACGATGTCTAAAGAGATTGTGGATTCCAAATGTTGTAGTTTTACAATTTCTTTTCTGTGACCGTAAGTGTAATATGTGATATCACCGGTTTCGTTGCTATATGTCAACGGCAATTGGGATGCGTATATTTACTTACGTTGATGACATGTGATGTTATGTGTTGCTGGATATGTTATATTGGATCGTCGCGTTCTGAATAGCCGGGTTTTTTTTTATGTGAGATGAGAGTTTTTATTTTCATTCATGTAAAATAATATGTATGTAATATTCTTTTATTGGTGCACTTCCGGGATGAGGTTGATGTCACCTTTTGTATATTATTTATTTTTCCGCACTAGGATAGACCAATTGAGGAGAGCACAAGTAACCGGGTTCTGGAGTTCAGTAGGAGACCAACTCGAGGAGTCGAGTCCGGGTCTCCTAACTTTAGAATTGGTAGGGTTGCTTGCCGCTCTCGTAGGGGTCTAGGGGTGTGGGTTTGGCTATTCATCGCGAATGTGGAATCCGTGTTTTATACAGGCTCAAAATAAAATACGGACGTCCTAGTATATCCAATGTTTTATATGTTTCTTCTGCTGTGATATCTGTGATGTGATCATTTGATGTGCTGTGATAAATACTGTATATATAGTATATATGATATATTATATAGGCGATACTTATGTTTTACACCCGCGCTAGCCCTGCTCCGCTCTTCCGTTAGTTACCTAACCTAACGGTGCACGAGGGGACATCGAGGCAAATGCGGATGGCATAAGTATACGTCGTATTTATCTGTGATGTTTAGGTGACTTAAATGATGGGACTTCATTAATGTGATTAATGATAGAAAAGAAACCTAAAATATGTTGTAGAATCATTTTTCAAAAAGGGTAACTACAGTTTTACTTTGCATAGCGGTATATATGATATACCCGGCACCTTATTCGATGAGGAAAGAGCCGAGATCCCTTCACCGGGAGTGACCTCTTAAGCAAAACTGGCAGATGCTACAACACTCGGTTTGCTTTTGATTGCTTTTTGAGTTTTGCATTGCATAGCGGTATATATGATATACCCTGCACCTTATTCCATAAGGAAAGAGCCGAGATTCCTTCACCGGGAGTGACCACTTTAGCAAAACTAATAAAAGCCTCAAAATCACTCCATTTCAAAATTCACATGATTCTAGAACGATATCAAGTTCTTTACGCAATAGGTTTTCAGAAAAACCTGTCGTAGCCCTCCGTCATTTCAGATAAGTCCTACTTAGTATTCATGCTACGTTTGTTGACCTCCGTCAAGGCGTACTGTGCGGTAGCTAACTAGTATTTATTTGCTTATGCATATGATGCAGATTGGATTAGGGTAGTCGTACGACCTTGTTGACCTCCGTCAAAGGTCGTGTGGGTGGGTTTGATTCAATCAAGAAATGACGGGTTGAACTTGACTTGCACCCTATGGTTTGTTGACCTCCGTCAAGGTCATGGGATGATTGGGGTAAAAGATTATTGGGAATTTCAAGTGTTGAAATTTGCAATGAGATTGCATACTTTCTATGAGATAGTTGGATCCCGAAACCCACTGCGAGTAATTGTTACTCCCGGGAGAGTTTTACACAGGACAATTAGCCGATCAAGTAGGTGTCTAGAAAGGTGTCAACGGGGTTACGCCTCAGGGAAAACGAGGTTTACTTTAATTAGGTCCGTGCGAAAGCACGGGGAACCTCCCTCAAAGTACCGACACTGGCCTGGCTGAAAGATTGGCGAAGTTGTAGGGTGTAATTAATCCCGGCTAGTCTTTCCTTTTAGGGTTTGAAGGAAGATTTGATAAAAAACAGTGGGAGCCATCCCGATTAGATAAAATAATAACCAATCTGATCTTGCAAGAGCATACGCTAAAGTTTTTACTTCTCTCTCTCTCCAGGTAGCGACCATATCATGCCTTAATCAAGAAAATAATATGGATGTATTGACTGAACCCGCATGTTTTACTGTGCTGAGGAACGTTGGTTCCGTTCTTTCTTATAAGAGTTATAGGACTGAACAGGATATAGGGGAATACCAGGATTCCCATGCCACCCGAATGAAGAAAGTACATGTTGATGTATTTTCTTCGGGTGTGTTCGTTACAGAGAACTGTTTCTCCATTTACTCTACGTCCTGGGTATTAAATACCGGGTCAGGATCCCATATATGTAATCAGTTACATGGGCTTAGGAAAGGTAGAGAACTTGGAGAAGGTGATAAACACATAAGGGTTGGAAATGGTGCAATTGTTGCAGCTAAAATCGTCAGGGAATATCACCTTGTATTGCCAACTGGTAATACAATGATTCTGAACGAATGTTATTACATGCCGAACCTGATATGCAACATTATATCAGTTTCTTTGTTGAGTTAAGAGGGATATAATTTTGTATTACAGGATAATGTTATGATCATTTTCCTTAACCAAAAGTTGGTTGGATCAGGCACGTTGTGCAATGGCATTTATGTTCTAAATCAATCAACAGTTCTGAGCATAACAAACACACACAAGAGGAAGAGTTCAGAAATGAACGAATCCTTCTTGTGGCATTGTAGACTGGGTCACATCAATGCGACACGACTAGCAAAGTTGCATAAGGATGGATATTTAAATCCGTTTGAATTTTCATCTTATGACACTTGCCAGTCATGTCTCAAAGGCAAGATGACCAAAACTCCGTTTACGGGACACGAAGAAAGAGTTACCGAACTCTTGGGACTGATACATAGTGATGTATGCGGTCCCATGTCTACACATGCCAGGGATGGTTCTTCGTACTTCATTACATTCACTGACGATCTCTCTAGATTCGGATATGTGTTCCTGATGAAACACAAATCAGAAGCTTTTGAGAAATTTAGAGAATATAAACAAGAAGTAGAGAACCAAACCGGGAAAAGTATTAAAATCCTTCGATCTGATCGTGGAGGTGAATACTTGAGTAGTGAATTCCTGGACTTCTTAAAAGAGAATGGGATTCTCTCTCAGCTAACTCCTCCATATACACCATAGCACAACGGTGTATCGGAACTGAGGAATCACACCCTATTTGATATGGTGCGCTCTATGATGAGTTTAGCTGAGTTACCTATTTCCTTCTTGGGATATGCACTGGAGACAGCAGCATACCTACTGAATCGGGTTCCTACCAAATCTGTGCCTGCCACCCCATATGAGATATGGGAGGGGAAGAGACCATATCTTAATTTTATTAAGATATGGGGTTGCCCGGCCTATGTCAAAAGACAAAAATCGGACAAACTCGAGACAAGGTCTGTTTTGTGTAAATTTGTTGGATATCTCAAGCATTCGCGAGGGTATATCTTCTACCACAGTGAGGAACAAAGGGTGTTTGTTGCTCAACACGCCACCTTTTTAGAAAAGGAATTTCTTGCAAAAGATATTAGTGGCTCTGAGATAGAACTGGAAGAGGTTCCAGCTGTACAAACCACAACAGAAGATTTGGTGGAACCAGAGGATTCGGTAGTACCCGATGAATCCCAGCCACTCCGCCGATCTAGTAGGGTTCCTCACCCACCTGAGAGATACTACGGTTTTCTCATGGATGGTGGGAGCGAGGATTGCATCATGGTTGATGATGACCCAACTAGCTTCGAGCAGGCCATCACGAGTGGGGACTCAGTGAAATGGCTGGATGCAATGCGGTCCGAGATGGAATCCATGTACACCAACAAAGTATGGACTTTGGAAGTTACTCCTGAAGGGGTAAAACCCATTAGGAGCAAGTGGATCTTCAAGAAAAAACTTGGTGTCGATGGGAAAGTGGAGACTTTCAAAGCTAGACTTGTTGCAAAGGGTTTTCGTCAAAGACCAGGTGTGGACTATGACGAAACCTTTTCTCCAGTGGCTATGCTTAAATCCATCCGGATCATGCTTTCCATCGCTGCATATCATGACTACGAAATCTGGAAAATGGATGTTTAGACCGCCTTTCTAAACGGTGATTTAGAAGAGTGTGTGTACATGACTCAGCCAGAGGGCTTCGTAGATAGTGGGAGCAGCGGGAAGGTGTGCAAGCTGCTTAAATCCATTTATGGATTAAAGCAAGTATCGCGGAGTTGGAACATCTGCTTTGAAGTCATTATCAAAGAGTTTGATTTCGTCAAGAACATAGATGAACTTTGTGTTTACAAGAAGGTGGCAGAGAGTAAGGTTGTCTTCCTCGTATTGTACGTGGACGACATACTCTTGATAGGAAATGATATTCCTATGCTGCAATCGGTCAAGCTCTTCTTATCACAAAGATTCTCAATGAAAGATCTTGGGGATGCCTCCTGCATATTGGGAATTATGATCTATAGAGATAGATCTAAACGGATATTAGGATTGTCCCAATCCAGGTACATTAACACCATACTAAAGAGGTTAAGTATGGAGAGTCTAAACGTGGGTTTTTACCCACGATCTCAGGGCTCACTCTCTCCAAAGAGATGTCTCCCAAGACTGATTTGGAGAGAGCTCGCATGCAAGGGATACCCTATACTTCGGCTGTAGGCTCTATCATGTACGCGATGCTATGTACCAGACCCGATGTAGCATACTCACTAAGTGTAGTGAGTAGGTATCAAGCTGATCCACTGGACAGCTGTGAAGAGCATTCTCAAGTACTTACGAAGGACTAAAGAGATGCTCTTGGTGTATGGTAACGGAGAACTCCAAGTGGAGTCCTTTATCGATTCAAGCTTACAGAGTGATAAGGACGACTCTAAGTCGCAGTCGGGAATTGTATTTACCCTTTACGGAGGGGCGGTTAGCTGGAAGAGTTCCAAGAAGGAAACCGTGGCAGACTCGACGATGGAGGCTGAATACATCGCTGCCAACGATGCTGCCAAAGAGGCTGTCTGGATCAAGAAGTTCATTACTGAACTTGGAGTGGTTCCATCCATTGAGCAACCAATACCTTTGTATTGCGATAACAATGGAGCGGTGGCTTTGGCCAAGGAACCCAGGTCCCATCAGTGATCCAGGCATATTCTGAGGCGGTATCACCTGATCCGGGAGATAGTTAATCGCCGGGAGATCGAGGTCAGGAGGGTTGACACGAAGAACAACACTGCGGATCCACTCACGAAGGCCATTCCCCAGATACAGTTTGAGAGACTCTTTGGGATGCTTGGTATGCGATACTACAGCAGCTGGCCCTAGTGCAAGTGGGAGATTGTTAGTTGTATGTATGCCCTAGAGGCCAGTATTGTACAGATGATGTATATTATATTGGATGCTTGGACATATATACAAAGGACTTTCTTGCTCGATATGATAGTATGCTATCTGTTTGCACTTTACTTTAACATGTATACTTGTCTCTATATACTGTTTTATAGTTACATGTTGGTAAAGCCCTTACGATGAGTACTTGACTACCTGGACTATGATGCGGATCATACTAGTGGGGACATGGTAGTCCATAAATACATCCTTCATGGTCCCTAGTTGTGGGTGTATCGAGACGGGGCATCGATATACCAGTGTAGGCTAGCGTATACGCTTCTCGACCCATGAGATGGGCGATGGATGATCCCATATCCATTGGTGTTTGACATCAGAGATGGTATACGGGTGCTCAGTGGAGTCTGGGTACACTGGACGGACTCGCCGAGAACTCCCAGATGGTATTATACCTCACGTCAGATGGCAGTTCTCTGGTGACACTTGTGCAGGTTAGTCTGTAGACCCGAGATCGTCATAGAATCTTGTGTGATTCCCATTGTGCTTTGATTTCCACCATACCACGTCCATGAGGGCATGCAAAACGGTGGTTTTTGGGTACAGTCCCGAGTCACATGGAGGCAATGAGCGATAGGAGGGGTTTCGTCTCTCCCAGTATTGGGGGTTGATGTTGCGCTGTGCTCGATTGGCCGTAACAGGGAAGTCCATAGCCAAGGCTGATTTAGAGATTTACCGGTAAGTGTTACCAGTAGTTTCTCGACCCGTTATGTGCCTCACATCGACACGACTTATCGGTTATTGGGGTATGACGTTTACCACCCCTAGACTTGATATGCGACATATCAGACGAGGAGACCGGACTGTACGGGAAGTGTAACCGGCAGGCTTTTACAAGAGTTGGAGTGGACTTGCTTGCTGATCTTCTGATCGCTCAATACCCGGGTAGCCGTTACGTCCAGCTAGTACCGCTAACGGCTTGTGGGTGCTTGATGTGATCATCACCTACTGCCGGCGTATTGACGAGTCTTTAGAGTCCTGCACCGAGGTTTTACTGGCTCAGGCAAAACGAAATAGGAGCGCATATGTGATATGTGCGAGACCGAGAATAATGCGTGTATGTGATACCGTATTATATTCTCGCGACTTTTTGTATCAGTCGGTTATATATGATATAGCCGGGTTATCGAATCAAGTGTTGATTCGATAAGTCAATACATTGGATGTTAGTCGGTTATATGTGATATGACCGGATTATTAAGTCATGTGTTGATTTAATAATTAATTGTATAATTGTATATTTGATATACTAGTATACATTAACTAACACTTGTTCACTTTAGGGTTTTTCTCATATGAGCACAACTTTAATATATATGTGATATATATTAAAATGTGTTTTCTTTTTGTATCATGGTTGATGATACATCATACATGGGTGTGCAAGACATACACCAAACTATTTTAGATGGTGGTTAATATTTATTCAAATTAATTACAAATTAGTGAAGCTTAGGTCATAAGCATGAAGCTTGTAGAAGCTTATGGATGCTTTGACAAAGTCTACTTAATTTGTTTTACTTTAGATTTTTATTAACCTAACCATTTTGAATTAGCTATGGTTATGGCTCTACAAGAGTTAGTATATGATACTCACTCACCTTGGTTAGCCTTCTCACTTGATCATTATCCTCATCTCTTTCTTTTGTTCTTCTTCTTCATTGCTAAAAAGAAAAAGGTTGCTAGGGTTTATCCAAAGTGAGATAGATTGTGAGAAATAAAATTCTAAAGAGAACCCACTTCCTATTTCTCCATGCTCTATTAGACTAGCACTTTAGTTTAGGGTGTTTGCTTCACTAATTCTCTAGTTAGTGAAGTAGAAGCTTGAGTTGGCATCCCCTCGACGTAGATCATCTTCGGCCTCGAAGACTTCAAGCAAGGATGCCTCTTTCGCCTCGTGAAGCCATGCAAGTGTCCGGGAGAACCGCGATTGTAGCGAAGGGACTTCAACAAGGAGCTATAGAAGTGAAGGACCGTTCTACAAAGGTTGTATTTCGTATTCACTTAGTCGTAAACATAGTTTACTAGCTTATTAAACCGTAATTTTCTAGCAACGATCTTGTTTAGGGTTATTCGACACAGCTAAAATTTTAAACGGACATGTTTGATGCTTCCTTAAACCTTATTAGAGTGCCTAGTAACCCTACAAGAACGAAACAGAACACATATACATTCTTTATTGACTCGTCTAAAACACGAACGGACATACAACCATCTCCCTGCGGATCGACTCGTGCTCAACCGGCTAGCTGCGAAGCGACACCGTCCTTGATCGCAGTTATAACTTTAGAATTTTTAATATGCGACACGCCAAAAGCGTGCGACCAACTTATCAAGTTACTGTGGTATGATATTTACCACCCCTAGACTCGATATGCGCCATATCAGACGAAGAGACCGGACTGTACGGTAGTGTTACTGATAAGCTTCACGGAGAGTATGGACAAGCTTGCTTGTTGATCTTCATATAGCTCAAAACCTGGGTAGCCGTTACGTCCTGCTAGTACCGCTGGCGACTTGTAGGTGACTGATGTGATCATCACCTGCTGCTGGCGTATTGACGAGTCTTTAGAGTCCTACACAGAAGTTTCCTGGTGTTGGTTATAGTGCCCTCAAAGTCAATTATTGGATCGCAGGCACATGATTGCGATGATTGAGGGAGGACCTATACCGATAGAACAGTCTTACTCGAGATGATAGTATTGTAAGTGCACGGCGGCGCCCCGGCCGTCAATCCGACGCCGGAATGCGGAAGTGGTGAATAACTTAAATTTTGCGGACTTAGCAAACCGGCACCAACGCGCACTTTAACCCGGATCGAACCATTAACTAGTCTAAGCTATCTACAAGAATGGGAATAGAGATATACCGACGATCCAAGTCCTCCGGTCTTCTCATCATCGTCCCGATCTCCTGCGGAATGTCCCGTCGTCGCCACCTTGCCGGAAGGGCACCACATCGCCTACTTTGTTTACGGGCTCCCACCTCAATGCCGAGGCAACTCGGGCACGAAGCCGGCGAATCGACGCGTCCAAGATTTGCTGTAGCAAGTGTAGTGTAGAATACGCTTTGTCTCAATGAGGTATTGGAGTTGCCCTTGATGGAGGAATCAAGAAGAACTTTGGAGAGGTGAGAAGGTTTTGTGTACAAGGCAAGAATGAGATCTTGAAATTTCCTCACACAAAAATGAACCAATTTTCCACACCCCCACCAAAATGTGGCCGGTCAATTCATCTAGGAAAAAGGTGGTGGAGTTGTGAACAAATTGCAAGAGGGAGGTAAGTGTAGGATAACAAAAGAGGTGATCACATCAAACAACAACCATGCTTCATTTAAAAACCAACCATACCCATCCTCATTCAATCAAATCCCATTAAAGAAAAAGCATGGTGCAAAAGAAAAGATTCTTATCATATCAAACCCTTTTGCAATAAAACCCCTCCACAAATGTTATTTGCACAATTGCAAATAACCCCCTCCATCGGAAAAGTCCGGCCGGGAAAGAACAAAGGAAAACCGGCCGGAACGGAATGCAAACTGGCAACTCCAGAAAACTGGTCCCGTAATAAATTACAGGAAAACCCCGATACTGTGCATACACACCCGCATCTGTATTCCGTCCGGATACAAATGCAAAGAGACAAAATCTACACTGTACTAAACCAGGACCGGCTTAAACCAAAGCCGGCTAGTAATATCCGTTCGATCCTGATCCGTGCAATACCGCACGTATCTGATCGAACCCTGCCATATACCTATACGGCTACTAGTACAAACAGTCCGATCCTGATCCGTGCAATACCGCACGTATCTGATCGGACCCTGCCATATCTTCATACGGCCTCTACAGCGTTTCGCCCGAAAGCTGAGTAACAGAAAGTGTGGTAGACACTAAAGACTCGTCAACACCTTGGTTGTGGATTTAACCACTAGCACGTCAGAGGTATAAGCCAATACGTGACGTGCTACCAGGTACTGACCAAATGGGACGTCGATGAGGAAGCGCACCCCGACACCCAACTGAGCCTGTCAGTGACAATATCCGTGCAGTCCGGTCCGTTCGTCTATGAGCATCGCATGGCGGGCCTAGGGGGTTGGTAAAAGTCAGACCCCCAAAAGCGGTACAAGTCGTGTCGGAGTGTAGCCCAGAACACCCTGAGATGCTACTGGAATACCTACCAGTTAATCTCCTTGCCTTGGCCAAGGACTTTGTGTAATGGCTCTCCTAGACACAGCACGACCTCACCCCCAATACCGGGAGAGACGAACCCCTGAAGATACGCTCACTGCCTCCATGTGGCTCGGGACTGTACCCAACTAAAACCTGTTTGCACGACTCCTTTAAGCCGTGGTAGGGTAGTAATCAAAGTACAGTGGGAACTCACACGAGAAAAATGACGATCCCCAGGTCGATGAACTAACCTGCACACATGTCACCAGGGAACTGCCATCTGACGTCTGGTATATGACCAACTAGCATGTTCCCGGCGAGTCCTGTCCGGTGTACTCATAACCCAATGAGCACCTGTATACATCTTAGGTGATCCAACTGACACCAGTGGCTTGTGAGACCGGCCACCGCCCCTCGTCGGGGTCTCGACTGTATACACTAGTCTACTAATGGAGTATCGATGCCCGGTCTCGAAACTCCCACGACTAGGGACCTTTTTAAGGATATGCTTGTAGACCCCCAGCTCCCACTTATATGATCGCCCTCATACTGCTGGTGGTCAAGCAAGAATCCTAGGGGCTCTATCAACGTGTAATAGCGACGTGTCAGGTCACCTAAAGCAGTACACGATGATAAAGATAAACCAGATAGCATACTATCATCTCGAGTAAGACTGTCCTACCGGGATAGGTCCTCCCTCAATCATTACAATCACGTACCTGTGACCTAATAATTGACTCTGAGGGCACTATCTGCAACAATCTCCCACTTGCACTCAAGGCTAATTATTGCGATGTCGCATACTCACAGCCCGTGTGATACCGAACACCCAACTCCTCTACTAGTCAGTCTCACAAAGCTCGTTTGCGAAACTATTGCGTTCGAGGAATAGCCTCAGTGAGTGGATCCGCTTAGTTGTTTCTTTCCATGTCTCTCTATATCTTATGTTCGCGGAGAAACCCATCTCCCGAAATGAGCAATACCTGTCTTAGAATATGTCTGGATGTCTGATGGGACATAGCTCATAAATGAACTCCAAATCCAAACTTCTTAGACTGTATCGTCAACTGAACTTAATCAGTATCCTGCGCGCCATGCCTCCCTCAGTATTGCCTTGGATCACCTGTCCAAAATACTGCCCCTCGTCAGAAGGAAAAACTATAACTCTGACAACCTCCCTGTCGTCCAGGTCACCTTGGAAGCCTGGAATGATAACTATCTCCTGAATAAGGCTGTCGTTATCATATCCCTAGAGCATTTACTTATGTTCTAAAACTGCTTCCGACTGTTTCTCCAGGATTGGATTGATATCAACTTATTGCACCAACCGCAAGAACAACATCTGGTGTGGTACTTGACATCTCATGATTGACTCAATTGCCTACGCAAGTGATCTGCCAATCATGCCTGTCCCTCTCCCCTTTAGTCTGTAAGACACCTTTGGAGAGGGTGACTCCATTACCTGCAGGTACACTACCGTGCCAGGAGTTGTCCATCCTAAATACTCTTAGAATGCTGTCAAGTACCCTGATTGGGAAACCACCCAAATCTAGATCTAGGACCATAGATCTAGTAACCAGTATGTCTGATATAAAATCCATTTCCTTTGTGGAGAAACAACTGTGTGACGACCAAAGTATAACCGATCGTAGTGTAGGAGTTTCTTTTCCTACTCTGTGTATATCATCCAAATACCAGGATATCACACCCTACTACCTTCTCAACAGATCCATCCCCTATTCTGATGAAGTCAAACCCATGACTGTCACGTCAGAAATAGATGATCTATCTCCGCTACATCTGCTTTAGTCTATAAATAGACATAAGCTACCTGTCCACCAATGCTTCCGCTGCTCCCACTGACTACGACAACCCTCTGGCAGAGTCATATAGACGTACACTTCTAAAACTAGTTTAGAACGACGCTATACTCATCCTCCCACCGGGTCTCGCAGCCTGGAACAACAGCAATGGTAATTGTGGGTAAACAAGAACTTCCCTGTCACCGTCCTTGAGGCTACCGTAGTGCCTCTCGGGTGCCTGAAGTTACCCACCTTATCTGCGGAGTGGCCAATGGAATGTCAATCCAGATTGAATCTTTAGGTTCCTTATCAAATCTTCAGTAATCGTTTGTGGTTCTGGAATCACTTCCAGTTCTACCATACTCCCACTACTGTTTTCTGAAAAAATCCATTTTTAATAAAACTGTGGCGAGTCTAGAACAATATCGCTATTGTTCATCCAGATGGTAGAAAGTCAACCCTCGTCATAGCCTGGGTCAACCCACAAACAGCCATTACAGAAACGTGCCTTGAGTTGTCCAGTATCTGGTTTTAATCATAAACCGGACAACTCCCCGTACCTTAACATCGTTAAGATATGAACTGTTCTATATCCAATATAGAAACAGAGGCACTGATTTAATTGAACCAGATTCAAATCATGCAACTGTCTCCAGTGCATGTTAACTAAATGGAAGGAGGCGGATCAGCGTTACTCAACTTAGGAATACTTCCAATTATGAGTAACCTGAAAGAGAAGCAAGATCTCTTAATCATTACTATCAACTGAATACCAAATACAAGTATCTACATCTTCGATCACTTTGAAGAATCCCGATACTTGCTACACCTGGTTCTCTACTCCATTCAAATACCTATAACTCCTCAAAACTTAGACCCTGTGTTTCTACGAAACACATGTCTAAGAACTAGAGAAGTTAAAAGTAAACAGAATATAGTATGAGGACCAACCCCTCTGTCCTAATGGACACTGGACAACATACAATACTCTGTATAAGTCCGCCGAGTCTAACAACTCTTTCACTGTGTGTTGTAGGTTGAAAACTGTACTTATGGTTAAGAAGAATTACACCGCTGTTTAATGCTCCTTACCTAACCATCCACTGATATAGGTAAATGTCGTAGACATAATTTCAGAAAGGTATATCTCACTCTATGAAAATAGACGTACAGATATATCAATTTGAAATTGGTGCATAACAGCGGATATTCAAAACCAAATATTTGCCGACCGGCAAACAGGCCAGGTGATTTCCTCAAATATCACCGATTACAACGAATCCCGATATAATGAGGATAATCACCAAATTCCCAATAACCTACTCCCACTCATCATCTGTAAAACCATACAGATGTGAGAATCGTACCTGGTAAATACATACCCTGGAGTAAGTGTCTAATTGGGAAATCAGTTTTCTTTTAATAGTACACAGTGAAACTGAAACATTGAAATGTTTCGTTGGGGTATCCTGGTATTCCTAGTAATGCCTCTTCCAGATTCACGACTGTAACCGTATAGTTCTTTGCCACCTCTCCAAATCCCTTCATATGTCTTTAGTCTTTACCTTCTGCACACCCTTTTAGGCCAAATGGTTTTCTTCCTTCCCTACCGTTCGGCACCAGCCTATGGTTTGGAAGAAGACTATCCAATAAGCATAATGGGCGTACTGTCCCAATCCTAGGAACACTCGCAATGAGAGAGGGTGAAGATAAAAGACAACCGAATAAACCTTATTCCTATTTCTCCTGAACCAGAATCCATCCCCGAACTGGAACAAGTTCCATTCGAGTTCGTATATAACCATACGATGGAGTATCCAAATAAACTGTGGATCTTCGTAGTGATACGGAGTGTCCTGGAGAAATACAAAGGTGATGTGGGAGTGGTAACGAAATATTTGGTTTGGTCGTGAATATCTGTTGCAACTTACTTTGCCCTCTTACTAATCCCTTGCTTTGTCTTAACTTAATACCTTCTGCACACCATCGTTATGCTAATTGGTTTTCTTCATTCCCTACCGGTCGGCACCAGCCTAAGGTTTGGAAGAAGACAATCCAATTTGCATAATAGGTGTACTACCCCTAAACCAAGGAGTACTCGAAACCTGAGAGAGGGTAAAAGGAAAAGACAACTGAATAATCCTATCCGTTTTCTCCAGAACCGGAAACCATCCTCGAATTCCTTCGAGTTCGTATCTAACCATATGATGGTTTTGTCCAATGGAAGTGGACGTTCGCAGTAATACGGGGTGTCCTGGAGAAAAGGGTAAAAGTAGGAGTGGCAATGAGGTCTGCAACTCTGACAATCCAAAAGCCAGTGTTTAAGAAGGTTCGGTCAACTTGGTAACTGAGTCAAAGTCTTAGGGTCGGGTCAATGGTCGCTGCCAAAGAGAGAGAGAAAAGAAACACTCAGCGTGCACTCTATCCTAGATCAGAATGGCTACCAATTTATCTAATCTGGAATCCTCCCACTGTACCTCAAATTCTCCTCCAAACCTGAAAGAAGAATTAGTCGGGGTCACCCGAGGAGTAAACTAACTCATCAGTGGGAATCGGGATCCAACTATCATCGCATGATAACGTGACGGAATCCGCTCACGGTATCACACTCCAGAAGGTATGCGCATATCTGGCAAGTTTCAGTTCTTTTGAAACTCCCGATGTGATTTCTGCCCCATGCTCTTATGACCTTGACTTTGGCCAACAAATCATAAGTCGCATGTCAAGTTCTACCCGTCATTCTCCAGGTTGATTCGAATCCACCCGCACAAGCCCTTGACTTTGGCCAACAAGGCTATACGACTGTTCCAAACCAACGCATCTATCTATGCTGCATATGAATAACCAACAGCTACCAAACACTGTGCCTTGACTTTGGCCAACAAACACAGCTTGAATACTATTGACTATCCATATGAAATGACGGAGGGCTACGAATGGTTTCTGGCGAAAACCTTTAATGTAATGAACTTGATATCGTTGAAGGAACGGATAGCTTTTAAAAATATAGTGACGAAAACCTTTGCTAAAGAGGTCATTCCCGGTGAAGGGATCTCGGCTCTTTCCCCGTAGGATGGGGTGCAGGATATTCCAACTGAATACCACGATGCAAAGAAAAAGTAATCGGCTATAGTGAATTCATTGCCCTGACGCAAACTTTTGTCCAAGGGGTCACTCCCGGTGAAGGGATCTCGGCCCTTGCCTCGTCGACTGAGGAGCAGGATATTCCAACTGAATACCACGATGCAAAACAAAAGTGAACGTCCTTGCAATAACAGCTTTTTGAAAAAGTGTTCCAACAACATCAGATTAGGTTTGTTTTTAACTTGTATTGATCCGAATCAATGCAGTCCCATCAATTGATCACACCAAAAAGAACAAAAATATACTGATGTACGTATATGCCATCCGCATTCGCCACTGGGTCCCGTCATTACCCGTTAGGTTAGCTAACTAACGACAGAGCGGGGACTGGACTAGCGCGGATGTAAAACATATACAACATTTACTAATATATATACCAATATATTATATTTCGCTCAAGGCGTGAATAAAATGCAACATCACAGAGAATGAACAACATCACAGAAACAATACAGATATCTGGGATCCCCGGGTTTCACAGAGCCACTACTGAAACCCGACGTTCCCCTGGTCGTGTGGATAGCCTGTGCAATGAGAATCCTAGACCCCTACGGGCGCGGCAAGTCACCCGCCAAAACCTGAAGCGAGGCAGCCCCCTTCAGCACCGTGAATGGACCACCCAGCACTTCACGGAATCCGGTAACTTGGGCACCCCTCCTGGGTCAAACCTGTACCCCCTACGAGTGCGGCGAATAGCCCGCCAATCCTAGAGTGAAGCCCCGTCCGTCCCAATGCCATGAGATGCGGGCTTGCTGCCCTCTAGAACCCGGCTATCCGTGCACCCCTCCGCGGGGTAATCCTAGTACAGAAAGTAAAATATACATACAACGGTTACATCGACCGCAACCAGGTCGTTCCCCAAAATAATAATACAAACAGGCAGTGACGGCAGTCCACATGTCGGACGCTCGCCCCGCAATATCAAATGTACATAATACAACAAAACTGTACTAGCATTGCATCCAGGCTATCCCCCACGACCGATCCGCAACATCACAGCAAATACATAGAACATCAACGTGAAAGTCACGTTCGCAAATCCGTCTAACCGGGTTATAGCAGTTAGACCGGATTTACCGATCGAGTGACATTCACGGTCGCAGATATAATGTAAATACTGTGAAAAATGTGTTTAAAATTTTCCGATCGATCAAACAATTAACAAGTGGGCCCCAAAGAAAACTGTAGCACTCACAGAAACAATTGGCCCAATTTTAATATTCTAAAACCCATAATTTAAGCCCAGAAAGCCTATGGAAAAAATTGGTAAAGTGATGTCTAAAGTTCACCGCGGAAGCGCGGCGGAATGGTGGTTTATGCGGCGCTTCCGCGCTCTGATAGTGGAATCACATCACCGAAATTTTACAGAGTTCTTAGATTTTCTTGTACATCAATATTTGACAACCTGAAAAATTTTTGGAGACTGAAAAATTTCAACAGAAAACTGTCGTGAGCAAATACGGGTTTTTGGACATTTCGATCGATCGGAACTCAAAAACACATTACACAAAGCTAGACTAAGTTAATGGGGAGGCTCTGATACCACTGTAAGTGCACGGCGGCGCCCCGGCCGTCAATCCGACGCCGGAATGCGGAAGCGGTGAATAACTTAAATTTTGCGGACTTAGCAAACCGGCACCACCGCGCACTTTAACCCGGATCGAACCATTAACTAGTCTAAGCTATCTACGAGAATGGGAATAGAGATATACCGACGATCCAAGTCCTCCGGTCTTCTCATCATCGTCCCGATCTCCTGCGGAATGTCCCGTCGTCGCCACCTTGCCGGAAGGGCACCACATCGCCTACTTTGTTTACGGGCTCCCACCTCAATGCCGAGGCAACTCGGGCACGAAGCCGGCGAATCGACGCGTCCAAGATTTGCTGTAGCAAGTGTAGTGTAGAATACGCTTTGTCTCAATGGGGTATTGGAGTTGCCCTTGATGGAGGAATCAAGAAGAACTTTGGAGAGGTGAGAAGGTTTTGTGTACAAGGCAAGAATGAGATCATGAAATTTCCTCACACAAAAATGAACCAATTTTCCACACCCCCACCAAAATGTGGCCGGCCAATTCATCTAGGAAAAAGGTGGTGGAGTTGTGAACAAATTGCAAGAGGGAGGTAAGTGTAGGATAACAAAAGAGGTGATCACATCAAACAACAACCATGCTTCATTTAAAAACCAACCATACCCTTTCAAATCTCATCCTCATTCAATCAAATCCCATTAAAGCGAAAGCATGGTGCAAAAGAAAAGATTCTTATCATATCAAACCCTTTTGCAATAAAACCCCTCCACAAATGTTATTTGCACAATTGCAAATAACCCCCTCCATCGGAAAAGTCCGGCCGGGAAAGAACAAAGGAAAACCGGCCGGAACGGAATGCAAACAGGCAACTCCAGAAAACTGGTGCCGTAATAAATTACAGGAAAACCCCGATACTGTGCATACACACCCGCATCTGTATTCCGTCCGGATACAAATGCAAAGAGACAAAATCTACACTGTACTAAACCAGGACCGGCTTAAACCAAAGCCGGCTAGTAATATCCGTTCGATCCTGATCCGTGCAATACCGCACGTATCTGATCGAACCCTGCCATATACCTATACGGCTACTAGTACAAACAGTCCGATCCTGATCCGTGCAATACCGCACGTATCTGATCGGACCCTGCCATATCTCCATACGGCCTCTACAGCGTTTCGCCCGAAAGCTGAGTAACAGAAAGTGTGGTAGACTCTAAAGACTCGTCAACACCTTGGTTGTGGATTTAACCACTAGCACGTCAGAGGTATATACCAATACGTGACGGGCTACCAGGTACTGACCAAATGGGACGTCGATGAGGAAGCTCACCCCGACACCCAACAGAGCCTGTCAGTGACAATATCCGTGCAGTCCGGTCCGTTCGTCTATGAGCATCGCATGGCGGGCCTAGGGGGTTGGTAAAAGTCAGACCCCCAAAAGCGGTACAAGTCGTGTCGGAGTGTAGCCCAGAACACCCTGAGATACTACTGGAATACCTACCAGTAAATCTCCTTGCCTTGGCCAAGGACTTTGTGTAATGGCTCTCCTAGACACAGCACGACCTCACTCCCAATACCGGGAGAGACGAACCCCTGAAGATACGCTCACTGCCTCCATGTGGCTCGGGACTGTACCCAACTAAAACCTGTTTGCACGACTCCTTTGAGCCGTGGTAGGGTAGTAATCAAAGTACAGTAGGAACTCACACGAGACAAATGACGATCCCCAGGTCGATGAACTAACCTGCACACATGTCACCAGGGAACTGCCATCTGACGTCTGGTATATGACCAACTAGCATGTTCCCGGCGAGTCCTGTCCGGTGTACTCATAACCCAATGAGCACCTGTATACATCTTAGGTGATCCAACTGACACCAGTGGCTTGTGAGACCGGCCACCGCCCCTCGTCGGGTCTCGACTGTATACACTAGTCTACTAATGGAGTATCGATGCCCGGTCTCGAAACTCCCACGACTAGGGACCTTTTTAAGGATATGCTTGTAGACCCCCAGCTCCCACTTATATGATCGCCCTCATACTGCTGGTGGTCAAGCAAGAATCCTAGGGGCTCTATCAACGTGTAATAGCGACGTGTCAGGTCACCTAAAGCAGTACACGATGATAAAGATAAACCAGATAGCATACTATCATCTCGAGTAAGACTGTCCTACCGGGATAGGTCCTCCCTCAATCATTACAATCACGTACCTGTGACCTAATAATTGACTCTGAGGGCACTATCTCCAACAAGTATGGTATCTGGTTTGTCTTTATCATCATGTGTTGATAGAGCCCATAGGATACTTGCTTGACTACCAGCATTATGATGGTGATCATATACGTGGGAGCTGGGGGTCTATAAGCGCATCCCTAAATGTCCTTAGTCGTGGGAGTTTCGAGACTGTGCATCGATACTCCAGAGTAGACTAGTGTATACTGATCGAGACCTCGACGAGGGACGGTGGCCAGGTCTCATAAGCCATTGGAGTTAGTTTGTTCACCTAAGATAGTATACATGTGCTCATTGGGTTATGAGTACGCAAGACGGATTCGCCTGGAACCTGCTAGTTGGTATTATACCTATAGTAAGATAGCAGTTCCTAGGTGACATGTATACAGGTTAGTCTGTCGACCTGAGATCGTCTTTTGTCTCATATGAGTCCCTACTGTGCTTTGATTACTACCCTACCACGGCTCGAAGGAGTCGTGCAAACAGGTTTTAGTTGGGTACAGTCCCGAGCCACATGGAGGCAATGAGCGGATCATCGGGGATTCGTATCTCCCGGTATTGCGGGTTGATGTCGCACACTGCATGGATGGCCATCACCAGAAAATCTTGGCCAATGTAGTCGAGAATTACCGATCTAGGATTGGTAGTTTCTCTGGTGGTGATGGGCTTCATACCGACATGAATTATCGCGTTGTTAGGGGTCTGACTTTATCCACCCCTAGACCCGATACGCGATACTCTTAGCCGAACAGACCGGACTGTATGAATATTGTCACTGATAGGCTCAGTAGGGTTTCAGGACGAGTTCGCTCGTCAGCTTCCCTTTCGCTCAATACAAGGGCAGCCGTTACGTACAACTAGTACCACTGACGTGCTTGTGGTTAAATCCACAGCCAGCGTATTAATGTGTAACGTTTTCAAAATAATAAAACATTATTTTTGGGAATTTTTATAATTTAATATTATTTTAATGAATATTTTAATAATTCGGTATAATTAAATACAAATAAATGGGAAAAAAGTTGGAAAATTCTAAAATAGGGTATTTTATGGAATTATGCCATTTTTAAGTTTTTATGATTAGTTATATGCTAATTTAGTGCTAATCGCGATTAAAAATCGCTAATCGGCTTTTTAGCATTTTAGTGCAAAAATGTGCACATATCATTTTCCACACTTGTTACACTTGTGTTACATTTTATTGCCATGGTTGTGCTTTTGGGTGCACTATTTGAGTGAGAAGAAAAGAAAAGGGAAAGAAAATGGTATAATGATGACAGAGAGAGAGAACAAGTCAACCTTACCTTTTTTGAACCATACCCTATCATTTCTCTTCTCATTTTCCCCCCTCTCCTTTGTGAGCTGCTGCTGCTCACTCTCCCTCTTCATAACACCTTAGATCCACCATGAAATCATAGCCAAAACCCCATTCCCACTTCACAAAAAATGGTCCCAAGCTCACTAGCTACCCATTGAACCTAGCAAGATTGGATTTGGAGGACTTTGAGCAACTCAAGAATTTTCTTAAGTTGCCAAAGGAGGTAATTTCTGCACCTATAGAGTAGTATTTCAATTCCTTGTGCATCCATACTAGTTTTGTATCGATATTGTGTCGTTTTGTGGACTTTAGAGATTTCAAGTTAGGGTTTAGGGTAAAACTGAAATCAAAGATGGAATTGAGGATTGTGGTGACCTTAGAACCCCTTGTGTGATGCCAATTTGAACCCAAACCTGAACTTGAAACCAGAATACGGAATTACGGAACCGATATCGGAAAAACTGTAAATCTGGAGGTGTTTTGTAGAATCTGCTATCACCCTGAGACCCCTAAAATAAAACTAAGATTGACAGTGAGATGTGCAGGCAGTATAGAACCACTAAACCAAACCCTAGCCCCCAACTCCAAACTGAGGCCGCCAAATTTCCCATTCTGGCCGCAATTTTCGGCCAGAGCAGGGTGGATTTGTCTCGTTTTCTGTGCACCCATTTTCTGTAGACTTGGCCCTGGGTTTGTTTAGTTTTGACTGATCCCATCTAGGGTGAAATCTGGGTTGATTTTCCTATGTTGGTGCATGGTTTACGACTTGATTTAGCAGGGATTTTGGTATTTGGTGATTCGTTTCTGTCGGGTGGCGTTTGGACGTCAACGACAAGTGGATATTGATTGTGTTTACATGCGAGTCGATAGGTTTTTACCTGTGCGGGTAGCGTGTGCCATTTTGGTTTCCGATGTGATTTTCATGTGCTTTAGCATTGTGATATACTTGTAGGTACACTACGAGATGTTGAGGCAAAGAAGATGAAGATGGCGACATTGGCACCGATACATGAGAAGCAAGGTGAGTAGATTTATATCTACGGGGAGAAGTCGGGTGGATGACGTATAACACCCCCGCAGTCCGTGGTGTGTATACGAATACGTATACACACATATATTTATTATGTGTTGTTTAGGGTTTTGATGGTAATAATGGATTATTGATGATAAGGATGTATTAGTTGAGTAGTGCGAACCCTAGAGTAGTGGTTGCACCCAAACTCATACATACACCCATACTTGCATACATTCTTTCATATATCTGTGCGCATATGGTGGTGGGTATATCTACACATGGGTATGGGACTATGTATTCATATACGGGATTCGAGGCAGTGAGATTCGGCGATATACCAGAGTTGTATTTGAGGTGCGGCATGATAGTTTTAGCGGGCCTTTGGGCATGTGTTTTACCCCGCTTTCACATTTACATAGATGGTATCGATGGTACTGGACTTAGATTGGTATCATAGATTATGTGATACGATGGTAATGATACCTGATACATGATGAGATGAATGTGATATTGACCCGTACCTAGCTATTGGGATGTCGTACGACGATTTACCGTACGAGCTCTATATTGATGTTAGATCCGCACTCATTACTCGAGGATGTTCTATGATATATCGTATCGTACGCGATACTATTGAGGCGAGATCACTGACTATTGTATATATATTGTGATATCGACTCAGATTTAGGTGGTTTCCATACCCCTCTCTATTGACTTGATTGTGGGTTCGTAGTTCGCATAGTAGGCGTTAGACTAGACCCGAGTCATACCTATTTCAAAACTAACGAATCGGGGATATTTTAAAGATAAGCAAAGGGTTTATACGGATATTTAAAAAGGCGCATCTTTTCTTAAAACACTGTAGCCCTTATTTTACCAAAAGCCCTGATTCGTCTTATTTCAAAAGGCAAGGTTGCTTGATATAGCTACTGAGGTAGGTTCTCTACTGTTGCGTTGATTACTCGGTTCCGCACATTCATGCTGTTTGCATTGCATCGCTTATGTCGTTGATATATTTCATTCATGCTGCTAGGACACCAGCATCATTATCGATGATGCGTATGTTCCACGTACACTGTTGCCGGCTCACACACTTCATCATCGATAATTGCCAGTCACTACACTGTAGTACTGTTGCATTCAGGATATGACCCTTGCATGACAGCTGACATGCTTACCTTTCTACTATATGTCGCATACATGCTGCTTTCTGATTATACGCATTGAGAAATGATGTTTCCATGATATTTCTGGTTTTGGGAACCGTGGGTGTTTCAAAGAGAATATGTAATTGTTTTAAAAACCCGGTTACCCGTGATATGATATTTTGGTATGTCCACCACGCGTTTTCTCGGTGCTGAGACGTGTGCTTGAAACCCGATGCGAGGAGTGGATGTTCCGTTTGTGGGTTCGTGGTGGGCCCGGTATGGTTCCCCTCGGCAAGATGATCGATGATCTTTTCCGATTGAGCCTGGAGGCGGGCGAGTACCTACCGGTGGTTGGTTGGACCTGGCAGTTGTCCGGAGGATACTGACCAGAGTCGAGAGATGGATGCGGGATGATCCGTACTGCCGGGGCCGAGGGCCGATACCGCAGATGGACCCCGTGGGCCGATCCGGACTGACGGAGCCCGATATATGAGGATTTTCGTGCCGATGCTGGGCACAGTTTTCATGATGTTTTCGAGTGCCGATGCTGGGCACTCCGGTTCCATGATTTTGACGTGTCGCGAGGGACACAGGTGGTTTATATCCTCATTTTCCCATGCATATGCTGACGATATTTACATGCATGATGGTTATTGTCATTGGGTGACGAGTGGACGGGATCCACGTATATGCAGATTGATTTCATTGATTGTACCTCACATTTATGATATGCTATTACCTGAGGCACTAGCACGAGCTTTTGGCATTACACTCATGTATAGGGATTACATTGCCAGTTTAGCATGTTTCAGACTTATTCATATTGAGGTTTATTTATATCTGATCGTTTGACCTAGGATGGGTCATACATTCGATCTCTGCTTGTAGATATTTTCTATTCACGAGTTGGCAACTCACCCTCGTTGTGCCCCAGTTCTTGCAGGTTGCCGTACAGATTCCATAGCGGCATTTCTGGCACACTGCTTCCATTTGGGTGACTTGCGTTGTTAGGTGGGTTCTTTTGTATCAGAATCGCTATTGCTCCTGTATTATTATTATTGTATCTAGTCATTCCATCAACCAAAACTTGTATATTGTTTTCAGACTTAGAGACAGTGTTGTATTATTTCGACCTTAGAGTCGCGCTTGTAGTATTACGGTTTTCTGGCTGTTTTGAGTTTCTTTTTTTGGTTTTGATCCTCGCCCTTTGACGTTGTATATTATTATTGCTTGCGTGGTTGTGACCGTCGATTGACGAAGAGCTAGCTCCCGCTTGGGGATGCCTTTTATCATTGCATATTTATGTTATTCTTGTTGTACCCCGTTCGGGGCCAGTTTTTACAAAGGAAACTCTGCCGAAATTTTCAGGAAAAGTTATACATTTTAAAAATGCATATACGGCTTAGTTATTTAAAAACCTTGATTTTCAAAACATGTTTTCCTTCACTTCTTTAAACCAGTTTTCTTTACTTACTCTTAAAATGGTTTTAGATTTCTGGGCTTTTGGCTTACTTGGATCAGATGGAGTCCTATAGACTTCATATGTTTCAAGGGCCAGTCACGTGCTCTTTCGGGTCGTGACAAAGTTGGTATCAGAGCGCTAGGTTGACCTTGGTTCGAGTCTGAGTTTGACTATGTGGAGCCTAGGGAGTTATTTATATACGGAACTTAGGCTTGACCTTACGGAACTTAGACTTAGTCGAGGAGGTATTAAACCCGAACTTTCGTCGTGTAGGATGACCCTTGGTTGATGGAATAGGTGACTAAAGTAGAGTGACGTACCGTGGGTATGTTCCGCGGCATACTTACGACACGCCACTCCACTTAAGGAACCTTAGGTTGTACATTTCCTTGCACAGTATTATATTCCTTCCTATGATCTATCTTCATCGATACTGGTTGTGGTTTTGCTGCCGTGATTGCACGGGCAGAGTGAGCTACGGCTCGAGTTGTGTCAGCATGAGCTCGTCGTGGAAGAGGGCTGACTAGAGCGTGATTCCAGAGACATACGATTGCTTGAGGCTTCGTATTTTGTGTTTCCGCACTTTGAGCGTTTGACAGATCGCTGTTGCGAGATTTCTCGGATGTACCGGACGATACCAGAGGATGGAGCTACTGATAGAGGCCAGCCAGGATGTGATGACCGTTGATATATTGCTTATCCAGGATGATTGAGGCGCTGTTCAGCGTACGGACGGATGAGCCAATTGTTGCTGCGAGTAATGAGATATCGCCCAGATGATTGGAGCTACTGCAGCCTGAGCATATTCTTAGACATATGATAGTGAGTCGCTAGTCACCGAGGATGAATGACTAGGACATGTGGTTCGTTCGATTACCCCGATGCGAGGTCATCAGGTGGATTGATTCCAGCTAGAGGCGACTTCACGCAGATTCGTTGAGAGTCGATTGAGACGATCGAGTGTCAGGAACCCATTTTCCAAGTTTAAAGTATTCGGAAAGACATGCAAGCGATTCTATGGACCCTCTAGAAGAATGAAACCCTAACTCGAAGTAATGACCGTGTGAAAGCCTTCGAACCTTAGGGTTTGCGGCAGTTCCTCGACGCCATTAGTGAGGCTTGGGTTTGCCCTTCTACGGCTGGACCACCGATGCTGTGGTATGTACTCGATACTATTAAACTGTACCCGAGATGTTGAGCTTTTGGGGGATTGTGATGTTCTGACGAGCCGATCGGACGATTCGACATCATTCGGATATCATGTGATGGGACACTGCTTGGGAGACTCCAGATACGAGCATAGCCGTCGGAGCGCAGTCCGTGTTGCCATGATGAGATGAGTCCGAATCAGTCGATACTGGAGCAAGGTGGAGTAAAGAGTTCGCACGAGATTTCGACGAGATGACGTTTCACTCCGCTGACATCAGAGATGCGATATGCACGCTGAGGACGTGTTCGGCTAGATATCTTCTACTGAGTGAGGAAGATACCGAGTTGTGATTTCGAGTCCGCGTGAGGGACTTCGGATGGACCGTAGCCGAGGACATTGCAGTGCGCAGATAGAGACGCGATGTCGAATGGTCGATGATACAGACAAGCGGGAAAAGAGGTCCGTGCGAGACGCTGATGAGCTGTCATTACTTCCCGTCGAGACCAGAGACCTGATATGCTTACAGAGGCGTTGGGATGCGACCAAATTCCGAGGAAATGCTGTGCTGAGGACATAGATGTCCATTGAACGAGAAGAGATTATGCAAGAGTACCAACCTCCGTACAGATCGACATAGGCAAGGTCGGAAGAGACCTTGAGCAGGATTCCTTCCAGTACACTGCTGCTATAAGATTTGCACCAGGAGTAGATGCGTGATGTGCATTCAGAGGACCCGAGGTCGGCGCCAGAGATGTGCTGCTTTACGAGCGGTCGTGAGGATTGACCGAGAGACGACCAGGAAAGTGCCAGAACGGAATCGTTCCTGTCAGCACACCTGACCGGGCCGATGAGCCAATGGATTGCGAGATTGGTAATCTACAGGAAAGATCAGGAACCAGAGGCAGAGGACGCCAGCCGCGAGCAAGAGGCAAGTAGATATCTTGCGCCACCAGCATTGGATGCACCGGCACCTTCTCGATTTCGAAAGAAGAACTACCGATGACGGTATTTATGATTTGTGATTTTGTGATTTGACTATCAAGTATCCGTCACTTTGGATTTCGGTATTTTGGCGATCTATTTGCGTGATTTAGTTTTGGTGACCGAGTTTCATGATATTTGATTTTGTGCACCATGGTTGCACTTACTGGGTATTTATATCTTGCACATAGTTATTACTCCTGAGGTGTTGATTGCGATTTCATGCTTATTTTATGCCAGTAATTTGATTTACGCTTCCAGCATAGTTTTCATGCGCTTCTAGTGTTTTGACTTGATTTGTACACGTCGATGCACATGGTTGTGAGATTTTCCATCGCGGTAAACTTGATTTTGATTGAGCCGCATTATATATCGTCGATTTTGACCCTGATATTAATGATTGATTCTTGCACTCTGTGCTTTTGACTGGACTTACGCATATTCGGCGTTGATATTGGATTTTTGTGATTCCGTGCATATTGAGTGCGCAAGGTTTAGATTTTCATTCGTGCACGATGGATGCACCGATTTGGATTTTCGCGCGTGTTGGGCGCATGTTTTTAGATACAATTTTGGTGCACACCAGATGCTCTAAATCGAGATTCTTCGTGCATATCAGATGCACCTGTTTTGACTGCCAGGCACACACGTTGCCTATGGCGGATACTTCGTGCACACCCGTTGCACCTACATGTTGTTTTGTGCACCTGTATGGCACATATATGGATTTTGATTTCCGTGCGCACCAGACGCACAGGGTGGCGTTATGTACATTTTTGGGATTTATTCCTTTTGGAGCAGTACATTTTATGATATTGGATATTGTTTTCATACTGAGCAGGACTAGACAGAGGACAGTACCTGGATATATTTTGCATGCATCGATAGTTATCGAAGGGATTTTCCAAAAGGCGAGCTATAGTCTCAGTATATACCTACGTGTCCGGCGTGACACGAAACGTTTTAAAAATAAGGAAACCCTTCTAGATTGTTTTCAAAACGGCGGAACGCACCTATTGAACAAAGGATATATATATATATACGTATATAGTTATTTTCTTGTGAAAAACGTCCGCCACTGTGCAGTGTCATGCGCATCGCACAGCGACTTAAAGAGATTTGGCATGCATTTACATCAGCTATTCACATGTATTGATTAGATGTCTACATGTATAGTTCTGATTTTTATCATATTGATTTTGTATCGGATTTGACATTGTGTCTTTACCATGACTCCGATGATTGCGGATGCTTGACGGAATTTTGTTTTTGAGTTATCTGCTCATTACTCATGCGCATGCATTGTGCTATGATGTTTTATGTGTTGATGTTTTCGGAGCCCCGATGACTTGGAATTGGTATTGAAATATTTTACTTTTTGGGGGTTTTAATTTAAATTCGGGGACCGAATTTCTTTAAGGGGGGTAGATTGTAATGTTTTCAAAATAATAAAACATTATTTTTGGGAATTTTTATAATTTAATATTATTTTAATGAATATTTTAATAATTCGGTATAATTAAATACAAATAAATGGGAAAAAATTTGGAAAATTCTAAAATAGGGTATTTTATGGAATTATGCCATTTTTAAGTTTTTATGATTAGTTATATGCTAATTTAGTGCTAATCGCGATTAAAATCGCTAATTGGCTTTTTGGCATTTTAGTGCAAAAATGTGCACATATCATTTTCCACACTTGTTACACTTGTGTTACATTTTATTGCCATGGTTGTGCTTTTGGGTGCACTATTTGAGTGAGAAGAAAAGAAAAGGGAAAGAAAATGGTATAATGATGAAAGAGAGAGAGAACAAGTCAACCTTACCTTTTTTGAACCATACCCCATCATTTCTCTTCTCATTTTCCCCCCCTCTCCTTTGTGAGCTGCTGCTGCTCCCTCTCTCCCTCACTCTCCCTCTTCATAACACCTTAGATCCACCATGAAATCATAGCCAAAACCCCATTCCCACTTCACAAAAAATGGTCCCAAGTTCACTAGCTACCCATTGAACCTAGCAAGATTGGATTTGGAGGACTTTGAGCAACTCAAGAATTTTCTTGAGTTGCCAAAGGAGGTAATTTCTGCACCTATAGAGTAGTATTTCAATTCCTTGTGCATCCATACTAGTTTTGTATCGATATTGTGTCGTTTTGTGGACTTTAGAGATTTCAAGTTAGGGTTTAGGGTAAAACTGAAATCAAAGATGGAATTGAGGATTGTGGTGACCTTAGAACCCCTTGTGTGATGCCAATTTGAACCCAAACCTGAACTTGAAACCAGAATACGGAATTACGGAACCGATATCGGAAAAACTGTAAATCTGGAGGTGTTTTGTAGAATCTGCTATCACCCCGAGACCCCTAAAATAAAACTAAGTTTGACAGTGAGATGTGCAGGGAGTATAGAACCACCAAACCAAACCCTAGCCCCCAACTCCAAACTGAGGCCGCCAAATTTCCCATTCTGGCCGTAATTTGCAGCCAGAGCAGGGTCGATTTGTCTCGTTTTCTGTGCATGGCCCCATTTTCTGTAGACTTGGCCCTGGGTATGTTTAGTTTTGACTGATCCCATCTAGGGTGAAATCTGGGTTGATTTTCCTATGTTGGTGCATGGTTTACGACTTGATTTAGCATGGATTTTGGTATTTGGTGATTCGTTTCTGTCGGGTGGCGTTTGGACGTCAACGACAAGTGGATATTGATTGTGTTTACATGCGAGTCGATAGGTTTTTACCTATGCGGGTAGCGTGTGCTATTTTGGTTTCCGATGTGATTTTCATGTGCTTTAGCATTGTGATATACTTGTAGGTACACTACGATATGTTGAGGCAAAGAAGATGAAGATGGCGACATTGGCACCGATACATGAGAAGCACGGTGAGTAGATTTATATCTACGGGGAGAAGTCGGGTGGATGGCGTATAACACCCCCGCAGTCCGTGGTGTGTATACGAATACGTATACACACATATATTTATTATGTGTTGTTTAGGGTTTTGATGGTAATAATGGATTATTGATGATAAGGATGTATTAGTTGAGTAGTGCGAACCCTAGAGTAGTGGTCGCACCCAAACTCATACATACACCCATACTTGCATACATTCTTTCATATATCTGTGCGCATATGGTGGTGGGTATATCTTCACATGGGTATGGGACTATGTGTTCATATACGGGATTCGAGGCCGTGAGATTCGGCGATATACCAGAGTTGTATTTGAAGTGCGGCATGATAGTTTTAGCGGGCCTTTGGGCATGTGTTTTACCCCGCTTTCACATTTACATAGATGGTATTGATGGTACTGGACTTAGATTGGTATCATAGATTATGTGATACGATGGTAATGATACCTGATACATGATGAGATGAATGTGATATTGACCCGTACCTAGCTATTGGGATGTCGTACGACGATTTACCGTACGAGCTCTATATTGATGTTAGATCCGCACTCATGACTCGAGGATGTTTTATGATATATCGTATCGTACGCGATACTATTGAGGCGAGATCACTGACTATTGTATATATATTGTGATATCGACTCAGATTTAGGTGGTTTCCATACCCCTCTCTATTGACTTGATTGTGGGTTCGTAGTTCGCATAGTAGGCGTTAGACTAGACCCGAGTCATACCTATTTCAAAACTAACGAATCGGGGATATTTTAAAGATAAGCAAAGGGTTTATACGGATATTTAAAAAGGCGCATCTTTTCTTAAAACACCGTAGCCTTTATTTTACCAAAAGCCCTGTTTCGTCTTATTTCAAAAGGCAAGGTTGCATGATATAGCTACTGAGGTAGGTTCTCTACTGTTGCGTTGATTACTCGGTTCCGCACATTCATGCTGTTTGCATTGCATCGCTTATGTTGTTGATATATTTCATTCATGCTGCTAGGACACCAACACCATTATCGATGATGCGTATGTTCCACATACACTGTTGCCGGCTCACACACTTCATCATCGATAATTGCCATGTCACTACACTGTAGTACTGTTGCATTCAGGATATGACCCTTGCATGACATACTGACATGCTTACCTTTCTTCTATATGTTGCATACATGCTACTTTCTGATTATACGCATTGAGATATGATGTTTCCATGATATTTATGGTTTTGGGAACCGTGGGTGTTTCAAAGAGAATATGTAATTGTTTTAACAACCCGGTTACCCGTGATATGATATTTTGGTGTGTCCACCACGCGTTTTCTCGGTGCTGAGACGTGTGCTTGAAACCCGATGCGAGGAGTGGATGTTCCGTTTGTGGGTTCGTGGTGGGCCCGGTATGGTTCCCCTCGGCAAGATGATCGATGATCTTTGCCGATTGAGCCTGGAGGCGGGCGAGTACCTACCGGTGGTTGGTTGGACCTGGCAGTTGTCCGGAGGATACTGACCAGAGTCGAGAGATGGATGCGGGATGATCCGTACTGCCGGGGCCGAGGGCCGATACCGCAGATGGACCCCGTGGGCCGATCCGGACTGACGGAGCCCGATATATGAGGATTTTCGTGCCGATGCTGGGCACAGTTTTCTTGATGTTTTCGAGTGCCGATGCTGGGCACTCCGGTTCCATGATTTTGACGTGTCGCGAGGGACACAGGTGGTTTATATCCTCATTTTCCCATGCATATGCTGACGATATTTACATGCATGATGGTTATTGTCATTGGGTGACGAGTGGACGGGATCCACGTATATGCAGATTGATTTCATTGATTGTACCTCACATTTATGATATGCTATTACCTGAGGCACTGGCACGAGCTTTTGGCATTACACTCATGTATAGGGATTACATTGCCAGTTTAGCATGTTTCAGACTTATTCATATTGAGGTTTATTTATATCTGATCGTTTGACCTAGGATGGGTCATACATTCGATCTCTGCTTGTAGATATTTTCTATTCACGAGTTGGCAACTCACCCTCGTTGTGCCCCAGTTCTTGCAGGTTGCCGTACAGATTCCATAGCGGCATTTCTGGCACACTGCTTCCACTTGGGTGACTTGCGTTGTTAGGTGGGTTCTTTTGTATCAGAACCGCTATTGCTCCTGTATTATTATTATTGTATCTAGTCATTCCATCAACCAAAACTTGTATATTGTTTTCAGACTTAGAGACAGTGTTGTATTATTTCGACCTTAGAGTCGCGCTTGTAGTATTACAGTTTTCTGGCTGTTTTGTGTTTCTTTTTTTGGTTTTGATCCTCGCCCTTTGGCGTTGTATATTATTATTGCTTGCGTGGTTGTGACCGTCGATTGACGAAGAGCTAGCTCCCGCTTGGGGATGCCTTTTTTCATTGCATATTTATGTTATTCTTGTTGTACCCCGTTCGGGGCCAGTTTTTACAAAGAAAACTTTGCCCAAATTTTCAGGAAAAGTTACACATTTTAAAAATGCATATTCGGCTTATTTATTTAAAAACCTTGATTTTCAAAACATGTTTTCCTTCACTTCTTTAAACCAGTTTTCTTTACTTACTCTTAAAATGGTTTTAGATTTCTGGGTTTTTGGCTTACTTGGATCAGATGGAGTCCTATAGACTTCATATGGTTCAAGGGCCAGTCACATGCTCTTTCGGGTCGTGACATAATGAGTCATTAGAGTCCCCCACAGACAATTTCCTAAGTTCGGGTGAAACGTTCTAGAGGCCATATGGTTTTATGGTAGGGTTCGAACATACACGTGCACTTGTGCACGTGTCATGATTCGGACGGATAATACTACTGGGCTTTGGTTTAAGCCGGATCCTACAATTATATTGTGTAGGAATATTTTTGTCTCGTTGCATTCGTTTTCAGTCGGAATACGGATGCGGGTATGTATATACTGTAGTGAGGTAATCCTGTAATTCGTTACGGGATTACTTTTGAAGTTGCCAGTTTTTCTTCACTTGATTAAACATTAGTTTTAATGTTTAATTAATGGTTAATATATGTGTATCTTTTTTTGGCCATTTCTTTTCCATATTTGTCATGGCCGAACCATGATTGGGATGGGCATTTTTGGGTGAGTCATTAGGCTTCTAGAAAGGTATGGCTTATTTGTGAGGTGGCTTTTGCATTTAATGCTTCTTGTTTTGGGTTAGGATATTTAGTTGAGATATTTGTGTTGATATTTCCTTTGGATCACCACTTGTAAAAGCTTATGGTCACCATTAGGATTCTTGTGCTCATTTCACCCATTTGTATTCCACAGTGAACCATTTTTTTCCAGGAGATTGGCCGAGCCCAATTTTTTTGGTGAGGAAATTTTTCCTTTGCAAAATCCCTTTGCTCACTTCATCACATCTCATCATGGCAACTTCATTTATCTTCACCCAATTCATTGGGTGTCTTGAGAAAAAGTATTCTACACTCTCTCTACTTCAATCTTGGACATGTCGGTTAGGAAACTTCATGTCCGAGTTGCCTCGGTACAGAGGCGTGAGCCCGTATAAAGATTCGTTGACGTGGTGCCACTTCGACTAGAAGACCGGAGATCGAGCGAGATCGGAGATGCCGCGAGGAGCGTGGGATGATGGCTAAAGACCGAAGGACACGGATCGATCGATATACCCATTCTAACATCTTTATAGATTGCTAGTTAACGGTTAATGGAACGATCCGGGCATTTGGTTATGGTAGCGCCAAGTTTTCGAAAAGATTTTGTCCCGCATTTGGCCTCGGAAAGACGGCCGGGGCGCTGCCGTATCCCAACATGGTATCAGAGCCACGCCATTAACCGTTACTAGCTTGTTCTAACATGTTTAAAATATCGATCGATCAAAATTTCCGAAACCGCAATTCCATTTTCCAAGTTTCTGACGAGTTTTAAAAGTGGTCAAAAAATTATTTTCATTGTGTCAGAAAATCGTGCAGGATTTTTTAAGACTACTGAAGAAATTTGGTCAACTGAACCTACAAGACTGCCGCGGAACCGCCGCACACGCCTTGTGTTGGCCGCAGTTCCACCGCCGTTTTGGGGCAACAGTGTACCATTTTTCTTCTGGGTGTCTTTCATATGGAATTGTGCTTTCTGCAATATTTTGTTTGGGCCCAGATTTTGTTTGAGTACTAGATTTGTACTTGGGGCCTACTTCGGGATGTTTTGTTGATCGAGATTTTAAATACGTTAGTTTACAGTTCTTATATTACTATGTGCGACCATGAATGTCATTCAAGCGGTAAATCTTGTCTAATTGCTACAGCTCTTTTAGACAGGTTTGTGAACGTGACATTCACGTTGATGTTCTGTGTTGAGCTGTGATGTTGCGGATTCGTCGTGGTGGATAGCTTGGTGCAATGTTAGTACTGTTTAGTTTTATTTGTACATTTGATATCGCGGGGCGAGCATCCGACATGTGGTCTGCCATCACTTCCTGTTTGTATATTATTCTTTTGGGGCACGACCGGGTTGAGGTCGATGTACCCATTGTACATATTTTATTTTCTATACTAGGATTACCTCGCGGTGGAGTGCACAAATAACTGGGTTCTTGAGGGAAAGGGGCCCGCATCTCATGGCTTTGAGACGGAGGGGGCTTCTGTAGGGTTCCTAGGCACACTCATGAGGTTCTACAAGTCATCAACCATGCTAGAATCAAATTTTTGATGAGCCGAACAACCCTATGCAAGATCGTTTACTGGGGATTAGGCGAAACCAAAAGCAAGCAAACTACTTTGCTATTAAGTGAAAGGGATAACAACCTTTGTAGATCCGGTCCTTCACTTCTAATGCTCCATGTTGACGTCCCTTCGCTGCGATCATCGGGATCCCGGACCCTAGCGATGGTTTCTTCGGAGAAATGAGCGGGCTAGGTCGTTGACTTCGAGGCCGAAGATGATCTACGTCGAGGAGACTCAAACTCAAGCTCCATCTTCACTTGGTCATGAACTTTGTGAAGAGAACACTCTATACTACATGGCAAGTGGTAGAGGATGACGAAATAGGAAGTGGGTTCACTTTGGATTTGGATTTCTCACTCTTTTTCTTCACTTGAAATTTTTCTAGCAAGCTTTCTTCTTCTTGAAGAAGAAGAAGAAGAAGAGAATATGAATGAATAATCAATTAACTAAAATGAATAATCAAGTGAAGTATATCATAATGCAACGATGGGTGAGTTAACTTTTGTAGAGACTAAACCCTAGTTTAAGTTAATGGTTAGGTTATGAAAATCTCATTCAAAACAAAATGGCTAGACTTTGTCAAAGATGCTAAGCTTCATGAAGCTTCAAGCAAAAAACAAAGAAAGCCACCATTTTGTTTTTGCCAAAAATAAATGAAATAAATAAAACCCAACCATTAACCTAAACATGGTGTAAGTCATACACACACCCAAGTTTGCATGTATCTTCAATCATGATACAAACTAGTGCACAAATATATATCATATATAAAACTTGTGCACATCAAGTGAGAAAATCAATCATAAGTGAACAAATACTAGTTAATGTAAATTAATATATCAAATATATAATTATACATTAAATCATTAAATCAATACTTGATTTAATGATCCGGTCATATCGCATATAACCGACTAATATCTAGTGTATCAATATATTGAATCAATATTTGATTCGGTAACCCGGCTATATCACATTAACCGTCTGATAATACAAATCGCGAGAATAGAACACAATATCACATACTGGTATTATTCTCGGTCCCGCACATATCTCATATGCGCTCCTATTTCGTTTCGCTTGAGCCAGGAAACCTCTGTGTAGGACTCTAAAGACTCGTCAATACGCCGGCAGTAGGTGGTGATCATATCAATCACCCACAAGCCGCAAGCGGTCTGCTAAACGTAACAGCCACCCGGGTATTGAGCGATCAGAAGATCAACGAGCAAGAATGCTCACACTCCTGCGAATCCAATCAGTAACACTTACCGTACAGTCCGGTCTGTTCGTCTGATATGTCGCATATCTCGCCTAGGGGTGGTAAACGTTTGACCCTAGTAGCTTGATAAGTCATGACGATGTAAGGTCCATAACAAGCATGAAACTACTGATAACACTTACTAGTAAATCAGTGCAACCGTGGCCAGGGATTTCCAGTTATGGCCAGTCGAGCATAGAGCAACATCAACCCCCAATACCGGGAGAGACGAATCCCCTTCTATCACTCATTGCCTCCATGTGAATCGGGACCGTACCCAAAAACCACCTGTTTGCACGACTCAGTAGAGCCGTGGTAGGGTGGAAATCAAAGCACAGTGGGAGACACATAAGACTCTATGACGATCTCGAGTCAACAGACTAAGCTGTATCAGTGTCACCAGAGAACTGCCATCTGACGTAAGGTATAATACCATCTGGGAGTTCTCGGCGAGTCCGTTCAGTGTACCCAGTCACCACTGAGCACCCGCATACCATCTCTGATGTCAAACACCAATGGATATGGGATCATCCATCGCCCATCACATGGGTCAAGAAGATATACGCTAGTCTACTCTGGAATATCGATGCCCCGTCTCGATATTCCAACGACTAGGAACATTGAAGGATGTACTCATTGACTACCCAGGCCCCACTAGTATGATCTACATCATAGTCCTGGAAGTCGAGTACACATCCAAAGGGCTTTATCAACATGTAATAGAGAGACAGCAATTACACATGTTAAAATAAAGAGCAACCAGATAGCGTACTATCATGTTAAACAAGAAAGTCCTACTATATATGTCCCAGCATCCACTACAATATACATCTCATGTACAGTAATGGCCTCTAGGGCATACATATAACTAACAATCTCCCAATTGCACTAGGGCCATCTGTAGCAGTGGTTGTAGTATCTCATACTCAACCATCCCATAAAAGTCTCTCTCTGGGAAAAGGCCTTTGTGAGTGGATCCGCCGTGTTGTCCTCTGAGTCTACTCTCCTAACCTCGATTATCCTGGAGATCAACTATCTCCTTGATCAGGTGATGCTGCTTCAGAATATGTCTGGGTCACTGATGGGACCGGGGTTCCTGGGCCAAAGCCACACTTCCATTGTCATACAATGGTAGGAACCTAGATCATCTCATGAACTAATATACACCCAAACATCCTCATTGGTAGTATCTTTGATAGCGATGTCACCAGCCTTTATCTTCTAGTTTGTCACGGTATCTAGCTTGGAACTCTTCCAACAGACCGTCCCTCCACTGAGGGTAAAGACAATGCCTGCGACTGACATTCAGTCGTCCTTATCACCCTGGAACTTTTCCACTGATTCTCCCCAGGATCGATTGACACCATCTCACTATATCTAGTGAGAATCCTAATATTCATTTAGATCTATCTCATAGATATAAAACCTAGGATTTAGGAGGTATCACATAGATCCTATATGGAGAATCCTTGTGATAAGAGGAGATTGACCGAGCGTAGCATAGGAAACTCTTTTCCTATCAAGAGTATGTTGTCCATGTACAATACGAGGATGACCACTTTACTCTCTACTACTTATTTGTATGTACAAGGTTTATCTACCATTTTGATGAAGTCAAACTCTTTGACTACCACATCAAAACAGACGTTCCAACTCCACGATGCCTGCTTTATTCTGTAAAGCAACTTGCATACGTTTTCGCTGCTCCCACTATCTACGAAGCCCTCTGGCTGTGTACTTATAGACGCTCTCTTCTAAATCAATATTTAGAAAAGCAGTCATGACACCTAACCACCAGATATCGTAATCATGGTCTATAGCAATGGCAAGTAGGATCCGGATGGACTTAAGCACAGCCACTGGAAAAGGTTTCATCATTATCCACGCCTGGTCGATGACGAACCTTTAACAAGTCTAGCTTTGAAAGTCTCAACTTTTCCATCTACACCAAATAATCTTCTCAAGATATACTTGCTCCTGATGGGGATTTAACCCTTCAGATATAGCATCCAAAGTCCATACTTTGTTGGTGTACTTGGATTCCATCTCAGATCGCTAAGTATCCATCCATTCTTACAGAGTCCCCACTCTTGATGGCCTGCTCGAAACTAGTTGGGTCATCATCTCATGATGCAATCCTTGCTCCTACTGTCATCGAGAAACCGAAGTAACTCTCAGGCGGATGAGGAACCCTACTAGATCGGCGGAGAGGCTAAGGTTCGTCGGGGACTATTGAATCCTTTTGTTCTACCAGATCATCAGCTGTAGTTTGTATAGCTGGAAATCCTTCCAGTTCTACAGAACTGACCTTGGCTCGAGCTTGTCCGGATTTTGCTTTTGACATAGTCCGGAAAACCCCAAATCTTAACTTGCTTAAGATATGCGCTCTTCCCATACCATATCTCATATGGAGTGGTAGGCAGTGATCTGATTCGAACCTAATTCAATAGGTATGCAGCTTCTTAAGTGCATAACCCCCAAAAGGAAACAGGTAACTCAGCAGTACTCATCATAGAGCGCACCATATCATATAGGGTGTGATTGCTCCACCCCGATACACCGACGTGCTGTGGTGTATACGGAGGAGTAATGCTGAGAGAGAATCTCATTCTCCTTTAGAATAGTCCAGGAATCCCGTGCTCAAGTATTCTCCTCCCTGATCAGATCAAAGGACATAATATTTATACCCGTTTTTGGTTCTCTACTTCTGACTTATATTCGGTGATTATCTCAAAAGTTTCGGACTTGTGTTTCAACAGGAACATATGTCTGAATCTAGAGAGATCATCAGTGAATGTAATGAAGTACAAAGAACTGTTAGTTATATGTATGCCCTAGAGGCCATTACTGTACATAGGATGTATATTGTAGTGGATGCTGGGACATATATAGGGAGGACTTTCTTGCTCGACATGATAGTATGCTATCTGGTTGCTCTTTACCTTAACGTGTATACTGACTGTCTCTCTATTACATGTTGGTGAAGCCCTTAGGATGTGTACTTGACTACCTGGACTATGATGCGGATCATACTAGTGGGGACATGGTAGTCCATAAGTACATCCTTCAAAGTCCCTAGTCGTGGGTATATCGAGACGGGGCATCGATATACCAGAGTAGACTAGCGTATACCTTCTCGACCCATATAGATGGGCGATGGATGATCCCATATCCATTGGTGTTTGACATCGGAGATGATATACGGGTGCTCAGTAAAGACTGGGTACACTGGACGGACTCGCCGAGAACTCCCAGATGGTATTATACCTCACGTCAGATGGCAGTTCTCTGGTGACACTGGTACAGAGTAGTCTGTTGACCCGAGATCGTCATAGAGTCTTGTGTGGTTCCCACTGTGCTTTGATTTCCATCTTACCACGTCCAAGAGGGCGTGCAAAATGGTGGTTTTTGGGTACAGTCCCGAGTCATATAGAGGCAATGAGCGATAGGAGGGGATTCGTCTCTCCCGGTATAGGGAGTTGATGTTGCACTGTGTTCGATTGGCTATAACAGGAAGTCCCTGGCCAGGGCTGATCAGAGAATTGCTGGTAAGTGTTACCAGTAGTATCTCGACCCGTTATGAGCCTCATATCGACACGACTTATCGAGCTATTGGGGTCTGACGTTTACCACCCCTAGGCAAGATATGCGACATATCAGATGATCAGACCGGACTGTACGGTAGTGTTACTGGTTGGATTCACTGGAGTTTAAGCGGGCTTGCTCGTCGATCTTCTGATCGCTCAATACCCGGGTGGCCGTTACGTTTAGCAGACCGCTTGCGGCTTGTGGATGTTTGATATGATCATCATTTGCTGCCGGCGTATTGACGAGTCTTTAGAGTCCTACACAGAGGTTTCCTGGCTCAAGCGAAACGAAATAGGAGCGCATATGAGATATGTGCGGGACCGAGAATAACACCAGTATGTGATACTGTATTCGATTCTCGCGATGTGACATTGATCGGTTATATGCAATATAGCCGGGTTATCGGATCAAGTGTTGATTCGATAAGTCATTACTATTGATACCAGTCGGTTATATGCGACATGACCGGATCATTGAATCAAGTGTTGATTTAATGATTTAATGTATAATTATATATTTGATATATTACTTTGCATTAACTAGTATCGGTTCACTTTGAATGGATTTTCTCACTCGGATGTGCGCATTGCATATGCGATATGATTTTGTGCACTTGCTTGTATCATGTTTGATGATACATGCCTTTTTAGTTAAGTGTATAGAATTAAACCTTGGTTAATGGAATGGTTAGGGTTTACTATTTGATTATTCATTTATTTATTTATTTGTTTATTCATTTTGGAAAAGCAAAAAGGGAAAAATGGATGCTAGTTTTGTTTTGTTCATGAATCTTCATGAAGGTTTGAATAAAGGTAACCATTTTTGTCTCATGCTTAACCTAACCATTCCACTAAACCATGATTGATTCTCTACACCTAACTATAGTTCAATTATGATAAGAATTAATTTCTTTTCTCATTTTTATTATTCTTATCATAATAACATTCTTCATCTTCTTCATTCTTCAAGTGAAGAAAGCTATGCTCCATCAATGGTGATTGATGGAAACAAGTGAGAAATCCAATTCTAAAGTCTACTCACTTCCTATTTCTTCATCCTCTACCTCTTGCCAAGTAGTAGAGTGTGTTTACTTCACAAGTTTCTTGACTTGGTGAAGTCGGAGCTTGATTTAGCGATGCCTCGACGTAGATCATCTTCGGCATGGACATCGATGACCTAGCCCGTCCATTCTCCGATGAAGCCGACGCTAGAGCCCGGGACTTGTTATGGACAGCGAGGAGACTTCATTGCGGAGCTATGGAGGTGGACAAACGGATCTACAAAGGTTGTATTTCCGTATTCCCTTAGTTAATTGTTAACTAGTTCATTTATCGCCTAGTTTTCTAGCAAACGATCCGTAGTCGGGTCTCTCGGCACCCGTAAAATTTTATATTGGCTTGTTCGATGCCTTGTGAGACCACTATAGGGTGCCTAGGAACCTTTCACTGGTATCAGAGCCTAGCTAGAGCCTTAGGCGAAGTCTAGACGGATTTTGAACTCCGAACGAACCCGAAATCCTAACACACCCATGCTCTCTGTCCAATTTTCAAAAACAGGGATTTTTCGATATTAAAAATATGCAGAAAATCAAGCAGGGTTTTCTAGGAATTACTGTAAATTTCGTGGACCTAATTCCATTTTCCTACCGCGGTTCCGCGGCATGAGCAAGGCTCATGCGGCGGATCCGCGGCCGTACGGCCACATTGTCCAGTGAATCTTACACAGTAACTCCTATTTAATTATGCTGGATTTTCTGGGAATTTTTAATATTAATTCAAGAGTTGAATTTTCTGGGATTGTTTTGGGGATTCGGTGTTTCGATCGGAGTATCAAATTTTGTCTATGTGGCTTTCCGGATAATTGATGAATATGTTAAAGAGTTCGACCGGATATAAATACCCAACTTTTCCCCTGCCGGGAAATTTCTAAGTGTTGGATCTTTCCGTAGTTTAATGACGTTCTAAGTACTGCAAGTAACGCAATGGACCCTCTAGAAGACAACAAACCTTAACTCGATTATGTGACCGTCTTGAACTGCCCTTTGAACCTTAGGGTTTGGGGCAGTACGGCGTGCCACATGTGAGGCGTTGGCTTGACCCTTCTACGGCTGGACCGTTGGTACTGAGGCACGAACTGAATGTTGTTAGACTTATTTCATGTGTTGATCTATTTCGGGAAAACTTGGGTATTCGACTGTTCGATCGGAAAGTTTAACATTTTCGGTTTATCTGGAATGGGATACAATAATTGGAATTCACAAGTAGTTATGTGATTACTGAATGAATGTTATAAACATAGTAGTTTAGTCTCACTTGATCGGTTGCCACGGAATTTTGATGTGATCAAAAGTCCGTCGCAATCACGTAGCGTACGCGGATACTCGCCGGGTAAACTTGATAGACAGCCTCACTCCATAGCCCCGACCAGGTGACTGTAGGAGAACCCCGTCGCCGAAAGCATCCGTTCGGGTGCTCACGGTGGTGGTGTTCCGCCTTGGTGCACTTCGTCGACGGTATCGGGGGTGCGGCCGCCTACTGAAGTTTGCGACGAGCATTCGATCAGGATGTCGGGAATCCTGTTGAATTGCCCGACATGATATCGAAAAGTGTTTTCGATTTTGAGACTAAAATGCGGGGTTTATAATTGTTAGGCATGCGATGTCTAAGTAATTCATTTGGTCAGGCATGCGATGTCTGAGGTGGTTGCGGATTCCAACTGTTGTAGTTTTACACTTTCTTTTCTGTGACCGTAAGTGTAATATGTGATATCGCCGGTTTCGTTGCTATATGTCAACGACAATTGGGATACGCTTGTTTACTTACGTTGATGACATGTGATGTTATGTGTTGCTGGATATGTTATATTGGATTGTCGTGTTTGAATAACCGGGGGTTTTTCTGTGAGATGAGTGTTTTTCATTTTAATTCATGTAAAAACTTGTATGTAATATTCTTTTATTGGGGCACTTCCAGGTAGCGGATGATGTCACCATTTGTATATTATTTACTTTTCCACACTAGTATAGACCCAAGGAGGAGGGCACAAGTAACCGGGTTCTGGAGTCCAGTGGGAGACCAACTCGAGGACTCGAGGCCGGGTCTCCTAACTCTAGAATTGGTAGGGTTGCTTGCCGCTCTCGTAGGGGTCTAGGGTGTGGGTTTGGCTATTCATCACGACCGTGGAATCCGTGTTTTATACTGGCTCGTATTGAAAACACGGACGTCCTAGTATATCCAATATTTCATATGATTCTTCTGCTGCGATATCTGTGATGTGATCATGTAATGTTCTATGATAGATACAGTATATAGTATATATGATATATTATATAGACGTTACTTATGTTTTACACCCGTGCTAGCCCTGCCCCGCTCTGTCGTTAGTTACCTAACCTAACGGTGCACGAGGGGACATCGAGGCGAATGCGGATGGCATAAGTGTACGTCGTATTTATCAGTGATGTTTAGGTACTTAAATGATGGGACTTCATTAATGTGATTAATGAAAGTAAAAGAAACCTAAGATGTTGTAGAATCGAATTTCAAAATTAAAACAGGTAGCTACAGTTCTTGCTTTGCACAGCGGTATATATGATATATCCTGCACCTTATTCGATAGGGAAAGGACCGAGATCCCTTCACCGGGAGTGACTCCTTTAGCAATAACTGGCTGATGCTACACACTCGGTTTGTCTTTTGATAGCTTTTAAGAGTTTTACTTTGCACAGTGATATATATGATATATCCCGCACCTCATTCGACGAGGAAAGGACCGACGATCCCTTCACCGGGAATGACTCCTTTAGCAAAAACTAGAAAAGCCTCAGAAACACTCCATTTTAAAATCATTTGATTCTACAACGATATCAAGTTCATTACGCAATAGGTTTTCAGAAAAACCTGTCGTAGCCCTCCGTCATTTCAGATAAGTCCTAGTTAGTATTCGTGCTACGTTTGTTGACTATGTTAAGGCGTAGTGTGCGGTAGCTAATTAGTGCTTATCTGCATAAGCATATGATGTGATTGGATTAGGGTAGTCGTGCGACTTTGTTGACTATGTTAAGGGTCGTGCGGGTGGGTTTAATTCAATCGGGAAATGACGGGTTGAACTTGACTAGCACTTATGATTTGTTGACTATGTTAAGGTCATATAGCTGCTAGGGGCAAAATATTATCGGGAATTTCAAGTGTTGAGATTTGCAATGAGATTGCATACCTTCTATGAGATAGTTGGATCCCGATACCCGCTGTGAGTAAGAGTTACTCCTGGGAGAGTTTTATACATTACAATTAGCTGATCAAGTAGGTGTCTAGAAAGGTGTTAACGAGGTTACGCCTCTAGAAAAACGAGGTTTACATTAATTAGGTTCGTGCGAAAGCACGGGGGACCTCCTTCAAAGTACCGACACTGGCCTGGCTGAAAGATTGGCGAACTTGTAGTGTGTAATTAATCCCGGCTAGTCTTTCCTTTTAGGGTTTGAAGGAAGATTTGATAAAAAGCAGTGGGATCCATCCTGATTAGATAAAATAATAACCAATCTATTCTTGAAAGAGCGCACGCTGAGTGTTTTCTTCTCTCTCTCTCTCCTGGTAGCGACCATATCACGCCTTAATCAAGATAATAAAACGGATTATTGACCGAACCCGCTTGTTATACTGAGCTGGGAACGTTGGTCCCGCTCCAACTTATAATTGTTATAAGACAGAGCAGGGAATTGGGGATTACCAGAATTCCCGTGCCGCCCAAACGAAGAGAGTGCATGATGATGCATCATCTTCGGGTGTGTTCATTATACAGAACTGTTTCTCAGTATCCTCCGCATCCTTGGTATATGATACCGGATCAGGATCCCAGATATGTAAGATGTTACATAGGGCTACAATAGGGTAGAAAAACTGAGAACGGGTGATAAGTTTCATGAGGCAGAAATCGGGGCAAGAGTTGCAGCCAAGTCTGTCGGTCACTGTCACCCTGTATTACCAATACATTGATTCTGAACGAATGTTATTAGATACCGAACCTGATATACAAAATCATATCTGTCTCTTTATTAGTAAAGAAACGATAATATTTTGTATTGTTGGATAATGTTTTGAACATTTCCTATATCAAAAGTTGATCGGTTCAGGCACGTTATCTAAAAGCATTGATGTTCTAAATCAAACCACAGTTCTTAGTATACAGAACACACACAAGAGGAAGAGTTCAGAAATGAACGAATCCTTCTTGAGGTATTGTAGACTAGGTCAGATCAATGTAACCCGACTAGCTGGAGTTACATATAGATGCATATTTAAATCAGTTTGAATTTACATCTTGTGAAACTCGCCAGTCATGTCACAAAGATAAAATGACCATAGCTCTGTTTATTGGAAACAGAGAAAGAGTTAGTGAACTCTTGGGACTGATACATGATGATGTATGTAAGGTCTCCTGTCTACATATACCAGGACTGGTTCTTTATACTTCATTATATTCTCTGATAATCTCTCAAGATTCAGACATATGTTCCTGTTGAAACACAAGTCAGAACCTTTTGAGATATTCACAGAATATAAGTTAGAAGTAGAGAACCAGAATACGGGTATAAGTATTATGTCCTTTGATGAGATCAGGGAGGAGAATACTTGTGCATGGAATTCCTGGACTATTCTAAAGGAGAATGAGATTCTCTCCCAGCATTACTCCTCCGTATACACCATAGCACGATGGTATATCGGGGCAGAGCAATCACACCCTATATGATAAGGTGTGCTCTATGATGAGTACTACTGAGTTACCTATTTCCTTTTGGGTGTTATACATTTATGAAGCTGCATACCTATTGAATTACGGTTCGAATCAAATCAAAGCCTACCATTTCATATGTGATATGGAAAGGGAAGAGCCCATATCTTAAGTTAGTTAAGATTTGGGGTTGTCCAGCCTATGTCTAAAAGCAAAATCCGGACAAGCTCGAGGCAAGGTCTGTAATGTAGAACTGGAAAGGTTCCAGCTATAAAAAATACAGCAGATGATTTGATACAACCAAAGGATTCAGTAGATTCCAACGAATCTTAGCCTCTCCGCCGATCTAGTAGGGTTCCTCACCTACCTGAGAGATACTTCGGTTTCACTATGACAGTGGGGGCGAGGATTGCATCATGAGATGATGACCCAACTAGCTTCGTGCTGGCCATCAGGAGTAAGACTCTGTAAGAATGGCTGGATGCTTAGCGATCTGAGATGGAATCCATGTACACCAACAAAGTATGGACTTTAGTTGCTATATCTGAAGGGTTAAATCCCCATCAGGAGCAAGTATATCTTGAGAAGATTACTTGGTGTAGATGGAAAAGTTGAGACTTTCAAAGCTAGACTTGTTAAAGGTTTTCGTCATCAACCAGGCGTGGATAATGATGAAACCTTTTTCCGGTGGCTATGCTTAAGTCCATCCAGATCCTACTTGCCACGGCTACATACCATGACTACGATATCTGGCGGTTGGGTGCCATGACTCCTTTTCTAAATGATGTTTTAGAAGAGTGTGTCGATAAGTACACAGCCAGAGGGCCTCGTAGACAGTGGGAGCAGCGGAAACGTGAACAAGATGCTTTATCTGATAAAGCAGGCATCGCGGAGTTGGAACATCTATTTTGATGAAGTAGTCAAAGAAGTTGACATCATCAAAATGGTAGATGAACCTTGTATAAACAAAAAGGTAGTAGGGAGTATGGTGACGATCCTCGTAGAGTACGTGGATGACATACTCTTGATAGGGAAGGAGTTTCCTATGCTATGCTCGATCGATCTCCGCTTATCACAATGGAGAATCACTGGAAGGGTTCCAGGGTGATAAAGACGACTGAATGTCAGTCGCAGGCATTGTCTTTACCCTCAGTAAAGGGACGGTATATTGGAAGAGTTCCAAGCTAGATACCGTGACATACTAGACGATAAAGGCTGGATACATCGCTACTTAAGATGCTACCAAAGAGGCTGTTTGGATGTATATTAGTTCATGAGATGAACTTAGTTCCTACCATTGTGTGACAATGGAGTTGTGGCTTATGCCAGGAACCCCCGTCCCATCAATGATCCAGACTTATTCTAAGGCAGTATCACCTGATCATGGAGATGGTTGATCTCTAATGTGATCGAAGAAAGGAGAGCAGACTCAGAGGATAACATGGCGGATCCACTCACGAAGGCCTATTCCCAGAGAGAGAGACTTTTATGGGATGGTTGAGTATGAGATACTTCAACCACTGCTACAGATGGCCCTAGTGCAAGTGGGAGATTGTTAGTTATATGTATGCCCTAGAGGCCATTACTGTACATAGGATGTATATTGTAGTGGATGCTGGGACATATATAGGGAGGACTTTCTTGCTCGACATGATAGTATGCTATCTGGTTGCTCTTTACCTTAACGTGTATACTGACTGTCTCTCTATTACATGTTGGTAAAGCCTTTAGGATGTGTACTTGACTACCTGGAGTATGATGCGGATCATACTAGTGGGGACATGGTAGTCCATAAGTACATCCTTCAAAGTCCCTAGTCGTGGGTATATCGAGACGGGGCATCGATATACCAGAGTAGACTAGCGTATACCTTCTCGACCCATACAGATGGGCGATGGATGATCCCATATCCATTGGTGTTTGACATCGGAGATGATATACGGGTGCTCAGTAAAGACTGGGTACACTGGACGGACTCGCCGAGAACTCCCAGATGGTATTATACCTCACGTCAGATGGCAGTTCTCTGGTGACACTGGTACAGAGTAGTCTGTTGACCCGAGATCGTCATAGAGTCTTGTATGGTTCCCACTGTACTTTGATTTCTATCTTACCACGTCCAAGAGGGCGTGCAAAATGGTGGTTTTTGGGTACAGTCCCGAGTCACATGGAGGCAATGAGCGATAGGAAAAGATTCGTCTCTCCCGGTATAGGGAGTTGATGTTGCACTGTGTTCGATTGGCTATAACAGGAAGTCCCTGGCCAGGGCTGATCAGAGAATTGCTGGTAAGTGTTACCAGTAGTTTCTCGACCCGTTATGAGCCTCATATCGACACGACTTATCGAGCTATTGGGGTCTGACGTTTACCACCCCTAGGCAAGATATGCGACATATCAGACGATCAGACCGGACTGTACGGTAGTGTTACTGGTTTGATTCACTGGAGTTTGAGCGGGCTTGCTCGTCGATCTTCTGATCGCTCAATACCCGGGTGGCCGTTACGTTTAGCAGACCGGTTGCGGCTTGTGGATGTTTGATATGATCATCATCTGCTGCCGGCGTATTGACGAGTCTTTAGAGTCCTACACAGAGGTTTCCTGGCTCAAGCGAAACGAAATAGGAGCGCATATGAGATATGTGCGGGACCGAGAATAATACCAGTATGTGATACTGTATTCGATTCTCGCGATGTGACATTGATCGGTTATATGCAATATAGCCGGGTTATCGGATCAAGTGTTGATTCGATAAGTCATTACTATTGATACCAGTCGGTTATGTGCGACATGACCGGATCATTGAATCAAGTGTTGATTTAATGATTTAATGTATAATTATATATTTGATATATTACTTTGCATTAACTAGTATCGGTTCACTTTGAATGGATTTTCTCACTCGGATGTGCGCATTGCATATGCGATATGATTTTGTGCACTTGCTTGTATCATGTTTGATGATACATGCCTTTTTAGTTAAGTGTATAGAATTAAACCTTGGTTAATGGAATGGTTAGGGTTTACTATTTGATTATTCATTTATTTATTTATTTTTTTATTCATTTTGGAAAAGCAAAAAGGGAAAAATGGATGCTAGTTTTGTTTTGTTCATGAATCTTCATGAAGGTTTGAATAAAGGTAACCATTTTTGTCTCATGCTTAACCTAACCATTCCACTAAACCATGATTGATTCTCTACACCTAACTATGGTTCAATTATGATAAGAATTAATTTCTTTTCTCATTTTTATTATTCTTATCATAATAACATTCTTCATCTTCTTCATTCTTCAAGTGAAGAAAGCTATGCTCCATCAATGGCGATTGATGGAAACAAGTGAGAAATCCAATTCTAAAGTCTACCCGCTTCCTATTTCTTCATCCTCTACCTCTTGCCAAGTAGTAGAGTGTGTTTACTTCACAAGTTTCTTGACTTGGTGAAGTCGGAGCTTGATTTAGCGATGCCTCGACATAGATCATCTTCGGCATGGACATCGATGACCTAGCCCGTCCATTCTCCGATGAAGCCGACGCTAGAGCCCGGGACTTATTATGGACAGCGAGGAGACTTCATTGCCGAGCTATGGAGGTGGACAAACGGATCTACAAAGGTTGTATTTCCGTATTCCCTTAGTTAATTGTTAACTAGTTCATTTATCGCCTAGTTTTCTAGCAAACGATCCGTAATCGGGTCTCTCGGCACCCGTAAAATTTTATATTGGCATGTTCGATGCCTTGTGAGACCACTATAGGGTGCCTAGGAACCTTTCAAGAACCGGTCCTGGCATATGTAAACTGGGGACCTTCACACATCACTATGTATCAGTCCCTAGAGTTCACTAACTCTTTCTCTGTTTCCAGTAAACGGAGCTATGGTCATCTTATCTTTGTGACATGACTGGCAAGTTTCATAAGATGTAAATTTAAACTGATTTAAATATGCATCTAAATGTAACTGAGCTAGTCGGGTCGCATTGATATGACCTAGTCTACAATGCCTCAAGAAGAATTCGTTCATTTCTGAACTCTTCATCTCGCCTGTGTTCTGTATACTAAGAACTGTAGTTTGATTTAGAACGTCAATACTTTTAGATAACGTGCTTGAACCGATCAACTCTTGATATAGGAAATGTTCAAAACATTATCCAACAATACAAAATTATATCCTTTCTTTACTAGTAAAGAGACTGATATGATGTTGTATATCAGGTTCGGTATCTAATAACATTCGTTCAAAATCAATGTATTCTGGTAATACAGTGTGAAAGTGACCAACAGACTTGGCTGCAACACTTGTACCGTTTTCTGTCTCATGAAACTTTTCACCCGTTCTCAGTTCTCTACCTTTCTGTAGCCCTAAGTAACAGATTACATATCTGGGATCCTGATCCGGTATCAAATACCCAGGACGCAGAGGATACTGAGAAACAGTTCTTTGTAATGAACACACCCGAAGGAGATGCATCATCATGCACTTTCTTCATTTGGGCGGCATGGGAATCCTGGTATTCCCCTAATTCATGCTCGCTCTTATAACAATTATAAGTTGGAGCGGGGCCAACGTTCCCCAGCTCAGTATTAAGCGGGTTCAGTCAATACATCCATATTATTATCTTGATTAAGGCGTGACAGGGTCGCTACCTGGAGAGAGAGAGAAGAAAACACTCTGCGTGCGCTCTTGCAAGATTAGATTGGTAATATATTTTATCTAATCAGGATGTCTCCCACTGTTTTTATCAAATCTTCCTTCAAACCCTAAAAGGAAAGACTAGCCGGGATTAATTACACTCTACAAGTTCGCCAATCTTTCAGCCAGGCCAGTGCCGGTACTTTGAGGGAGGTTCCCCGTGCTTTCGCACAGACCTAATTAAAGTAAACCTCATTTTTCCAGGGGCGTAACCCCGTTGACACCTTTCTAGACACCTACTTGATCGGCTAATTGCAAAGTGCAAAACTCTCCCAGGAGTAACAATTACTCGCAGTGGGTATCGGGATCCAACTATCATATAGAAGGTATGCAATCTCATTGCAAATTTCAACACTTGAAACTCCCGATAATGGTTTTTACCCCTAGCACCTATGACCTTGGCTATGGTCAACAAATTATAAGTACTAGTCAAGCTCTACCCGTCATTTCGTGATTAATTAGACACACCCACATGACCCTTGGATAAGATCAACAAAGTCACGCGACTGTCCTAACTAATCGCATCATATGCGGTGTAGGAAGACATCACTTAGCTACCGTACACTGTGCCTTGACTATGGTCAACAAACACAGCACGAATACTAAGTACTCTACTTCCTAAAATGACGGAGGGTTGCGGATGGTTTTTAGGAAAACCTTTAACGCTTTGAACTTGATCTCGTTGCGGAATCAAATGGTTTTTAAATGGAGTGTTTTTTAGGCTTTTACTAGCTTCGCTAAAGAGGTCACTCCCGGTGAAGGGATCTCGGCTCTTTCCTCGTCGAATAAGGTGCAGGATATTGACAATACCACTATGCAAAGCAAGAACTAGAAAAAGCAGTCAAAAGACAAACCGAAGGTTGTAGCATCTGCTAGTTATTACTAAAGAGGTCACTTCGGGTGAAGGGATCTCGGCTCTTTCCTCGTCGAATGAGGTGCTGGCTGTTCTACAAGGAACACCGCTATGCAAAGCAATAACTAGAGCTACCTTATTTTTGAAATTCGATTCCACAACATCTTTTAGGTTTATTTTCTTTCATTAATCTCATTAATGAATGTCCCATCATTTAAGTCCACCTAAACATCACAGATAAATACAACGTACACTTATGCCATCCGCATTCGCCTCGATGTCCCGTCTGCACCGTTAGGTTAGGTAACTAACAGCAGAGCGGGGCAGGGCTAGTGCGGGTGTAAAACATGAGCAACGTCTATATAATATATCATATATACTATATAGAATATCTATCTGAACAAATCACATGATCACATCACAGATAACGCAGCAGAAAATATCATACGAAATATTGGATATACTAGGACGTCCGTGTTTTATTTTGAGCCTGTATAAAACACGGATTCCACGGTCATGATGAATAGCCAATCCCACACCCCTAGACCCCTACGAGAGCGGCAAGCAACCCTACTAATTCTAGAGTTAGGAGACCCGGACTCGACTCCTCGAGATGCTCTCCCACTGGACCCTAGAACCCGGTTACTTGTGCTCCCCGCCTTGGGTCTATCCTAATGCGGAAAAGTAAATAATATACAATGGTGACATCATCCTCAACCCGGAAGTGCCCCAATAAAATAATATTACATACAAGTTTTTTACATGAATGAAAATGAAAAAAACTCGTCTCACATAAAAAAAACCCGGCTATTCAAACACGACGATCCAATATAACATATCCAGCAACACATAACAACACATGTCATCAACGTAAGTAAACATGCGTATCCCAATTGTCGTTGACATATAGCAACGAAACCGGCGATATCATATATTACACTTACGGTCACAGAAAGAAAGTGTAAAACTACAACAGTTGGAATCCGCAATTTCCTTAGACATCGCATGCCTAATCAAATGAATTCCTTAGACATCGCATGCCTAACAATTATAAACCCCGCATTTTAGTCTCATAATCGAAAACTCTTTTCAATATCAAGTCGGGCAATTCAACAAGATTCCCGATATCCTGATCGAATGCTCGTCGCAAACTTTAGTAGACGGCCGCACCCCCGGATGCCGTCGACGAAGTGCACTAAGGCGGAACACCGCTACCGCGAGCACCCGAACGGATGCTTTTGGCTACGGGGTTCTCCTACAGTCACTTGGTCGGGGCTATGGGGCCTGGCTGTCTATTAATTTTACCAGCGAGTATCCGCGTACGCTACGTGATTGCGACGGACTTTTGATCACATCAAAATCCCGTGGCAACCAATCATTTGAGACTAAAGTGCTATGTCTATGATATTCAAATCAGTTATCTCATAACTATTTGTGGATTCCAAATATTGTATCACATTCCAGATAAATAGACAATGTTAAACTTTCCGATCGAATAATCAAACACCTAAGTTTTCCAGTAGCTTAACACTCGAGGGGAGTTTAAAAACATCCATTTCATGCCACAGTACCAACGGTCCAGCCGTAGAAGGGTCAAGCCAACGCCTCACATGTGGCACGCCGTACTGCCCCAAACCCTAAGGTTCAAAAGGCAGTTCAAGGCGGTCACATAATCGAGTTAAGGTTTGTTTTCTTCTTGAGGGTCCATTGCGTTACTTGCACGATTTAGACGTTCTTAAACTATGGAAAAATCCAACACTTGGTAATTTTCCGGCAGGGGAAAAAGTGAGTTATTGATATCCGGTCGAACTTTTTAACACTTTCTAAATTACCCGGAAAAACACAAAAACAAAGTTAAAATATTCGATCAAATCAACGAGTCCCCAATACACCCCAGAAAACTCAACTGTTGAGTATAAATTAAAAATTCCCAGAAGAAACAGGAAACACCTACGGAGATAACTGTAGAAACAGAAGTGCCTAATCATCACATACGGCTGCGGAACCGCCGCAACAAGTAGGGTAGGGCTGCGGTTCCGCGGCTATACTGTAGAGTTAGGTTGTCGTTTTCTGCAGTCTTCCTTAGAATTCCCTGCTCTATTTTATGAGCATTTTTAATTAGGAAAAATCCACAGTTTTAAAAATGTACAGAGAAGGGTTTTGATTAGGGTTTCGAGGTTCGATCGGGTTTCTAACTTCGTCTACACTTCGCCTAAAGTTCTAGCTAGGCTCTGATACCACTGTAGGGCTCCTAGGCACACTCATGAGGTTCTACAAGTCATCAACCATGCCAAAATCAAATTTTTGATGTGCCGAACAGCCCTATGCAAGATCGTTTACTAGGGATTAGGAGAAACCAAAAGAAAGAAAACTACTTTGCTACTAAGTGAAAGGGATAACAACCTTTGTAGATCCGGTCCTTCACTTCTAATGCTCCGTGTTGACGTCCCTTCGCTGCGATCATCGGGATCCCGGACCCTAGCGATGGTTTCTTCGGAGAAATGAGCGGGCTAGGTCGTTGACTTCGAGGCCGAAGATGATCTACGTCGAGGAGACTCAAAGTCAAGCTCCATCTTCACTTGATCATGAACTTTGTGAAGAGAACACCCTATACTACATGGCAAGTGGTAGAGGATGAAGAAATAGGAAGTGGGTTCACTTTGGATTTGGATTTCTCACTCTTTTTATTCACTTGAAATTTTTCTAGCAAGCCTTCTTAGAAGAAAAGAATATGAATGAATAATGAATTAACTAAAATGAATAATCAAGTGAAGTATATCATAATGCAACCATGGGTGAGTTAACCTTTGTAGAGACTAAACCCTAGTTTAAGTTAATGGTTAGGTTATGAAAATCTCATGCAAAACAAAATGGTTAGACTTTGTCAAAGATGCTTAAAAAGATTCATGAAGCTTCAAGCAAAAAACAAAGAAAGCCACCATTTTGTTTTTGCCAAAAATAAATGAAATAAATAAAACCCAACCATTAACCTAAACATGGTGTAAGTCATACACAGACCCAAGTTTTCATGTATCATCAATCATGATACAAACTGGTGCACAAACATTTATCATATATACAACTTATGCACATCAAGTGAGAAAATCAATCATAAGTGAACAAATACTAGTTAATGTAAAGTAATATATCAAATATATAATTATACATTAAATCCTTAAATCATTAAATCAATACTTGATTTAATGATCCGGTCATATCGCGTATAACCGACTAATATCTAGTGTATCAATATATCGAATCAACATTTGATTCGGCAACCCGGCTATATCACATATAACCGTCCGATGATACAAATCGCGAGAATAGAACATAGTATCACATACTGGTATTATTCTCGGTCCCGCACATATCTCATATGCCCTCCTATTTCGTTTCGCTTGAGCCAGGAAACCTCTGTGTAGGACTCTAAAGACTCGTCAATACGCCGGCAGTAGGTGGTGATCATATCAATCACCCACAAGCCGCAAGCGGTCTGCTAAACGTAACGGCCACCCGGGTATTGAGCGATCAGAAGATCAACGAGCAAGCCTGCTCACACTCCTGCGAATCCAATCAGTAACACTTACCGTATAGTCCGGTCTGTTTGTCTGATATGTCGCATATCTCGCCTAGGGGTGGTAAACGTCAGACCCCAGTAGCTTGATAAATCATGCCGATGTAAGGTCCATAACAAGCATGAAACTACTGATAACACTTACCAGTAAATCAGTGCAACCCTGTCCAGGGATTTCCAGTTATGGCCAGTCGAGCATAGCGCAACATCAACCCCCAATACCGGGAGAGACGAATCCCCTCCTATCGCTCATTGCCACCATGTGAATCGGGACTGTACCCAAAAACCACCTGTTTGCACGACTCAGTAGAGCCGTGGTAGGGTGGAAATCAAAGCACAGTGGGAGACACACAAGACTCTATGACGATCTCGGGTCAACACACTAAGCTGTACCAGTGTCACCAGAGAACTGCCATCTGACGTAAGGTATAATACCATCTAGGAGTTCTCGGCAAGTCCGTTCTGTGTACCCAGTCACTACTGAGCACCCGCATACCATCTCTGATGTCAAACACCAATGGATATGGGATCATCCATCGCCATCACATGGGTCGAGAAGATATACGCTAGTCTACTCTGGAATATCGATGCCCCGTCTCGATATTCCCACGAATAGGAACATTGAAGGATGTACTCATTGACTACCCAGGCCCCACTAGTATGATCTACATCATAGTCCTGGAAGTCGAGTACACATTCTAAGGGCTTTATCAACATGTAATAGAGAGACAACAATTACACATGTTAAGATAAAGAGCAACCAGATAGAGTACTATATTGTCGAGCAAGAAAGTCCTACCTATATATGTCCCAGCATCCACTACAATATACATCTCATATACAGTAATGGCCTCTAGGGCATACATATAACTAACAGCTTCACTTTAGAATTGACGGCTATCCGACGTACTCGTAGGCGGTATAGGTTAACCCAAGGTGGGGTGCTCAAGTTACCGGATTCCGTGAAGTGCTGGGTGGTCCATTCACTTTGTTGAAGGGGGCTGCCTCGCTTCTGGTTTTGGCGGGTAACTTGCTGTTAGTTATATGTATGCCCTAGAGGCCATTACTGTATATACGATGTATATTGTAATGGATGCTTGGACATATATAGGGAGGACTTTCTTGCTCGACATGATAGTATGCTATCTGGTTGTACTTTATCTTAACATATATTCTGTTTGTCTCTATATATTCATGTTGATAAAGCCCTTAGGATTCATACTCGACTACTGGGACTATGGTGAGATCATACTAGTGGGGCCACGGTAGTCGACGAGTACATCCTATAACTGTTCCTAGTCGAGGGTGTATCGAGACAGGGCATCAATACACCAGAGTAGACTAGCGTATACGCATCTTGACCCATATGATGGGCAATGGATGATCCCATATCCATCGGTGTTTGACATCAAGGATGGTGTACGGGTGCTCAGTGGAGACTGGGTACACTGTACGGACTCGCCGAGAACTCCCAGATGGTATTATACACCACGTCAGATGGCAGTTCTCTAGTGACACTGGTGCAGAGTAGTCTGTAGACCCGAAATCGTCATAGAATCTTGTGTGATTCCCACTGTGCTTTGATTTCCATCATACCACGTCCAAGAGGGCGTGCAAAAAGGTGGTTTTTGGGTACAGTCCTGATTAGTCGAAAATATTGCATTTTTAACACGTCAATTTCCCTACCATTTGCACTCATCTATAGGTGTTCGGTATTAATATAGCACATATTAGCAAAACGTCCGTAAAATACCAAATTACATGTGTTATACCATAAAACCGACATTTCGAGGGAAATTGAGTGTTTATCATGGCATCGCATTATCTTTGTATAGCGCAACACTTGTTTCGAGAATATGTGCGGGTAATTCCAGGAGAAAAGCAAAATCAGTGACAAAGTGCTGATAAAAATACGCCAACTCCAAGACTTGAGATCTGGCAATAAAATGAAGAGAATTATAAGATGCAGCACATTAGAAAATGACCCCAAAGTCAGCAGAAGAGTTACCAGAAAGTTTCATACAGTGAGGGCATCAAAGTGCCGCGGATCCGCGGCCCAATACCTACTCCCGCCGCGGATGCACGGTGGTCCTGCCACGTCATCACCTCTGCTCAGCTTAAGACTTCTTATTTCAGGGCCCACATTCATTAAATATATTCCAAACTCCAGAAATCTCCAGAGTCTTCTGCCAGATCAGCAAGCTCCTTAATCAAGCTAATCATGTTCAAGCTTCCAAAGCAAGCTACTTAACAAACTAAACCTAGAAGCTTCTCCCTAACCTCCAATCTTATGAAAGAAGCTAAGCCTAACTAACTACCTCTAGAAGCTTCTACCTAACTACCTAACTTACAAGGGAAGCTAGACTAAACCTAGCTTCTAAAGGAAGCCAAAGCTAGAGAAGGCTATAAAAGGAACCCTAAAGCTTCTTCTCAAAGGTTGTTGATTCCTAAATCAATTCCCAAATACAAGTTGAGTGACACGACTTGTAAACCCTAATCCCTAATTCAAAAATCCAAAGCCAAAATCAAGAACTCCGAGTACCAAATCAAGCATGAAGCCTTCGATCCTTTAGAAAGCGACGCCGGACTTCATCGGAGCAAGTGATCCAAGAAGATCCGCGACTCAAGGAGACGAGCGAAGCCGAGATCAACGATCGAGTTCTTTCCTCTTGTAGATCTTGAGAGAATTGTAACAAAATAGTTGATAAATAAAGGTGAAATTTCTATATCTTGCTTTTTTTACATTCTTACAACATGATTCGATCTCAATTTGTGATTGTGTTTCTTGTTATGATGTTTGAGTAAAACTCCGCTCATGGAGGAATCGAGACGATCAACAGACGATGATGTTACAAATCTTGAAACAATTCTTAATTCCTATAAGTTTTGTAAACTCGTGTAAATTGAAGAATCGGCAACCTAGTTTCGAGCGATGTTTTCTTGATTGTGTTTTCTCTTAATTAGTGATCCATGATCGATTCTTGAATTTACTCGAGGCTAGAATTTGAATAAGATTCATCGAAAGGACAAAGGATGAGATGAAGAAACCCTAGTTTCTTTAAAAGATCCTTAAACCTCGATTAATCGTCATCGATCTAGCATCAATTCATTTATGGACAAGAATACGTAATCAATAGATTTCATCACGTCTATAGATTCGATCGATTCCTACGAGCCTCACTTCGGTTCTTGATTCTTGGATTGGAAAATCAACAATTCTTGATTCTTGATTTTTAATGTTTTTCTTGATTTTAGATTTAGATCTACATAATTCTTGAACTTCATTTTATAAATCTTGAAATTGAATTGTCTTTTCTCTTTTCTTTAATTTTCAATTCATCTAATTCGAACTACGAACGGATTACACTTTCCCTGTGGACGATCCGGACTTGCTAACGCGCTACAAATCGACACCGTTATTGATTGCGGTCAAAATATTTTTGGTTGTGATTTCTATACATTTTCTTCTACACACACCGAGAATTCGTATCAATCAAATGGCGCCGTTGCCGGGGATCGTGTGCTAATTTGTTCATTTTTGAAATTTGAGTTGAAAAGTTTATTCAATTATAATTTTGAGATTAAAATTCGCGCAAACATTAAACGATTCGTTGTGATTTGTTGCAAGGAAATATGGAGTCTTGTGTGCAATTGGAAAAATATTTGGAATATTCCAGAGAGCTGAGGGATTGAACAGGAGCTGCTGAAAGAATTTTTGTGCAGGTATCTTGCTACCAGTCCACGGAACCGCGGCCTAAGCGTGTTCCCGCGGCGGAATCGCGGCGGCCTTGACTCTTCGCTGCACGAAACTTTCTCGGTGAAATCCTATCTTTCTTATCTCCTTTCCAGTCTGCTCCAATAACAAATTTGCTGCAGGTTTCTTTGCAAAAATTCGCAGCGCCGCAAAAAAGCAATAAAAATTGTGCGTGTTTTTGATTTTTGGTTGTTTACATATTAATACGGAATTTATGGGGCATGGCCAAATCCAGATTAGGTGGGGAGTTCTTTACCCTTCCTAAGCCCCGAAAATCACAAACTTGCATCCGTATTACCCTCATTAACTAAAAGAAATCTAGACATGACTCTAAGGACCGTCGCGCTCACTTAGGACAAGAGAAGGCCGTGGGTAATCCATTGTTTATCCGCATTTCTTTTGTGGTGTCTAAGGCAAGTGTGTCTAAGGCAAGTGGTCACTTAATTAGGCCCACTACTTACGTAGTGGAGAACCTCCCACTTACCTGGCACTTACCTGGCCACAGGAGAGACAAAGAGGCAGTGGAGGATTGATCCTGCGACTTGTCTTTTGGCAGTTAGAAGCGGTCTAGAGCCTTGACCTAGGTGACCACTAGACTTAGGGTTGCTTGTTGCATTTATTGTGATTTGCATCATTTTTTTTTAAAAATCCGTATATTCTTCAAAACAAACACCACATTCATTCATTTCCCATAATTATATCAACGCTGCCACTTGTACTAAACTATTTTAGTGCAAGATAGGCTGGACACAGGATTCTAGTGCCCGTTTAGTCCGCGTTCCCCCGATCGACTCCGAAGTCGATATTTCTACATTTACTTCTTCTTTACCCACCACCACACCCACATCGATGGATCCTTCTCTATCGAACTTCTTTACCACTAATCTACCGCCGTCTGCTGGTGCGCAGAATCCACACCGCATCTCTCTCCAAGAGAGGTGCTATCCTATGTGAGGTCCTCTTTTGACCTGCTTATCCATTCCACCAGCCAACGGGGATAATTTTGAGATTAAACCCCAATACATCAACCTTCTACCAAAATTCCACGGTCTCGAGTCTGAAGACGCATATGTCTTTATTACAAAATTTGAAAATGTATGCGCAATGATGGGTTTCCATAGGTGTTCGAGCTGAAATGGCAGCAATGCAAAAGAAGCTCGAGGCTATGGAACATAAATTTTTAGCAACCTCCCTAAATCCGATATCGCTCCCCAAAACTGTATATGGATGCTGTTCTGATCCTTCTCATTTGACGGAAGAATGTCCATTAAATTCTCCGTTTCAAGGTCAAGAGAATACCAATGCCGCATTTCAAAGGCCTAGAAACAATCCATATTCTTCCACATATAATCAGGGTTGGAAGAATCACCCTAATTTTTCTTGGAACCAACAACAAAATCAAAACACAGTTCCAAACCAAAATAATTTCTAAAGGGCTCTTCCATCACAACAGCAACCACTTCAACTCACTCAGCACCCCTACCAGTCACAAAATATTCAAAACCAGGTCAACACTCCTGCATCTTCTAATCCTTTGCAGTTGACCTGTTCTGACGAGTTCTCTGCATTCACACAAACCATGAAGTCACTCTTGTCAAATTTCATGGAAGTGTCGGCTGAGATTAGGTCTTCCGTCAGTGAGATAAAGAAAAACTCAGCGTCCCAAGCTGAGAGTATCTGATCGATGGAAGCAGAAATTGCACGACTAAAAGCCGAAATGAGTGCGAGAGAAAAAGGGAAACTTCCGTCTCAACCCCTACCGAATCCTGGGTATTACAATGTAAATGCCATCACAACGTTGAGATCAGGAAGAGTGCTGAATAATCATGTTGGGGAAGAGATTGATGATACTGATAGATCTATCAATAACACCCCGGCTGAGACCTTTCCTCACACACACACTTCTACTTCTGACCCTTGTTCTTCTACCCTACCGCCTTCTCACGAGCCTATTCTCTGTTTCCCACAAGGCTCGACACCTCAGCCCACCTCTTCTATTCCTCCACAGACGATCCCACTCCTATTCTGGGATCACGTCTACACACACCTCCTTCTCCTATGATGGACCCAGCGCTTATTGCTAAAGCTCCTTATCCTAATCAGTTAAGGGGTAACAAATCGAGTCCATATATGGAGAAGATTATGGAAATGTTCAAACAAGTTAACATCAACATCCCTCTCCTAAATGCAATTCAACAAGTCCCCGCTTATGCGAAAATTCTTAAAGACTTGTGAACTAGGAAGAGGAAGACTCAAGTGCCAAAGAAGGTCTTCATGTCTAATAATATTAGCACTGCTTTTATCCCACAGCTACCAAAGAAACGTAAGGACCCAGGATGTCCTACGATATCAATTTCTATTGGGGGTAAAAACATCAACCGTGCTCTTTTAGACCTTGGCGCAAGTGTTAACCTACTTCCATACTCTGTTTATGAGCAGTTAGGGATTGGAGAGTTGAAACCAGCTCACTGCACTCTCCAAATGGCAGACCGTTCAATCACCAAACCTAGGGGTGAACTAGAGAATGTGTTGATAAAAGTCGGGGAATTTGTATTCCCTGTGGACTTCATTGTTCTCGATACACAAGCTGTAGCAAACCCACGGAGTCAAATTCCGGTGATTTTGGGTCGACCATTCCTTGCCACTTCCAATGCTGTCATTAACTGTAGAAACGGTTCAATGAACTTATCATTTGGAAATATGACAATTGAACTGAACATCTACAAAATTGGAAGTCAGCCTTCTGAACCTTCTGCTCATATACTTGATGTGTGCTCTGTCCACGAGATTGCTCCCGAAAGTTGCGAAGTTGATGATCTTTGCTTTGAAGATCTCGACGACACTACCACATCAATATTTGATCTTACACATCTTAGTGAGGACACATTTTCCATGCTTGAGTCCGACACTCCTGACTCATGACCATCCGAGTCTGTATCTTTCACATGCTATGAGCTTCTTTGTAACTCCGAATATCATTCGATGATCCCACCGTCTATTATTTCTCCGCCAGCATTAGATCTCAAACTTTTACCTTTTCATCTTAAATATACATATTTAGGTGAGAATGAGTCTTTACCAGTTATCATATCCTCTTCTCTAGCATCAGAGCAAGAGAATGCACTTTTGATGGTATTGAGATCTAATAGGCATGCATTTGGTTGGACCATGGCGGACATCAAAGGGATTAGTCCCTTGATTATAGAACATCATATACACTTGATGGATGATGCCAAACCAACCCGAGAACCACAGAGACGGTTGAACCCCGTCATGAAGGATGCGGTGAAGAAAGAGATCGTCAAATGCCTTGACAATGGTATTATTTACCCAATCTCCAATAGCCAATGGGTGAGTCCAATTCATGTCGTCCCTAAGAAATCTGGCATCACAGTTATTACCAATGAGGCAAATGAGTTAATTCAGACACGTGCCCAAACTGGATGGCGTGTATGTATTGATTACAGAAAACTCAATGCCGCTACGAGGAAAGACCACTTTCCTCTACCTTTCATTGATCAGATGCTGGAACGCTTAGCTGGACGTGAGTATTATTGCTTTATGGACGGATACTCTGGCTATAATCAGGTCCCCATTGCCAAAAAGGATCAAGATAAAACCATATTTACTTTTCCTTTTGGTACTTTTGCTTATAGTCGCATGCCCTTTGGGTTATGCAATGCTCCCGCTACATTTCAGCGGTGTATGATGGGGATATTCTCGGACATGGTCGAGAGTTTTTTGAAGATTTTCATGGACGATTTCTCGGTCTTCGGAGACTCTTTTTCTGACTGCCTATCGAATCTTGACGCAGTTCTTACTTGTTGCAAAGAGAAGAACATAACCTTGAATTGGGAAAAATGCCATTTCATGGTCCAAGAGGGAATTGTGCTTAGACATGTTATTTCACGAAAAGGCATTGAGGTTGACAGAGCTAAGATAGATGTCATTCAAAACCTTCCTCATCCCAAAATCATCAAGGATATCCGATCATTTCTTGGCCATGCGGGCTTTTACAGGAGATTCATTAAGGATTTTAGCAAAATTGCTAGACCTTTAACTCTTCTCTTGGCCAAGGATACGACCTTCCACTTTGACTCGGATTGTGAGGCAGCATTCGACTCACTTAAACACTCCCTCACTACAGCCCCCGTTCTATCGTCTCCAGATTGGGACCACCCTTTTGAGCTTATGTGTGATGCATCGGATTTTGCAGTTGGTGCAGTCTCAGGACAGCACATTGAAAAGATGCCACACGTGATCTATTATGCAAGTAAGACCCTGAACGATGCTCAAATTAACTATACAACTACCGAAAAAGAACTTTTGGTGGTTGTATTTGCATTAGAAAAATTCAGGCCTTACTTGATTGGCTCACCAATAGTTGTGTACACTGACCACTCCGCCTTGAAACATCTTTTGGCAAAGAAAGATGCTAAAGGTAGGCTAATACGTTGGATCCTTCTATTACAAGAGTTTGATCTTGTTATTAAAGATAAGAAAGGATGTGAAAACGTTGTAGCCGACCATCTTTCACGCATCTCTTCTTCACCTGTGACCCTGCCGATCAATGATTCTTTCCCGGACGAACAACTCTTGAACGTATCCGATGAACCATGGTTCAGGGATATTGTGAACTATCTTGTCACAGGACTGATACCCAGCGATTGGTCAAAACAGGACAAACACCGTTTTCTATCCCAGGTAAAACACTTTTACTGGGATGATCCATATCTGTTCAAGTATTTTCCTGACCAGATCATTCGCCGATGTGTCCCGAATGAGGAATTCAAGAGCGTTCTATCTTTTTGTCATGATCAGGCATGTGGGGGTCACTTCGGTCCTAAAAAGACGGCGGAGAAGGTTTTGCAATGCGGTTTTTATTGGCCGACCTTGTTCAAGGACGCATTTGATCATTGCAAAACCTGTACACAGTGTCAATACACGGGTAGGATTTCTCGGATAAATGAGATGCCACAGCAACCCATCTTAGTGGTTGAAATTTTCGATGTTTGGGGCATTGATTTTATGGGTCCTTTTCCCAACTCCTTTAGGAATTTGTACATACTGCTTGCGGTTGATTACGTCTCAAAGTGGGTTGAAGCTATTCCATGTCGCACTAATGACAAGAAGGTTGTCATTAAGTTCTTACAAGAAAATACCTTTTCGCGATTTGGACACCCGAGCGCTATCATTAGCGATAACGGGACACATTTCTGCAACAGGTCTTTCGAGACTTCGATGCGGAAATACGCAATCAACCACAAACTTTCTACACCCTATCATCCCCAAATGAGCGGGCAGGCTGAGATTTCGAATAGACAGATAAAACAAATCCTGAAGAAGACTGTTGCGAAGAATAGAAAAGATTGGTCGACCAAATTGACGGATGCTCTTTGGGCATTCCGAACTGCATATAAAACCGATCTAGGGATGTCTCCTTATAGGTTAGTGTTTAGGAAGGCTTGTCGCTTGCCAGTCGAGATTGAGCACAAAGCAATGTGGGCTATTAAAGAAATCAACTTTGACTTGAATCAAGCCTGCAACTTTCGGAAGCTGCAATTAAATGAGCTAAGCGAACTCCGCGATGAAGCTTATGATAACGCTGTAATCGTAAAGAATCGGACTAAGGTATTTCACGATAAAAATATTTTGAGGAAAACGTTTACACCTGGTCAACAAGTCCTTCTTTACGATTCACGACTACACCTTCACGCGGGTAAGCTACGATCTCGGTGGAAGGGACCTTTTATTGTGCGGTCTGTATACCCGCACGGGGCAGTCGAGGTAGAAAATGTTAAAGACGGTACATTTTTCAAAGTGATTGGACATAGATTGAAGCCGTATTTTTCCACTGACCCCACGGAGGAGCTCCTGTTCTTACAGGACCCATTTTATCTTGACTAATTCCTCTGTCTCACCTCCATGTCCTGTAAATTACTGCATCATCTTTTGAATGGAGGTGAGTGAAAAGAATAAGTTTGGGAGAGGATCTTCACTTAAATATTTTGCCCCCATTAATAAATTTCCTCCCAAGCTTACAGGTTTTTGTAGATTTAGCAGATGGCAATAGTGAGGACACTGTTGAAAACAAGTTTGGGGGAGGTTTGTGCTTATTTTCGCATCACTTCGCATACTTTGCATAAGCACAAAACATATCATTTAAAACATTTTTTTGAAAACTTATAAAAATTAAAAAAAATTAAAAAAAAAAAAATATTTTTGTACATAAATAAGATAATAAAAGATTAGATAGTGAAAAATTACATCCAAAAGATTAGAAAAATTTAAGAAAACCAAGAAAATTAGAAGTTTTCTTATACGAACTAGTAATAAGTAGTTATGAGCCGTTGTCCCAAGGGTTAGTAAGATGAAGGAAGTCACTAATCTGAGGATAAAAATAAGTCTGAAAAATAGTTCATATTCTGGAAGCCAAACATTTTGAACGTTGATACCCTACTTTTCGCACTTACACACGTCTTGAAACTCGGGATAGTAGAGGATACCTTGAAATGCTCTTGTCTAAAAGCCAAAGTATGAAGGAAAAAAAATGAATAAATTATAAAATGGTGAGAAAAATGAACACTGGTTTTGGTATCGCCAAGGCAGCAATAAAAAAAATATAGCGAGGGTGCCTCTTCACCTAGTGCCTTAGACCAACTGGTCTGGGAGTCACTGCTAAGCCTTAGGTGGTGCAAGACGAGGAAAAACACCAAATCAGCAAGCACATGAGTAATCGGTCGGTTAGTATCTCAAGAAGTATTAACGGTCGCATGAAAGTGTGTGAGCAAATCCATCTAAATATTCATTAATTAAATAGTAATGAGGTGGATGGACAAGAGTATGATAGCTTGAATTGAATTCTCCGGGTGTAGGTATGTATATTACACAAACGTAGGGTGATATGATCAATGTTTGGATGAAAGATAGGAATGAAGAATAAAGACGATGTTTTATTGAGGGACGATGTGATTTCTGACATCTTTTCATGACTATTAAGATATGGCTCATGACAACTAAAAAGCTAGCATAGTTGGAAACTCTAATTTTCAAAGTCTTTCTTTCACAATTCTTATCTTTATATGTAATTTTCACGGTCTTCCTTTTATTATTGTATTTTGTGGGTGCCCTCAGGAGTCAATTGCTAGCGCGCCCGATTAGGATGTTAATGATTATTTTGATAAAGGCTAGATATGAACGGGTTTGTAGTTAACCGCAATCAATAACGGTGTCGCGCGTAGCTAGACCGAGATGAGTACGGGTCGTCCTCTGGGAAACGTGGAACATTTTATTTTTACTTTAGATGTGTTGAGAAAGAGAGGAGGAATAAAGAATTTTGTGAAAAGTTTCTAGATCTACTTTAAACAAGAATGTTAAATATAGATCTAGATTATTTTAGAGATTTAAATAATAAAATAATTGGGCTTGTAGGGTTCGTTAGGATTTAGTAGTTATGGAAGATTAATTAAAAGTTACCCTTTTTATCCATTAATAGATTTAGAACTAGAACGACGGTGATGCGTGTAGATTAGGGTTTCTGGAGGGAAAAGGAATCCCACTCGTAACCCTTATCTTGACACGGAATTCCGTTCATATCTAGCCTTTACCAAAACAATCATTAATCTAATCTCTAATCGCGGTCGGAACTAGCAAAGAATTGCTAGCGCGCCCGATTAGGATGTTAATGATTATTTTGATAAAGTTCCTAAACTTTATAGGACTTAAAAAGGGTTTAATTATTTTCATCACCCATTAACCTACCCTAATCCTACGAACCCTAACAAGCGGAGAATTACTCGCGCATGTTGGGAGAAGAAAATGAAAAGAAAGAGATGGAAAACATAATGTAAAAGAAAACAAACAATTAAAAAAAACTACCATTATTAATCAACTCCTTCAACTACACTTTTAATCCATAGAAAATGATTACAAAACTTGATTTGCTTCTCGATCTTTCCTAGGGAGGTAGTCGAACAGTCGATGATCAGCCTGGATGCGTGAGCGTCGGGAGCTTCGTGATCTCTTCGGCTTGATAGCTTTTCCAAGAGGCTCTCGGTGCCTTTTTATAGTGCAAAGCCAGAATCTTATTGTTGAAAACTTGTTAAATTTCAGCCTAGATTAATGCCCCAAAATCTTTCCTTGCAACCTCCTCAAATTGCGGCGGATCCGCGGCCCAAAGGTGTGTTTGGCCGCGGATCCGCGCTCATGGGTCGAGATCAATTGATGATTTTTCTTGGTCTTTCATCTGGTGACATTTGGCAATCGTAGGAATCTTCAGAATCTGAAAATATTTTCTCGGTTGCTTCCAGACTTGGTCTCCAAGTTTTAATTCTTAATTAGGCAAGATTTCTTCAACAACTTGATTTGCTTGATTCTAGCCTTGAAAAATTCTGCACAACTTGGAAATATTCTGCACAACAACTCAAATAAGATTTTAGTAGACTTTGTTCTACTAGGATTAGGTCAATAATATTATTTGCATACATTTTCCTACCAAATGATAATTAAAATATATTAACATATGGAAAATAATGTTTTTACACATAAACCCTCATATGTATAATATATTATAATAAAGTCCTTTTTTAATATAAAAATGGTAGGAAAAATGTACTACAAATGTGCAGTTTTATCGACTGAACAACAACACTCCTCCTACTAGGGACACCTAGAGGTTTAAAGGCTTGTTGCACGTGCTCAGTGCAATCGTGTTGCCTACGAAAGTGTGCTAGTTAGTTTTTCTTTTTCTTTATTTTCTCCTTCTCTTTTGAATAAAACAGTTTGCTCGAGACGACCGAAAATAAGTTTGGGGAATTTGATCAGTCGAAAATATTGCATTTTTAACATGTCAATTTCCCTACCATTTGCACTCATCTATAGGTGTTCGGTATTAATATAGCACATATTAGCAAAACAGCCGTAAAATACCAAATTACATGTGTTATACCTTAAAACCGACATTTCGAGGGAAATTGAGTGTTTATCATGGCATCACATCATCTTTGTATAGCGCAATACTTGTTTCGAGAATCTGTGCAGGAAATTCCAGGAGAAAAGCAAAATCAGTGAAAAAGTGCTGGTAAAAATACGCCAACTCCAAGACCTGAGATCTGGCAATAAACTGAAGAGAATTATAAGATTCAACACATAAGAAAATGACCCAAAAGTCAGCAGAAGAGTTACCAGAAAGATTCATACAGTGAGGGCATCAAAGTGCCGCGGATCCGCGGCCCAATACCTACTCCCGTCGCGGATCCGCGGTGGTCCTGCCACGTCATCACCTCTGCTCAGCTTCAGACTTCTTATTTCAGGGCCCACATTCATTAAATATACTCCAAACTCCAGAAATCTCCAGAGTCTTCTGCCAGATCATCAAGCTCCTTAATCAAGCTAATCATGTTCAAGCTTCCAAAGCAAGCTACTTAACAAACTAAACCTAGAAGCTTCTCCCTAACTTCCAAGCTTATGAAAGAAGCTAAGCCTAACTAACTACCTCTAGAAGCTTCTACCTAACTACCTAGCTTACAAGGGAAGCTAGACTAAACCTAGCTTCTAAAGGAAGCCAAAGCTAAAGAAGGCTATAAAAGGAACCCTAAAGCTTCTTCTCAAAGGTTGTTGATTCATAAATCAATTCCCAAATACAAGTTGAGTGACACGACTTGTAAACCCTAATCCCCAATTCAAAAATCCAAAGCCAAAATCAAAACTCCGAGTCCCAAATCAAGTATGAAGCCTTCGATCCTTTAGAAAGCGACGCCGGACTTCATCGGAGCAAGTGATCCAAGGAGATCCGCGACTCAAGGTGACGAGTGAAGCCGAGATCAACGATCGAGTTCTTTCCTCTTGTAGATCTTGAGAGAATTGTAACAAAATTGTTGATAAATAAAGGTGAAATTTCTATATCTTGCTTTCTTTATATTCTTGCAACATGATTCGATCTCAATTTGTGATTGTGTTTCTTGTTATGATGTTTGAGTAAAACTCCGCTCGTGGAGGAATCAAGACGATCAACAGACGATGATGTTACAAATCTTGAAACAATTCTTAATTCCTATAAGTTTTGTAAACTCGTGAAAATTGAAGAATCGGCAGCCTAGTTTCGAGCGATGCTTTCTTGATTGTGTTTGCTCTTAATTAGTTATCCACGATCGATTCTTGAATTTACTCGAGGCTAGAATTTGAATAAGATTCATCGAAAGGACAAAGGATGAGATGAAGAAACCTTAGTTTCTTTAAAAGATCCTTAAACCTCGATTAATCATGATCGATCTAGCATCAATTCATTAATGGACAAGAATACGTAATCAATAGATTTCATCACGTCTTTAGATTCGATCGATTCCTACGAGCCTCACTTCGGTTCTTGATTATTGGATTGGAAAATCATCAATTCTTGATTCTTGATTTTTAATGTTTTTCTTGATTTTTGATTTAGATCTAGATAATTCTTGAACTTCATTTTATAAATCTTGAAATTGAATTGTCTTTTCTCTTTTCTTTTATTTTCAATTCATCTAATTCGAACTACGAACGGATTACACTTTTCCTGTGGACGATCCGGACTCGCTAACGCGCTACAAATCGACACCGTTATTGATTGCGGTCAAAATATTTTTGGTTGTGATTTCTATACATTTTCTTCTACACACGCCGGAATTCATTCAATAAAGTCCCGAATCACATGGAGGCAATGAGCGATAGGAGGGGATTCATCTCTCCCGGTATAGGGAGTTGATGTTGTGCTGTGTTCGATTGGCTATAATTGGAAATCCCTGGCCTGGGTTGCTGAGATTTACTGGAAAGTGTTATCAGTAGTTTCTCGAACTGTTATAGACCTCATATCAACACGACTTATCAAGCTACTGGGGTCTGACATTTAACACCCCTAGGAGAGATATGCGACATATCAGACGAAGAGACCGGACTGTACGGGAGTGTTACTGGTTGGATTTACAGGAGAATGTACAGACTTGCTTGTTGATCTTCTGAGCGCTCAATACCTGGGTGGCTGTTACGTTTAGCTGACCGCTTGCAGCTTGTGGGTGTTTGATATGATCATCACCTACTGCCGGCGTATTGACGATTTTTTAGAGTCCTACACAGAGGTTTCTTGGCTCAGGCAAAACGGAGCAGGAGCACATATGTGATATGTGCGGGACCGAGAACAATACGTGTATGTGATACCGTATTAGATTCTCACGATATGAGATATCGGCCGGGTATATGTGATATAGCCGGGTCATCGGATCAAGTGTTGATTCGATGAACTGATACAGATTATATTATTCGGTTATTTAAGAAATAGCCGGATTATCGGATCAAGGGTTGATTCGATAATTTAATGTATAATTATATATTTGATATATTAAATTACATCAACAAATATAAGCTCACTAAAAGATTCTTTTTCTCACTCGGGTAATACATTGATATATATGTGATATATGTTAATAGTATTATTTTATTTTGTTACAATAAATATTGTATATGTGATATATAATATTGTAACATGTTATGGTTATAAATGCAACATGTTTTGTGGAGTTTAATTGAGGTTAGGGTTTGGATTAAGGTTAAGTCTTCATGAAGGTTTCAAGAAGCTTCTTGAAGCTTTGACTTTGACTTGGGTATTTCGTGATATTTCCTTAACCCAACCCAACCCTTTACCCTAGTTAAATCTCTGCATGTGTTAAGTTCTCATACTTAACCCATGGTTGCAATTCTAATCACACTATGGATTCATTATTCATCACAAAGTAAAAGGTTCTTCTTCTTCCTTCTTTTTTCATGGAAAAGCTTTCTAGCTTTTTCAAAGGTGATGAAAATGAGTGAGAAATAGAAAAAAAATGATAGCTAAAATCCTACTTCATCATCCTAATCTATCCTAGCCATTTAGATTAGGGTGTTCACTTCATTTAGTGAGTGAGAGCTTGTGTTAATGAAACTTCAAGGTAGATCATCTTTGTTATCGAAGATCGGAAGCAAGCTTGCATTTTTCTCTTCGTGGAGCCTCTTTAGAGTCCGGGTACATGATGATTGCAGCGAAGGGACCTCAACACGGAGCTTATGAATTGAAGGACCAGACTACAAAGGTTGTAATCCCAAACTCTTAGATGTTAAAGTGTTTAACATGCTTTGTTTCGCCTAATCTCTAGTTTAAAGATCTTGGTCAGGGTTGTTCGGCACGTCTAAATTTTAAATCGGGCATGGTTGATGCCTTGTAGACCCTTGTGACAGTGCCTAGTAACCTTACACTTGCCACACTCGTAGGGGTCTAGGTTTTCATTGCACAGGCTAACCACACGACCAGGGGAACGTCAGGTTTCATTTGCAGCTCAAAAGAAACCCGGGGCTCCCAAATTATCTGTATTGTTCTGTGATGCTAATTACTTTTCTGTGATGTTGCATTATCACGCCTGGAGCAATTATTATATATTGATATATATACTAGTAGATGTTGTATATGTTTTACACCCGCGCTACTTCTGTCCCCGTTCTGTCGTTAGTTATGTAACCTAAAGGGTGATGACAGGACCCAGTGGCGAATGCAGATGGCATATACGTACATTATATTTTCGTTCTTTTCTGGTGTGATTAATTGATGGGACTGTGTTGATTTTGATCAATGCAAGGATAAAACAAACCTATATATGATGTTGTTGGAACAATTTTCAAAAAGCTGTTATTACAAGGACATTTTCTTTTATTTTGCACAGTGGTATTCGGTTATGAATATCCAGCACCTCATTCGACTAGGCAAGGGCCGAGATCCCTTCATCGGGAGTGACCCCTTAGGCAGAGCTTTGCATCAGGGTAATAACTTCACTATAGTCGATTACTTTTTGCTATGCATCGTGGTATTCAGTTTGGAATATCCTGCACCTCATTCTATGAGGAAAGAGCCGAGATCCCTTCGCTGGGAGTGACCTCTTTAGCAAAAGTTTTCGCCACTATATATTTATAAAACCACTTGGATTCCTCTAACGATATCAAGTACATTACGTTAAAGGTTTTTCGCCAAAAACCAGCCGTAGCCCTCCGTCATTTCAGACGAGTATTGATTAGTATTCGTACTGCGTATGTTGACCTAGTCAAGGCGTAGTGATCAGTAGATTTGTAGTACTTTTCTGCTGCATGGATATGCGATTGGTTATGACAGTCGTACGGTCATGTTGACCTAGTCAAGGGCTCGTACGGGTGGGTCTAATTAATCCAGGATAATGATGGGTTGAACTTGACTTGCGACTTATGATATGTTGACCTAGTCAAGGTCATAAGCAGTTTGGGGTAAAAACACATACTGGGAGTTTCAAACATACAAGAAACTTGCCAGGCTTGCGCATACCTTCTGGAGTGTGATAACTTGAGTGGATTCCATTAAGTTATCATGTGATGATAGTTGGATCCCGATTCCCCCTAATGAGTAAGATTACTCCTCGGGTGATTTTAGATGATCCCGACTAATTCTCCTTTTGGGTTTGGAGGAGAATTCGAGGAAACAGTGGGAGCCATCCAGATTAGATAAAGTGATTAACCATTCTGATCTAGGTTATGGTGCACGCAGAGTGTTTCTTTTCTCTCTCTCTCTCTGTGTCTGCGTCTATGGTCCGACCCTAGACTATGACTCAGTGACCAAGTTAACTGATCTTTCTTAAAACACTGGCTTTTGGAATGTCTAAGTTGCATACATCATTACCACTCCTTCTTTTACCCTTTGCATTTCTCCAGAACACCCCGTATCACTACGAACATCCAATTCCATTAGATAAATCCATCGTATGGTTATATAGGAACTCGAAGGAACTTGTTCCAGATTCGAGGATGGATTCTGGTTCTGGAGAGATTGAATAGGACTATTCAGTTGTCTATTCCTTTTACCTTCTCTCAGGTTGTGAGGGCTCCTAGGATTAGGAGAGGGTACACCTATTGCGCTTATTGGATAGTCTACTTCCAAACCATAGGCAGGTGTCGAAAGGTAGGGAATGAAGAAAACCAATTAGCCTAAGTGTGGTGTACAGAAGGTAATAAGTAAGGACAAATAAAGGGATTAGAAAGAGGGCAAAGTAAATTGCGATTACTATCATTCACGACCAAACCACGTATTTCATCGCCACTCCTACTTCACCTTTGTATTTCTCCAGAATACCCCGTATCAATACGAACATCCACTTCCATTGGATAAATCCATCGTATGATTATTGCTAGTTATATGTATGCCTTAGAGGCCATTACTGTACATACGTTGTATATTGTAGTGGATGCTTGGACATATATAGGGAGGACTTTCTTGCTCGACATGATAGTATGCTATCTGGTTACTCTTTATCTTAACATGCACTCTGATTGTCTCTATGTCACATGTTGATAAAGCCCTTAGGATGAGTATTTGACTACCAGGACTATGATGCAGATCATACTAATGGGGACAGAGTAGTCACCAAGTACATCTTTCAAATGTTCCTATTCGTGGGAGTACCGAGACAGGGCATCGATACTCCAGAGTAGACTAGAGTATGTGCTTCTTTACCCATATGATGGGCGATGGATGATCCCATATCCATTGGTGTTTGACATCAGAGAAGGTATACGGGTGCTCGGTGGTGACTGAGTACACTGAACGGACTCGCCGAGAACTCCCAGATGGTATTATACCTCACGTCAGATGGTAATTCTCTAGTGACACTGGTACAGGTTAGTCTGTAGACCCGAGATCATCATAGAGTCTTGTGTGATTCTCACTGTGCTTTGATTTCCACCACACCACGTCCATGAGGGCGTGCAAAACGGTGGCTTTTGGGTACAGTCCCGAATCATATGGAGGCAATGAGCAATTGGAGGGGTTTCGTCTCTCCCGGTATAGGGAGTTGATGTTGCGCTGTGTTCGATTGGCTATAACTGGAAATCCTTGGCCAGGGTTGCTGAGATTTACTGGTAAGTATTTTCAGTAGTTTCTCGAACTGTTAGAGACCTCATATCGACATGACTTATCAATCTACTGGGGTCTGACGTTTACCACCCCTAGGCGAGATATGCGACATATCAGACGAAGATATAGAGCAAGTGGAGGCTTCTGTTGTCCTGCAGCCGGTTGCGGCTGTTGGTGAGGTAACTCAAGCACCAACGAAAGTACTACCAAGCCCGAAGGTTTGACTTGACTATTCTCGCCTATGCGAATCCGTTTCCAATAGATAAAGTCCTTTTCGCTAGGTCCAAATTCGTCAAAGCGAGAGGAGAGGTGTTGCGAGCAACATTGCACAAACAAAACAAAGCCCTCCTGCCCGCATCCCTATTCTATAAAGATGGCTGGCCACGTTACTGATAACCACAGAACGAGCAATGAATCCCCAACGACAAACGAACAGCGGAGGGGGCATTTATGGGGAGTAGCCCGCTTCTTCAGAAACTTCCCGGACTGTACGGGAGTATTACTGATTGGATTCACAGGAGAATGTACAGGCTTGCTTGTTGGTCTTCTGATCGCTCAATACCCGGGTGGTCGTTACGTTTAGCAGACCGCTTGCGGCTTGTGGGTGTTTGATATGATCATCACAAACCAAACAAATCAAACCAACAATCTCTGCGGCGGAATCATGCTTCGTCCCAGAATATACCCTGTGTCGAAATCATGCTTCGCCTCAGCGTATCTGCCTTCCCTGTCAGAATTATGCTTCGACTCGAAATCAACCATTGACACTCCGTGCCAGGGAAAAGTCGATCAGCGATACTCCGTGCCGGGGACAAGTCGAACAGCGACACTCCGTGCTGGGGACAAGTCGAACATCAGCGACACTCCGTGACGGGGAAAAGTTGAACATCATCGACACTCCATACCCGGGACAAGTCGAACAGCGACACTCCATGCCGGGGACAAATCGAACAGCGACACTCCATGCCGAGGACAAGTCGAACAGCGACACTCCGTGCCGGGGACAAGTCGATGAGCGACACTCCGTGCCTGGGACAAGTCGAACATCAGCGACACTCCGTGCCGGGGAAAAGTCGAACATCAGCAACACTCCGTGCCGGGGAAAAGTCAATCAGCGACACTCCGTGCCGGGGACAAGTCGACCAGCGACACTCCATGCCGGGGACAAGTCGACCAGCGACACTCCGTGCCGGGGAAAAGTCAAGCAGCGACACTCCGTGCCGCGGACAAGTCGACCAGCGACACTCCGTGCCGGGGAAAAGTCGACCAGCGACACTCCATGCCGGGGACAAGTCGACCAGCGACACTCCGTGCCGGGGAAAAGTCGACCAGCGACACTCCGTGTCGGGGACAAGTCGACCAGCTACACTCCGTGCCGGGGACAGGTCGACCAGCGACACTCCGTTCCGGGGACAAGTCGAACAGCGACACTCCGTGCCGGGGACAAGTCTACCAGCGACACTCCGTGCCGGGGACAAGTCGACCAGCGACACTCCGTGCCGGGGACAAGTCGAACATGAGCGACACTCCGTGCCGGGGACAAGTCGAATATGAGCGACACTCCGTGCTGGGGACAAGTCAAACATCAGCGACACACCGTGCCGGGGACACGTCGAACAACAGAGACTCCGCCTCGGGGAAATGTCGACCAGCGACACTCCATGCTGGGGGCATGTCTACCAAATCACTCTGGGCCAGAGAAACTCTACAACAGACACTCCATCTTGGAGACACGTCAAGCGTCGACCGTCCATGTCGTAAAAAGGGCAATGCGGCCCAAAAAGTGGGAACCAAAGCAAGTTGCCTCCACGCGAAAGAAGATCCATCAATTTCATGCACACGACTCACATGTGTGGTGTGCATTTATTGATGGGGGGCAATTTTTTGGGGTAAAAATTTGCACACCGGTTGACCGAGTCAAAGTCAAGGTCAACCCCCAAGCCAGGTGGGCCCAAGCCCAGGTCAAGCGGGCCCATGCCCAAGTCGAGCCCGCGGCCAGCCTCCTCCATGCCAAAATATAGATCATGTAATAAATAATTTTTTATGTAATTTTTTATGCATGAATGTATGCGAAATGGGCATAAAGCCAAATTTTTGTAAGCCCATGGCTTATGTGCAAAAAGAAATGGCACATGAGCCATGGGATGGCTAAAATGCCATTTTCTTAAAGCCCAAGGGGCTATATGTAAAGTGTATAGCCTATAAAGGCCAAGGTAATGTAAATATCTCACAACTTTTTCTCTCTCCAAAGAAAAATCTAGATCTGTGGTCTTCTCCTTCCTCAAGGTTCTAAACCTTCCTCTTTTTTTTATAATTAAATCAAGAGTTTTACTCTTCCTTTTCCAAGACTAAATATTTTTTCACCACAAAACCCACAAAGAGGAACTCAGATCTGCTATCAGATCTCAGAAAGGAGAGATTTTTAGAACCTCATATTTCTTGATCTTCAAGATCCAGCCAAGAAAGGAAGAAGAAGGAGACCCATCTCCAGAAACCCCACTTTGGGGAAGAACTAGGGCTCAAGGGGAGAAGCCCTTCATCAGCTTCAAAACATCTTAGGAGTTTAACTCCTCATATATATATATATACACACACACAAGATAATAAGTGCTCCTTTCTGGGAGTACAACTCCCATTGCAGGGACCAAGTCCCTTTTGCTGCTCGAGCGCCCACGTGCAGACAGGTGGTGCGCTAGCGTTCTTGCGCCCAGAGCGCGGACGCTCGAGCGCCCGCACCCAGAGCGCGGGCGCTCGATCGCCTACGTGCTGACATGTGGCGCGCTAGCGCTCATAGTGCTAGCGTGCTTGCGCTCAGAGCGCTAGCGCCCAAAGCGCTAGCGCTGGAGCGCCCACGTGTTGACACGTGGCACGCTAGCACTCAAAGCGCTAGCGCTCTTGCGCTCAGAGTGCTAGCGCCCGAGCGCCCACGTGCTGACACGTGGCGCGCTAGCACTCAGTGCGCTAGCACTCAGTGCGCTCAGAGCGCTATTGCGCTCAGAGCGCTAGCGCCCAAAGCGCTAGCGCCCGAGCGCCCACGTGCTGACATGTGGCGCGCTCGCGCTCAGTGCGCCAGCGCTATTGCGCTCAGAGCATAGGCGCACAGTGCGCTGGCTCACAGTGCGCGGGCTCCCGAGCGCCCACGTGCTGACACATGGCGCGCTAGCGCCCGAGCGCCCACGTGCTGACACGTGGTGTGCTAGCGCTCTTGCGCTCAAAGTGCTGGCGCTAGCCCCACACATCCTTTGGATGCCTTTCCCCCCTTTTTTTTGTATATATACATATATGTATACATATGTACACACACACATATTCGACGACACTGTCCCTGTTAGAAAAAATTTAATACACTACGGGACCCCCGTAAAAACTCTGCGGGGCCCCCGATATATCCAAAACCCCTTTCAAAACACAACACAGCACATTGAGTTCGCATGACCAGTTTAACCCGTCAATTGGAGGTTCCCTCGCTCCAAAGGCGAGGGGTAATTAACGACAGCTTAGTCCGCGGCTGCCGAAGATTCGGATCCCCACAATTATTAAACCCCGGTCTACCCTAGGCAGGGGGAATCTGTAATGCGCTTGACAAGCGCGCGCGTATTCCCATCTCAATGGGGTGACGAAAAACTCCCTACATATTCTGGCACGCCCGGTCGGACCAATCTCTCCTCCCATATTTCGGGTTAAACGTTCATGCGAACTCAGTCAATATACATACCTATATTTATACTGAAATAATGCTCTTTCATGCAGCTTTTCAAGTAATCACTTTCCAACAATATCTCTAAGGACAAGCTCAGCTCTCGACACAAAGCCCGTCTCCTACATGATGAAGATAGACTCCAGGACGGTCCTTCTGGCCAGTCTTGGGCGACAATGGGAGGAGGAGCAGCTACCATTTGGCTCTATTATGTTCGTGTCAGCTAACGCCGTCCCAGCTCCTCAAGCTTCGGTAACAGACAAATCGGTCGCAAAGGGGCAAAGGCCGAATGTCATGGTCGCGAGGGCGCCCCAACACAAATGCGAGTCGGTGTTTGAACGACTTTCCTTGGCCCCAGCTGGGGGCTGGGCCATCAACACCAAAAAAGCAACAGGGCATCTTGAGCAACCTCCGACGGTGCCCCTGACAACTGCTCAATTGGGTATCTTCTCTAAGGTCCCCGTCACTCAGCCTATGGCGGCTTTCCGAAGGGCAGAAGCCTGCCAATCGCTCAAGGCTGAGAAGCTGAGGCAGAAGCGGCTCAGATACAGAGCCAATAAAAGGGCTAGAGCTTTGGCCATGTTAAGATTCATGAATTTCCAAAGCCCAAACCGCTCCGCGAAATCAGCCGCCAAAGATAAAGAGATGGCTGGGTATGCGGTTCACACTGTTTACGTGGTCGGACATGAAGAAACGAACACTCCTATGCTTCACAGCCAGGGTGATGATACGATTGACGCTACCCAGCATCAGCTCGGTCTAAATGATGAGGAGCTCGCTCAGGACGATAAGCCAAAGGAGCCCGGGGTTCCTGCAGAATTGAGCTCAGGCAATACAGATGACCCGGTTGTCATATCCGGAACTACAGAACGAGCATTGTTCCGATGGCTACAGAGGCAGCTTCAGGACAAGGATGAGAAGTTAGCTAAGGTACAGTCCAAGGTCGAAGAATTGGCAAACGTCGCGGCAGATCTCGCGACCCAGGTTGCCCGATTGCAATTACAGCAGAATCAAATTTTGGTTCATGAGCCAAGGATTGATACCCGGAGGCAGCCAATTGATACCCCCTTCAATCTAAGAGCGGAGCGCCTTCGCGTAAAACGGCCGCGATCAGCCTCCAGTCCCTCCGATACATACACGAAGGGGAATCGCCTCTGAAAAAGAAACTGGATAAGGTATATTCCTTCAAAAGGGACAAAGTCCACAAGATATTCAAGGACGCCCTAAGAAACGGTCTACAACTGCCAGAATCAAAGAGACCGCAAGAAGCGAATATGACCGACGACCCAAGATATTGCCCCTATCATAGAGTGATAGGTCATTCAATTGAGGAATGCTTCGTCTTTAAAGATTGGGTCGAAAGGCAATACAAGACGGGAGAGATAGAACCGTCTAAAGGCGTGTTAGCAAACAGTCAAGCTACGACCACCGGTTTCATACAAATGGAGACCGAAGCCTTTCGGGTACCTAATCCTCCCAGACATGTGCCATTATCTGAAAAGGGCGAACCAAAGACTGATCGGCCTCGAGGACCAGCATCAGTAGAGGCACCTACTCTAATGGAGAGAAAGAAGAAGGTATACTCCTTCAGAAGGGATGAAGTCCGCAGAATATTCATAGACGCCTTGAACAACGGTCTGCAACTGCCCGTTCCAAAGAGGCCACATGAAATGAACATGACCGGCAATCCCATATACTGCCCATATCATAGAATGGTGAGCCAAACCATCGAAGACTGCTATATTTTCAAAGATTGGGTGGAGAACCAATACAAGCTTGGAAAAACCACACAGTCCTCGGATGTATCGGCAAGCCACAGAGCTACGGTCATCAACACAGCTCCGCCAAGATCAAAGTTCAAGGGCTAGGATAAGCAAAGAGGACCACCATGTCATTAAACTGGGAACAATCGACCACCACGTCATTAAACTGGGAATAATCGACCTCTAAGTCGTTAAACCGGGAATGTAAAAAAAATGTGTGTAAAAAAAAGTGTATAGAAAAGAAAAAAAAGAAAAGACAAAATGATGAGGCAACTCGCAATAAAAATCTGCGAGTAAAATAAAGATGAAAATAAAGCCAAAATGATGGGGCAACCGCGAATAAATAGCCGAAATGATAGGGCAATCGCGACCTTCGCGATAAGAAAAACTGAAATGATAGAGCAATCGTGGTAAAACAAAAAAGAAAAAAAATCGGCGAATGATGAGTCGCTCCTGGTACCATATTCCAGTGCAGCGATGCAGACGCCAATCAATCCAATTTCCCAAAATTCTTCCGGCCCTACGGTTGGTCCCCAAATTGACTACCGTATACAATCCATGGGCTCAAATAATTCTCATCACACTCATGCTCCACTGCAATCACCAGTCCAGCGGTCGGTCTCCGCCCTTGGAATTATGCTCCATATGGGAAGACCCACTCATGTGTCCTCATGATGCATGAGGAGAACAAACCTTCATGGGATCCTTACGACTCACGAAGGAAAAACGCACTTGGGAGTCCCACGACTCCTAAGGAGAAAATACACCTACGAGATCCTTACGACTCGCAGGGAGAAAATGCTTTTATGGGACCCTTACGACCCATAAAATTAAAAAGCTTTAGGTGATAGTGATCTAAACCTGTCTCCTAAGCCATCGCTCCCCAATCCCCAAGTGGCGAATGATTAGTCGCTCCTGGTACCATATTCCAGTGTAGCGATGCAGATGCCAACCAAATTCCAAATCCCATACCCCAATGGCGAATGATAAGTCGCTCCTGGTACCATATTCCATTGCAGCGATACAGACGCCTGCCAAATTCCAAATCCAAATCCCCAAGTGGCGAATGATGAGTCGCTCCTGGTACCATATTCCAGTGCAGCGATGCAGACGCCAATCAATCCAATTTCCCAAAATTGTTCTAGCCCTACGGCCAATCCCCAAATTGACTACCGTATACAATCCACGGGCTCAAATAATTCTCATCATACCCATATCCCACCGCAGTCACCAGTCCAGCGGCTGGTTTCCACCCTTGGAACTATGCTCCATTGAGAAGACCCACTCATGTGTCCTCACGATACATGAGGAGAACAAACCTTTGTGGGATCCTCACAACTCATAAAGGAAAAACACACTTAGGAGTCCTCACGATTCCTAAGGAGAAAATACACCTGCGGGATCCTTACGACTCGTAGGGAGAAAATACTTTTATGGGACCCTCACGGCCCATAAAATTGAAAAGCCTTAGGGGATAGGAATCTAAACCTGTCTCCTAAGCCATCGCTCCCCAATCTTCAAATGGTGAATGATGAGTCGCTCCTGGTACCATATTCCAGTGTAGCGATGCAGACGCCTACCAAACCCAAATTCTCAAACGGCGAATGATGAGTCGTTCCTGGTACCATATTCCGGTGCAGCGATGCAGACGCCAACCAAAATCCAGTCTCCCAAAATTCTTCCGGCCCTACGGCCAGTCCCCAAATTTACGGCCGTATACAATCCACGGGCTCAAATAATTCTCGTCATACCATGCCCCACCACAATCACCAGTTACGCGGCTGGTCTCCGCCTTTGGAATCATGCTCCATTGAGAAGACCCACTCATGTGTCCTCACGATACATGACGAGAACATACCTTTATGGGATCCTTACGACTCATAAAGGAAAAACACACTTAGGAGTCCTCACGACTCCTAAGGAGAAAATACACCTGCGGGATCCTTACGACTCGTAGGGAGAAAATGCTTTTAGGGGACCCTCACGGCCCATAAAATTGAAAAGCCTTAGGCGATAGGGATCTAAACCTGTCTCCCCCGTAAAAACTCTGCGGGGACCCCGATATATCCAAAACCCTTTCAAAACACAACACTTCACATTGAGTTCGCATGACCAGTTTAACTCGTCAATCGGAGCTTCCCTCGCTCTAAAGGCAAGGGGTAATTAACGGCAGCTTAGTCCGCGGCTGCCGAAGATTCGGATCGCCACAATCATTAAACCCCAGCCTACCCTAGGTAGGGGGAATCTGTAATGCGCCTGACAAGCGCGCGCTTATTCCCATCTTAATGGGGTGACGAAAAACACCCTACAGTCATCTCGTCGAAATCTCGTGCGAACTCTTTACTTCACTCTGCTCCAATGTCGACTGATTCAGACTCGTCTTCTCGTGGCTACATGGACTGCGCTCCAACGCTATACTCGTATCTAGAGTCTCCCAAGCAATGCATCCCATCACATGATATCCGAAAGATGTCGAACCTTTCGATCGATTCGTCAAAACCTCATGATCCCCTAAGAGCTTAACATCTTGGGTACAGTTTAATAGTATCGAGTACAGACCACAGTATCGGTGGACCAGCCGTAAAAGGCAAACCCAAGCCTCACTAATGGCGCCGCGGAACTTCCGCAAACCCTATGGTTCCAAGGCTTTCACACGATCATTATGTCGAGTTAGGATTTCATTCTTCTAGAGGGTCTATAGAATCGCTTGCATATCATTCCGAATACTTTAAACTTGGAAAATGGGCTGCTGACATTCGATCGTCTTTATCGACTCTCAACGAATCTGCATGAAGTCGTCTCTAGCTGGAATCAATCTATCTGATGACCTCCCATCGGGGTAAGCGAACGAACCACATGTCCTAGTCATTCATCCTCGGGTGACTAGCGACCTTTCATCATATCTCTAAGTATATGCTCATGCTGCAGTAGCTCCAACATCTGGGCGATAACTCGTCATTTGCAGCAACAACTGGCTCATTCTGCTGTACGCTGAACAACGACTCAATCATCATGAATAAGCGATATATCAATGGTCATCACATTCTGGCTGGCCTCTAGCAGTAGCCTGATCCTCTGGTGCCGATCAGCACATATGGGAAATCTCGTAACAGCGATCTGTCAAACGCTCATGGCGCGAAAATACAATAAGACGACGCCTCCATATGCAATCGTATGTCTCTGGGATCACGCCCTGGTCAGTCCTCGTCCTTGACGAGCTCATGCTGACGCAACTCTAGCTGTAGCTCTCTCTGCTCGTGTAATCGTGGCAGCAAAATCGTAACCAGTATCGATGAGGATAGATCATAGGAATGAATATAATACTGTGCAAGGAAATGTACATCCTAAGGTTTCTTAAGCGGAGTAGCGTATCGTAAATATGCCGCGGAACATACATACGGTACATCACTCTACTCAAGCTACCTACTCCATCAACAAAGGGTCATCCTATGTGACGAAAGTTCGGGTATAATACCCCCTCGACTAAGTCTAAGTTCCGTATATATATATAAACGCCCTAGGATCCGCATAGTCAAACTCAGAATCGAACCAAGGTTAACCTAGCTCTCTGATACCAATTTTGTCACGACCCGAAATAGCACGTGACTGGCACTTGAATCATATGAAGTCTATAAGACCCCATCTAATCCAAATAAGCCAAAAGCCCAGAAATCTAAAACCATTTAAGGAGTAAATAAAGAAAGATGGTTTTTAATAAGTAGGAAAACATGTTTTAAAACAAGGGTTTTTAAATAACATAAGCTGAATATGCATTTTAAAAATCACATGTCTTTTCTGAAAATTTCGGCAGAGTTTCCTTTGTAAATACTGGCCCCAAATGGGGTACAACATGAATAATATATATGCAATGATAAAAGGCATCCCCAAGCAGGAGCTAGCTTTTCGTCAATCGACGGTCACAACCACGCAAGCAATATAATATACAACGCCAAAGGGCGAGGATCAAAACTTAAAGGAAAACTCAAATCAGCTTGAAAACCATAATACTACAACGCGCGACTCTAAGGTTGAAATAATACACAACTGGTTTTCTAAGTCTGAAACAATATACAAGTTTGGTTGATGGAATTACTAGATACAACTGAATAATACATATACAATGGTGGTTCTGATGCGAAAGAACCCACCTACCAATGCAATCACCCAGAAAAGAAGCAGTGTGCCAGAAAAGCCGTAATGGAACCTGTATGGCAAAACCTGCAAGAACTATGGCACAACGGGGGTGAGTTGCCAACTCGTGAATAGAAAACATCACAGAACAGAAATCGTATGTATGACACAATCCTAGGTCAATACGATCGGATATATATAAACCTCAAATGAATAAGTCTGAAGCATGATAAGGTGGCAATGTAACATCTATACATGAGTGTAGTGCCAAGTGCTCAGGCCAGTGGCTCAGGTAATAACATATCATAAATATGAGGTATGATCAATGTCGACTATATCATGAAGTCTATGAGTATGTGGATATCATCCAACTATGTGATCAATGTCATCAATGTCAACTATAAGTATGTGGAAATCGTCTACGTGTCACCCAATGACAATAAGCATCTTGCATGTAAATATCATAAAGCATATGCATGGAAGTATGAGGATGTAAATCAACATGTGTCACTCGCGACATATCAAAATCATGGAACCTGAGTGTCAAGCATCGACACTCAAAAACATCATGAAACCTGTGCCTAGCATCGGCACGTAAATCCTCATATATCGGGCTCCGTCAGTCTGGATTGGCCCATATCATCTCTCAACTCCAGTCGGTATCCTCCGGATATCCGCTGAGCTCAAATACAATCACCGGTAGGTACTCGCCATCCTGCCACACTCATCGTCTGCTCCACGAAAAACATTTCTCGCCTCGGGGAACCATCCCGGGTCCACCATGAACCCGCAAACGGATCATCCAACTCCTCGAATTAGGTTTCAAGCACACATCTCAGAACCAAGAAAACGCATGGTGGACACTCTGAAATATCATATCAAGGGTAACCGGGTTTTTAAAACAATACATACTCCTTTTTGAAATACCCACGGTTCCCAAATCCAGAAGTATCGTGGAAACAACATATCTCAATGCATATAATCATAAAGCATGATGTATGAGACGTATAAAAGAATGTAAGCATATCAGTATGTCATGCAACTTGGAATAGTAATATGCACACATTGAGGAAAACCACTCTTTTAAAATGAATACAGTTTTAAGATATATCTTGCGGTTCCCAAATCTCCAAAACAAGACATAATCATCTATGTATGTGCAAATACATATGTATACAAGTATGGGTGTTCAATAGGTATGTACACAAGTATGCCATGCAAAGGATCATATCCTGAATGCAACAGTACTACAGTGTAGTGACATGGCAATTATCGATGATGAAGTGTGTGAGCCGGCAAGCAGGTGTACGTGGAACATATGCATCATCGATAATGGTGCTGGTGTCCTAACAGCATGAGTTTAATATAACAATAACCATTTGCACATGCAATGCGATGCGAATAATAAGAATATGCAGGAATCAACTAATAAATGCAACAGTGACGAATCTGCATCAATATAAAAATTCATACAGTTTGCCATTTGAAATAAGACGAATCAGGGTTTTTAGTAAAATAAGGGCTACGGTGTTTTTTAAGAAAAGATGAGTCCTTTGAAAATATCCGTAGAATCCCTTTGCCTGTCTTTAAAATACTCCCGATTCGTTAGGTTTTTGAAATAGGTATGACATCAACCTAGCCTAACATCTACTAGCAAAACTACAGTTCTAACTAACAAGTCAACCAGGAGGGGTATGGAACCATCTAAATCTGAGTCGATATATATATATAAAAGTATAATAGTCGGTGATCCCGCCTCAAAGGTACCGCGTACGATACAATATCATATGACATCCTCGAGTCATGAGTGCGGATCTATCATCAATATAAATCTCGTACGGTAAATCATCGTACGACATCCCAAAAGCTGGGTACGGGTCAATATCACATTCCTCTCATCAAGTATCCTTATCATCATATCTCATGATCTGGGGTACTGATCTAAGTCTAGTACAAATCGATACCATCTAGGTAATTATGAATGCGTGTGTGAAACACACGTCCAAAGGCCCGCTAAAATCACATGTCGTATCTCAAATACGAATCACAATATATCACTGATATCATGGCACTATGCCCAATATCATCGACTCATCTCCAAATGTCATCCACTATCCTCATAATCCAGGTATAAGTATAACAGATAAGAAAGTCTGTGTGTGGGGGTGTAAATCTATTCTAGGGTTCGCAACTAGGGAAACTATACTAGTTTACTTCTAAACCCAAATCTATCCATAGTACACTTAATCACATCTAGAATATCCATGACACACATAAGCTATCATATATATACAGTATATATAGTATACTAGTCATCGAACTGCGGGGGTGCTATACGCCATCCACCCGACTTCCCCCGTAGATATAATCTACTCATATTGATCTTGTTTGCCGATGTCGATGTCGCCACATCATCTTCATCGTCTCGAATCGTCGTGGGGGTACTTACATGTCATATGTATCGCATCACATTAAAACCAAATCGAAGACGAAACGACACACGAAAACCAAAACGATACGCTTAAAAGCCTATAGGTTAGAACCTATGGACCACGCCTTCAAAATCACCAATCAACACCTGATATAGACGTACAAACGTCAAGTGATCGAATACAATACCAAATATCCAAAACTTGAATTCAAACATATGCAAAACATAAGGCAGCAACTTATAAAAGTGTTCCCAGATTTTGTCTCAGGTGAAACCAAGGTTCCAAAACAACACTAGGGTGATATATAGGGTACATATGACCTACTGAAGCAACCTGGACCTACCCCCTCATGAAGTGGCTGATCCCCTCCCCCTAAATTCCGGCCAGGCTGGCCATGCCTGCTTCAATGGGGTCCGTCTTGCTACAGGGGGTTCCTAGGGTCTCAAATTGGTCTATGGACTTGTTTATTTTTCCAGTAAAAATCCCAGTTCATTCCAGATTTCCCTGCACCCTCAAAGTCGTCACAAACCGATATGAAAGTCCCGTAATTCCGTATTTTTGGGTTTCAGGTTTTGGTAGGTCAGGGTTTTAGACAATAGGCAGTCTAAGGTCATCTTTAAAGTCCAATTGCACAGCCACAACTCAAATTAACCCTAACCCTCTCTAGGGTTTTCCAAAGTTCGCCAAATCGACATTAAACTTGAAATGAGGTTAAATCACTTGAAATACTACAATAATTGTGAAAGGGTTTACCTCATTTAGATCTCAAGAATCCTCTACAGCGCCAAAATCGAATTTTTCTTGGTCCATTGGGTAGCTAAAGGGCTTGTGGACCTTTTTTGTGAAATGGGGATAGGGCTTTGAGGTGTTTATCATGGTGTTTGAGAGGGTTTAAGAGAAGGAGGGGGGCTAGTGCAGCAGCCGCAGCAACAAGGTGAGGAGAGAGGAGAGGAATGAGTTCAATGAAGAGGAATGGCCAAGTCAACACAACCTCACCTTTCTCTCTCTCACCCATACCCATTATTCTATTCTTTCCCTTTTTCTTTTCTTTTCTTTTCTTTTCTCATTCTCTCTAATTAACAGCCACGCAAGAATGCTATAATAAAACATGTAGAAAAACCATGGAAAAATATGTAACAAGTGTAAAAAGATATGGTGCATGTTTTGCACAAATATGCTAAAAATCCGATTAGCGATTTTTAATCGCGATTAGCACTAAATTAGTGTCAAACTAATCATAAAAACTTAAATTTTGCATAATTCACATAAAACACCATCTTTCTAGTAATTTCTATAATTTTCCAAATTCCCCCCCATTTATCGGTATTTAATTATACCGAAATATTAAAATATTCATTAAAATTAATATTAAATTATAAAAATTCCCCAAAAATAATATTTTATTTTTCTGAAATGTTACAATTTTTTCTGAGTATAAAACTTTCAGAAAATCATGCAAGCGAATCTGCGGACCCTCTGGAAGAACGTAAGCTTAACTCGATTATGTGACCGTCGAAACCGCCACTGAACCATATGGTTCGTGGTAGTTTAGTGTTGCCACATGTGAGGCGTTGGTTTGACCCTTCTACGGCTGGTTCATAGCGGCTTTGTCATGTTCTGGGACTTTTTGGACTCCGCTCAATTGTTGAGCTATTTGGGAAATCTTGGGTGTTTTTTTATTCGATCGGAAAGTTTAGCATTGTCTATTTATCTGGATTGTGATACAATATTTGGAATCCACAAGTAGTTATGAGATTACTAATTCGAATGTTATAAATCTAGCAGTTTTTAGTCTCATTTGATCGGTTGCCACGGGATTTTGATGTGATCAAAAGTCCGTCGCAATTAAGTAGCGTACGCGGATACTCGCCGAGTAAATTTAATAGATAGCCACGTCCCATAGCCCCGACCAAGTGACAGTAGGAGAACCCCGTCGCCAAAAGCATCCGTTCGGGTGCTCGCGACAGCAGTGTTCCGCCTTAGTGCACTTCGTCGTCGGCATCGGGGGTGCGGCCGTTTACTAAAGTTTCCAACGAGCATTCGATCAGGATGTCGGGAATCTTGTTGAATTGCCCGACTTGATATTGAAAAGAGTTTTCGATATTGAGACTAAAATGCGGGGTTTATAAATGTTATGCATGCGATGTGTAAGGAATTCATTTGGTTAGGAATAAGATGTCTAAGGTGGTTGCAGATTCCAACTGTTGTAGTTTTATACTTTCTTTTCTGCGACCGTATGTGTGATATGTGGTGTATCGCCGGTTTCGTTGCTATACATCAACAACAATTGGGATACGCATATTTACTTACGTTGATGACATGTGATGTTATGTGTTGCTGTGATATGTTATATTGGATCGTCGTGTTTTGAATAATCGGGGATTTTATGTGAGATGAGGGTTTTTATTTTCATTCATGTAAAATTCAATGTATGTAATAGTCTTTTATTGGGGCACTTCCGGGTTGAGAATGATATCACCATTGTATATTATTTACTTTTCCGCGTTAGGATAGACCCAAGGCGGGGAGCATAAGTAACCGGGTTCTAGGGTCCAGTGGGAGACCATCTTGAGGAGTCGAGACCGCGTCTCCTAACTCTAGAATTGGTAGGGTTGCCTGCCGCTCTCGTAGGGGTCTAGGGTTGTTGGATTGGCCATTCATCGCGATCGTGGAATCCGCGTTTTATACAAGCTCTCATTAAAACACGGAACTCCTAGTATATCCAATATTTCATATATGTTCTTCTGCTGCAATGTTCTGTGATGAGATCATATTACTGCCTGAGACGAATGCTTATATTATATATATATGATATATATTATATATTGTTGTTTTCGTTTCATATCTGATGCTTGGGAAGCATAATAAAATGGGACTTCATTAATGAGATTAATGAAATAAAAGAAACCTAAAGATGTTGTGGAATTGAATTTTCAAAAACAGGTAGCTCTAGTTCTTGCTTTGCATAGCGGTGTTCCTTGTAGAACATCAAGCACCTTATTCGATGCTATGCCCCATAGCCCCGACCAAGTGACAGTAGGAGATCCCCGTCGCCAAAAGCATCCGTTCGAGTGCTCGCGGCAGCGGTGTTCCTCCTTAGTGCACTTCGTCGACGGCATCGGGGGTGCGGCCGTCTACTATAGTTTCCGACGAGCATTCGATCAGGATGTCAGGAATCTTGTTGAATTGCCCGACTAGATATTGAAAAGTGTTTTCGAGATCGAGACTAAAATGCGGGGTTTATAATTGTTAGGCATGCGATGTCTAAGGAATTCATTTGGTTAGGCATGAGATGTCTAAAAAGGTTGCGGATTCCAACTGTTATAGTTTTACACTTTCTTTTCTGCGACCGTAAGTGTAATATGTGGTGTATCGCCGGTTTCGTTGTTATACATCAACGGCAATTGGGATACGCATATTTACTTATGTTGATGACATGTGATGTTATGTGTTGCTGTGATGTGTTATATTGGATCGTCGTGTTTTGAATAGCCGGGGTTTTTATGTGAGATGAGAGTTTTTCAATTTTCATTCATGTAAAATTCATTGTATGTAATATTCTTTTATTGGGGCACTTCCGGGTTGAGGATGATGTCACCATTGTGTTTACTTTTCCGCATTCGGATAGACCCAAGGCGGGGAGCACAAGTAACCGGGTTCTGGGGTCTAGTGGGAGACCATCTCGAGGAGTCGAGACTGGGTGTCCTAACTCTAGAATTGGTAAGATTGCTTGCCGCTCTCGTAGGGGTCTAGGGGTGTGGGATTGGCCATTCATCGCGACCGTGGAATCCGCGTTTTCTACAGGCTCGCATAAAACACGGAAATCATAATATATCCAATATTTCATATGTTATCTTCTGCTGCAATGTTCTATGATGAGATCATATTACTGCCTGAGACGAATGTTTATATTATATATATGAGATATATTTTATACTGCTGATTTCGCTTCAAATGTGATGCTTGTGAAGCATAATAAAAAGGGACTTCATTAATGAGATTAATGAAACTAAAAGAAACCTAAAGATGTTGTAGAAACTTGTCTCAAAAACTGGTAGCTCTAGTTCTTGCTTTGCATAGCGGTATTCCTTGTAGAATATCCAGCACCTTATTCGATAAGGAAAGAGCCGAGATCCCTTCATCGGGAGTGACCACTTTAGCGAAACTAGCAGATGCTACAAACTCGATTTGTCTTTTGATTGTTTTTATAGTTTTTGCTTTGCATAGTGATATTTGTGAAATATCCTGCACCTTATTCCAAGAGGAAAGAGCCGAGATCCCTTCACCGGGAGTGACCTCTTTGGCAAAACTAGAAAAGGCCTCAAAAACATTCCATTTAAAATCACTCGATTCTACAACGATACCAAGTTCATTACGCAAAGGGTTTTCTTAAAAACCTGCCGTAGCCCTCTGTCATTTTAGGAAGTAGAGTAGTTGGTATTTATGCTGGGTATGTCGACTATAGTTGAGGCATAGTGTATGGTAGCTAAGTGATGTCTTCGTACACAGCATATAATGCGATTAATTAGGACGGTCAAGTGATTATGTCGACCATAGTTGAGGGTCATGTGGATGGGTCTAATTAATCATGAAATGACGGGAAGAACTTGACTAGTGCTTATGATATGTTGACCATAGTTAAGGTCATAAGTACTAGGGGCAAAATATTATCGGGAATTTCAAGTGTTGAAAATTGCAATGAGATTGCATACCTTCTATGAGATAGTTGGATCCCGATACCCACTGCGAGTAAGAGTTACTCCTGGGAGAGTTTTACAGATTACAATTAGCCGATCGAGTAGGTGTCTAGAAAGGTGTTAACGGGGTTATGCCTCTGGAAAAATGAGGTTTATTTTAATAGGTCCGTGCGAAAACACGGGGAACCTCCCTCAAAGTACCGGCACTGGCTTGGCTGAAAGATTGGTGAACTTGTAGGGTGTAATTAATCCCGGCTAGTCTTTCCTTTTAGAGTTTGAAGGAAGATTTGACTAAAACAGTGGGAGACATCCTGATTAGATATATTAATAACCAATCTAATCTTGCAAGAGCATATGCTGAGTGTTTTCTTCTATCTCTCTCCAGGTAGCGACCATGTCACGCCTTAATCAAGATAATAATATGGATGTATTGACCGAACCCGCTTGTTATACTGTGCTAGGGAACGTTGGTCCTGCTCCAACTTATAATTTTTATAAGACAGAGCAGGAAATAGGGGATTACCAGAATTCCCGTGCCGCCCAAACGGAGAAAGTACATGCTGATGCATCTTCTTCGGGTGTGTTCATTACCGAGAATTGTTTCTCAGTATCCTTTACGTCCTGGGTATGATATATCGGATCAGGATCCCGCAAATATAATTTGTTACATGGGCTACAGATAGGCAGAGAACTGAGAACGGGTGATAAGTTTCAAGAGTTGGAAATGATGCAAGTGTTGCAGCCAAGCCTGTTGGCAGTTATCACCCTGTATTACTAGAATGCATTGATTCTGAACGAATGTTATTAGATACCGAACCTGATATACAACATCATATCAGTCTCTTTTTTAGTAAAGAAGGATATAATTTTGTATTGTTGGATAATGTTTTGAACATTTCCTATATCAAGAGTTGATCGGTTCAGGCACGTTATCTAAAAGCATAGACGTTCTAAATCAAACCATAGTTCTTAACGTATAGAACACACACAAGGGGAAGAGTTCAGAAATGAACGAATCCTTCTTGAGGCATTGTAGACTAGGTCATATCAATACGACCCGACTAGCTGAAGTTACATAAAGATGCATATTTAAATTAGTTTGAATTTACATCTTGTGAAACTTGCCGGTCATGTTACAGAGATAAGATGACGATATCTCCGTTTATTGGAAACAGAGAAAGAGTTAGTGAACTCTTGGGATTGATACATGCTAATGTATGAAAGTCCCCTGTCTGCATATGCCAGGACCTGTTCTTAGTACTTCATTATATTCACTAATGATCTCTCAAGATTTAGACATATGTTCCTGTTGAAACACAAGTCCGAAACTTTTGAGATAATCACAGAATATAAGTTAGAAGTAGAGAACCAAAAACGGGTATAAGTATTATGTCCTTTGATGTGATCAAGGAGGAGAATACTTGAGCATGGAATTCATGGACTATTCTAAAGGAGAATGATATTCCCTCTCAGCATTACTCCTCCGTATACGCCACAGCACGTCGGTGTATCGGGACGGAGCAATCACACCCTATGTGATATGGTGTGCTCTATGATGAGTACTACTGAGTTGCCTATTTTCTTTTAGGGTTATGCACTTGGGAAGTTGCATACTTATTGAATAGGGTTCCAACCAAATCAGATGCCTACCACTCCATATGTGATATGGTATGGGAAGAGCCCATCTCTTAAGGAAGTTAAGATTTGGGGTTGTCCGGCCTATGTCAAAAGCAAAATCTGGACAAGCTCGAGACAAGGACAGTTCTGTGGAAGTTTGTTGGATATCCCAAGCATTAGCAAGGGAATATCTTCTACCAAACTGAGGAACAAAAGATGTTTTGTTTTCTCAGCATGCAACCTTGTTTTTTGGAATGGGAATTTCTTGTGAACAAATTAGTGGTCATAAGGTAGAACTGGATGTAGTTCCAGCTAAAACAAACTGCAGCTGATGATTTGGTAAACCCGGAGGATTCAATAGTTTCCAACGAACCTCAGCCTTTCCGCCTATCTGGTAGGGTTCCTCATCCACCTGAGAGATACTTCGGTTTCTCTATGACAGTGGGAGCAAGGATTGCATCATGAGATGATGACCTAACTAGTTTCGAGCAGGCCTCCAGGAGCGAGGACTCTATGAGAATGGCTGGATGCTTAGCGATCTGAGATGGAATCCTTATACACCAACAAAGTATGGACTTTGGTTGCTTTATCTGAAGGGTTAAATCCCCATCAGGAGAAAGTATATCTTGAAAAGATTATTTGGTGTACATGGAAAAGTTGAGACTTTCAAAGCTATGCTTAAGTCCATCCAGATCCTACTTTCCAATGCTACATACCGTGACTACGATATCCGGTGGTTGGGTGTCATGACAGCTTTTCTAAATGATGATTTAGAAGAGAGTATCTATAAGTACACAGCCAGAGGGCTTCATAGACAGTGGGAGCAGTGGAAACGTGTGCAAGATGTTTTATGGGATAAATTAGGCATCGCGTAGTTGGAACGTCTGTTTTGATGTAGTAGTCAAAGAGTTTGACTTCATCAAAATGGTATATGAACCAAGTATATTCAAAAAGGTAGTAGGGAGTATGGTAATGATCCTCGTATTGTACGTGGATGACATACTCATGATAGGGAAGGAGTTTCCTATGCTACGCTCGGTCAATCTCCTCTTATCACATGGATTCTCCATATAAGATCAAGGTGATACCTCCTAAATCCTGGGTTATGGATCTATGAGATAGATTTAACTGGATGTTAGGATTCTCACTAGTTGTAATGAGATGGTATCAATCGATCCTGGGGAGAATCACTGGAAAGGTTCCAGGGTGATAATGGCGATTGAATGTCAGTCGCAGGCATTGTCTTTACCCTCAGTGGAGGGACGGTATGTTGGAAGAGTTCCAAGCTATATAACGTGACATACAAGACGATTATAGGCAAGATACATCGTTACCAAGGATGCTACCAAAGAGGCAGTCTGGATATATTTTAGTTCATGAGATGAACTTCGTTCCTGCCATTGTGTGACAATGGAGTTGTAAGTCTACAGTAGCGCCCCAGTTGTCTGTCCGAGGCCAAAATACGGAAACGAAAACTTTTCATAACTTGATAACGACACTATCGTACACTATAAACCTGGATCGAACCATTAACCTACAACTAGCAAAAAAGAGAAGGGTTGGAAAGGCTATACCGATCGATCCGTGTCCTTCGGCTTTTAGCCACCATCCCAAGCTCCTCGCGGCATCTCCGGTCTCGATCTCCTCATCGGAAAGGGCACCACATCTTTGAGTCTTTTTACGGGCTCCCACTTCATCCGAAGCAACTCGGGCACGAAGTTCGTTAGCCGACGTGTCCAAGGCGAAGTAGTTAATGTGTGTCATCACTTTGTCTCTTGAGGATTTAGTGGATGCCATTAGTGAGGAGATAATGAGCACAAGAAAGAAAGAAGAGGAAGAAGATGAAGTTTGTCCTTTCTTTTCTTTTGTGTTCTTGTGATAAAATGAGAGAGAGTGTTAGCATGAAAAATGCAAGACCAAACTATCATATGGCAGCCCTCATTCTCTCTCCCTCTCATTTCAACACTCAAATCCATCAAAAATGTGACACATGCACAAAGAAAGAGACCATGAGTCATCACTTGTGCATGTGTCACAATTAATGCTCTTAATCATGATTTTGTGCTCATTATTTCCACATGCAAACATTAATCCAAATGTTTGCAACAAGAAAAAGAGAATGGCATCTACTAAAGTAAACTCATGACGGATCACAAGAGTGTTAGAGATAGTGCCCTCATAGTCAATTATTGGATCGCAGGTACGTGATTGCAATGATTGCGGAGGACCTATACCGGTATGACGGTCTTACTCGAGATGATAGTATGCTATCTGGTTTGCCTTTATCAGTCGTGTACATGTTCAGGTGACTGATTTCATGCTACACTTTGATAGAGCCCTTAGGATCTTGCTTTACCACCAACAGTATGATGGCGATCATATACGTGAGAGTTGGGTGGTTTATACGCATATCCTTAATTGTGGTCCCTAGTCGTGGGAGTTTCGAGACAGGGCATCGATACTCCGGAGTAGACTAGTGTGTACAATTGAGACCCCGACGAGGGGCGGTGGCCGGTCTCACAAGCCACTGGTGTCAGTTGGATCACCTAAGATGTATACAGGTGCTCATTGGGTTATGAGTACACCGGACAGGACTCGCCGGGAACCTGCTAGTTGGTATTATACATATCGTCAGATAGCAGTTCCCTGGTGACATGTGTACATGTTAGTTCATCGACCTGAGGTCGTCATTTGTCTCGTGTGAGTTCCCACTGTTCTTTGATTTCTACCCTACCACGGCTCAAAAGAGTCATGCAAACAGGTAGCTTTTGGATACAGTCCCGAGCCATATGGAGGCACGTGAGCAGATTGGCAGGGGATTCGTCTCTCCCGGTATTGGGGGCGAGGTCGTGCTGTGTCTAGGAGAGCCATTACATAAAGTCCATGGCCATGGCAGGAGATTTACTGGTAGGTACTCCAGTAGTATCTCAGGGTGTTATTGGGCTTCACTCCGACACGACTTATACTGCTATTGGGGGTCTGACGTTACTAGCCCCCTAGGCAGATATACGATACTCATAGACGAACGGACCGGACTGTATATACATTGTCACTGTTAGGCTCAGTAGGGTTTTCCGGATGAGTTCGCTCATCGGCATCCCTTGAGGTCAGTCCATGGGCAGCCGTTACGCATTGCTAGTGCCGCTGACGGTTTGTGGTTAAACCCACTGCCAGGGTACTGACGAGTCATTAGAGTCCCGCACAGACAGTTTCCCAAGTTCGGGCGAAACGTTGTAGAGGCCGTATGGTTTTATGGCAGGTTCGGAAAATGCACGTGCGTTTACGCACGTGTTATTTTTCGGGCAGATAATACTGGTCGTCTTTAGTTTAAGCCGGATCCGAGTATTATATTGAGTAGGTATTATATCTTTGTCTCAGTTGCATTTGTATTCGGTCGTAATACAAATGCGGGTATATTTATACAGTTTTGGGGTTATCCTGAAAGTTGTTTCAGGATCACTTTTGGAAGTTGCCAGTTTCCAGTTTTCTATCAGCCGTCTTTTAACATTCGGTTAAAGACGGATTTGTCTTTTCTTGAGATGAGTGTGGATTCTTCTAGAAGGTTCTAGAAGTGTTGAGGCGTTAAGTGACTCATTAGTGCCATTAATGATTCATTTAATGCAAGGGAGAGTTGTATTATGTTCATTGGTTTGCATTAATTACTTTTTGTGACTCATGCTTTCTTGAATGGTTATGATAAGCTTTAGGGTTATTATCACCTTCCTTCTTTACTCCTACACTCACCCTCCTCCTTCTCTATATAAGGCCGGCCCCTCCCCTCTCTCATTTGGTTGCTTGATTCATTTGTAGAAAAAGATTATGATAGTTTTCGGTGTATGGAACTCACAGATCATTTCATTCCATCACCCGATTCCCTCGGCAACTTCATTAACCGATCGTCCACGGACTTGGACGAAGTGAGACAAAGTCATCTACTCATTCTTTACATCATTCTTGGTCGTCTCTTTTAGCAAACTTGACGACCGAGTTGCCTCGAGTCAGAGGCGGGAGCCCGTTTAAAGAATCGTCGACGTGGTGCCACCTCGACGAGGATATCGGAGATCGACGAGATCGGAGCAGCCGCAACGGAGCGTGGGATGATGGTTAAAGAACGAAGGACTCGGATCGTTCGGTATAACCTTTCTACACTCTTTACAGTTTGTTAGTTTAGCAATAATGGCAGATCCGGGTTAAAGTATACGATAGCGCCAGTTAAAAAGTTTTTGTTCCGCATTTTGGCGTCTGTAGACGGGCGGGGCGCTAGCGTAGACTTACAGTGGTATCAGAGCCTCACCATTTTGCTATGCTAACTTGTGCTAACGCGTTTAAAACATCGATCGAACCGGAAATCGAAAATTGCAAAATTCCAGCTCACAGTTTCTGTCGATTTTAAATAGTCTCCTAAAATTTTTCTACATGTCTTAAAAATCTGTGCAGGATTTTCTAAGAACCACGACCAAATTTGGGCATGTGACTCCACCAAACCGCCGCGGAAATGCGGCCAAACCCATGGTTTGGCCGCGCATCCGCGGCCACTTGGTGAGCTCATGCTCCCAAATTTTTTTACAGTAGGTTCTCTGTTGGATTTTGGGGTTTTTGGTATATATCTTTTGGGCCCAGGTTTTGTTACTGTTCACCAGTAAGTCGTGGGGCCCACTTCTTGATATTTGGTCGATCGAAATTTAAACACGTTAGTTTACAGTGCTTACATTATATCTCCGACCGGGAATTTCATTTGATCGGTAAACCGCGTCTGACTGCTATAGTTCTTTTAGACGGGTTTGTGAACGTGACATTCGCGTTGATGTTCTGTGTTGTGCTGTGATGTTGCGGATTTGTCGTGGTGGATAGAAGTGTGCAATGGTAGTACAGTTTGAGTTTATTTGTACATTTGATATTGCGGGGCGAGCGTCCAACTTGTGGACTGCCGTCACTGCCTGTTGTATAATATTCTTTTGGGGCACAACCATGTTGCGGTCGATGTACCTGTTGTACTATTTTTCATTACTGTACTAGGTTATGCCCCGGGACGGAGTGCACGGATAGCCGAGTTCTGAGAAGCAACGGGTCCGCATATCATGGCTTTGAGAGGCAGAGGGGCCCCACTCTAGAATTGGCAGACTATTCGCCGCACTCGTAGGGGGTACAGGTTGACCCAAGGAGGGGTGCCCAAGATTACCGGATTCCATGAAGTGCTGGGTGGTCCATTCACTTTGCTGTAGGGGGCTGCCTCGCTTCAGGTTTTGGCGGGTAACTTGCCGCACCCGTAGGGGTCTAGGTTTCATTGCACAGGCTATCCACACGACAGGGGAACGTCGGGTTTCAGCAGCGGCTCTGTGAAACCCGAGGATCCCAGATTATCTGTATTGTTCTGTGATGCTTATTACTTTTCTGTAATGTTGCATACTATCACGCCTGGAGCGATTATTGTATATTGGTTTATATACTATTAGATGTTGTATATGTTTTACACCCGCGCTAGTCCAGTCCCCGCTCTGTCGTTAGTTAAGTAACCTAACGGGTGATGACGGGACCCAGTGACGAATGCGGATGGCATATACGTACATTTTATTTTCGTTCTTTTCTGGTGTGATTAATTGATGGGACTGTGTTGATTCTGATCAATGCGAAGGATAACAAACCTGTTTTCAGTTGTTGGAACAAATTTAAAAAGTGTTATTGCAAAGACGTTTCCTTTTGTTATGCATAGCGGTATGCAGTGGAATATCCTGCACCTCATTCGACGGGGCAAGGGCCGATATCCCTTCACCGGGACCGACCCCTTGGACAGAAGTTTGCGTCAGGGTAATAACTTCACTATAGTCGATTACAAGTTGCTTTGCATAGCGGTATTCAGTGGAATATCCTGCACCTCATTCCACGAGGAAAGAGCCGAGATCCCTTTACCGGGAGTGACCTCTTTAGCAAAAGGTTTTCGCCACTATATTTTAAAAAGCTATCAGGTTCCTTCAGCGATATCAAGTTCACTACGTTAAAGGTTTTTCGCCAAAAACCAGCCGTAGCCCTCCGTCACTTCTTTTGGGTATTCAGTAGTATTCAAGCTATGTATTTTGACCTAACGCCAAGGCATAGTGTTTGGTAGCTGCTGGGTATTCAATTGTTGCATAGATAGATGAGTTGGTTTGGGACAGCCGTTCTGCCATTTTGACCTAACGCCAAGGGCATGTGCGGGTGGGTTCAAATTAACAAGATAGTGATGGGTAGAACTTGGCATGTGACTTATGACATTTTGACCAAACGCCAAGGTTATAAGAGCATGGGGCAAAAAATATATCGGGAGTTTCTAAAGAAACTGAAACTTGCCAAGTATGCGTATACCTTCTGGAGTATGAGTAACGTGGATGCATTCCATCACGTTATCATGCGATGAGAGTTGGATCCCGATTCCCACTGATGAGTTGGTTTACTCTTCGGGTGATCCCGATTGATTCTTCTTTAGGTTTGGAAGTGAATTTGACAGGACAGTGGGAGGTTTCCGGATTAGATAAAGTGATGACCATTCTGATCTAGGTTAGAGTGCACGCAGAGTGTTTCTTTTCTCTCTCTCTTTGGCAGCGACCTTTGACCGACCCTAGACTATGACTCAGTGACCAGGTTGACCGAACCTTCTTAAAATACTGGCTTTTGGATTGTCTGAGTTGCATAAGTCATTGCCACTCCTACTTTTACCCTTTGAATTTCTCAGAACACCCGTATTACTACGGATATCCACTTCCATTGGATAGATCAATCGTATGGTTATATACGAACTCGAAGGGACTTCTTCGAGGATGGATCCAGGTTCAGGAGAAATAGAATTGGTTTATTCAGTTGTCTTTTATTATCACCTTCTCTCAGGTTGCGAGGGCTCCTTGGTTTAGGAGAGTACACCTATTACGCTTATTGGATATTCTTATTCCAAACCATAGGCTGGTGCCGAAAGGTAGGGAATGAAGAAAACCAATTAGCCTAAGCAGGGTGTGCAGAAGGTAATATGTAAAGACAAAATGAAGGGATTAGAAAGAGGGCAAAGTAAATTGCGACTGATATCATTCACGACCAAAACCGCGTACTTCATCGCCGCTCCTATTTCACATTTAAAAAGGAATAAGGTATTATTCAGTTGTCTTTTATCATCACCTTCTCTCGAGATGCGAGTACTCCTTGGTTTAGGAGGGTACACCTATTATGCTTACTGGATAGTCTTCTTCCAAACCATAGGCTGGTGCCGAACGGTAGGGAAGGAAGAAAACCATTTAGCCTAACGATGGTGTACAGAAGGTAACGACTAAAGACAACTAAAGGGATTTGGAGAGACGGCAATAAAATATACAGTTGAAGTCATGAATTGGATTATGGAAGAGGCATTGCTATGAATACAAGGATACCCCTACGAAACATTTTCATGTTTCAGTGCATTGTTAAAAGAAAAACTGTTTTCTCGATTAGACACTTACTCCAAGGGTATGTATTTACCAGGTTTCATTCTCATATCTGTATGGTTTTACAGATGATGAGTGGGAGTAAGATATTGGGAATTGGGTGATCATCCTCATTATATCGGAATTCGTTGTAATTGGTGATATTTGAGGAAATCGCCAGGGTACAGTTTTCAACCTACGACGCACAGGTTTTGAGTTGTTTAACTCAGCGGACTTATACAGAGTATTGTATGTTGTCCAGTGTCCTTCAGGACAAAGGGGTAGGTCCTCGTACTATGTTCTGTTTACTTATAACTTCTCTTGTATTTAGACAAGTGTTTCGTAGAAATACAAGGTCTAAGTTTTGAGAAGTTGTGGGTATAAGAATAAAGTAGAGAACCAGGTATCACAAGTATCGGGATTCTTCAAAGAGATCGAAGATGTAGATTCTTGTGATTGGTATTCAGATGATAGTGATGGTTTTGAGAAACATGTTTCTCTTTCAGGTTACTCATAAATGGATGGATTCCTAAGTTAAGTAATGCTGATTAGCCTCTTTCCATTAAGTTGATATGCACTGGAGACAGCTGCATGATTTGAATATGGTTCCAATTAAATAAGTGCCAAAGTTTCTATATTGGATATAGAATAGTTCATACCTTAAAAGATATTAAGGTACGGGGAGTTGTCCAGCTTATGCTTAAAACCAGACTCTGGATAACTCAGGGCACGCTTCTGTAATGGCTGTTTGTGGGTTGACCCTGGCTATGACGAGGGTTGATGTTCTACCATTTAGAAGATCAATAGTGATATTGTTCTTGACTCGCCACAGTTTTAGTAAAATGGATCTTTTTCAGAAAACAGTAGTGGGAGTATGGTAGAACTGGAAGTGATTCCAGAACCGCAAACGATTACGGAAAATTTAATAGGACCTATACATTCAATCAGGTAGACATTCCAATAGCCACTCCGCAGATATGGTAGGTAACCTCAGACACCCGAGAGGTACTTCGGTAGGCTCAAGGACGGTGACAGGGAGGTTCTTATCTACCAAGACTTGACACTACTGTTGTTCCAGGTTATGAGACCCGGTAGGAGGGTTGTCGTAGTCAGTGGGAGCAGCAGAAGCATAGTGGGCAAGTAGCTTATGTCTATTTATTGACTAGAGCAGTTATAGCGGAGATAGATCATCTAATTTTGATATGACAGTCATGGTTTTGACTTCAATCAGAATAGGGGATGGATCTGTTAAGAAGGTAGTAGGCTGTGATGTCATGGTATCTGGATGACATACACAAAGTAGGAAGTGAAATTCCTATACTACGATCGGTTGAACTGTGGTCGTCACACAGTTGTTTCTCCAGACAGGATATGGATATAATATTTGACATTCTGGTTTCTAGATCTATGGTTTTAGATCTGGATTTGGGTAGTTTCCCAATGTGGGTACTTTGACAGTATTCTAATGGTTTTTAGAATAGATGACTCCTAGCATGGTGGTGTACCTGCAGGTGATGGAGTCACCCTCTCTAAAGGTGTCGTATAGACTAAAGGGGAGAGGGATGGGCATGATTGGCAGATCACTTGCTTAGGCAATTGAGTCAATCATATGATGTTAAGTACCACACCAAATGTTAGTTTTGCACTAGATGCAATAAGTTTGTATTAATCCAATCCTGGAGAAACATAAGGAAGCAGTTTTAGAACATAAGTACATGTTCTACGGATTTGATGAAGGCAGCCTCCTTTGGGAGACGATTATCATTCCAGGCTTCAAAGGTGACATGGATGACAGAGTGATTGTCAGAGTTATAGTTTTTCCCTCTGACGAGGGACAGTATTATGGAAAGGTGGTCCAAGAGGATACTGTGGGTGGCCTGGTGCCCGATACTGATTAGGTTCAGTGATCGATACAGTCTAAGAAGTTTGGATTTGGAGTTCATTTATGAACTAGGTCCCATCAGATATCCAGACATATTCTAAGACAGGTATTACTCGTTTCGGGAGATGGCTTTCTCCGCGAATTTGAGATTAAGAGAGATATAGAAAGAAACTTCTAGGCGGATCCAATCACTAAGGCTATTTCTCGAACACAATAGTTTTACAAACGGGCTTTGTGAAACTGATTAGTAGAGGAGTTGGATGTTCGGTTTCACACGGGCTGTGAGTAGTCGACATTGCAATAATTAGCCTTGAGTGCAAGTGGGAGATTGTTGGAGATAGTGCCCTCATAGACAATTATTGGATCGCAGGTACGTGATTGCAATGATTGCGGAGGACCTATACCGGTATGACAGTCTTACTCGAGATGATAGTATGCTATCTGGCATGCCTTTATCAGTCGTGTACATGTTCAGGTGACTGATTTCATGTTACACTTTGATAGAGCCCTTAGGATCTTGCTTTACCACCAACAGTATGATGGCGATCATATACGTGAGAGTTGGGTGGTTTATACGCATATCCTTAATTGTGGTCCATAATCGTGGGAGTTTCGAGACAGGGCATCGATACTCCGGAGTAGACTAGTGTGTACAGTCGAGACCCCGACGAGAGGCGGTGGCCGGTCTCACAAGCCACTGGTGTCAGTTGGATCACCTAAGATGTATACAGGTGCTCATTGGCTTATGAGTACACCGGACAGGACTCGCCGGGAACCTGCTAGTTGGTATTATACATATCGTCAGATAGCAGTTCCCTGGTAACATGTGTACAGGTTAGTTCATCGACCTGAGGTCGTCATTTTTCTCGTGTGAGTTCCCACTGTGCTTTGATTTCTACCCTACCACGGCTCAAAGGAGTCGTGCAAACAGGTAGCTTTTGGGTACAGTCCCGAGCCATATGGAGGCATGTGAGCGGATCGGCAGGGGATTCGTCTCTCCCGGTTTTGGGGGCGAGGTCGTGCTGTGTCTAGGAGAGCCATTACACAAAGTCCATGGCCATGGCAGGAGATTTACTGGTAGGTACTCCAGTAGTATCTCAGGGTGTTATTTGGCTTCACTCCGACACGACTTATACTGCTATTGGGGGTCTGACGTTACTAGCCCCCTAGGCATATTTGCGATACTTAAAGACGAACGGACCGGACTGTATATACATTGTCACTGTTAGGCTCAGTAGGGTTTTCCGGATGTGTTCGCTCATCGGCATCCCTTGAGGTCAGTCCATGGGCAGCCGTTACGCATTGCTAGTGCCGCTGACGGTTTGTGGTTAAACCCACTGCCAGGGTACTGACGAGTCATTAGAGTCCCCCACAGACAGTTTCCCAAGTTCGGGCGAAACGTTGTAGAGGCCGTATGGTTTTATGGCAGGGTTCAGAAAATGCACGTGCGTTTACGCACGTGTTATTTTTCGGGCAGATAATACTGGTCGGCTTTGGTTTAAGCCGGATCCGAGTATTATATTGAGTAGGTATTATATTTTTGTCTCAGTTGCATTTGTATTCGGTCGTAATACAAATGCGGGTATATTTATACAGTTTCGGGGTTATCCTGAAAGTTGTTTCAGGATCACTTTTGGAAGTTGCCAGTTTCCAGTTTTCTATCAGCCGTCTTTTAACATTCGGTTAAAGACGGATTTGTCCTTTCTTGAGATGAGTGTGGATTCTTCTAGAAGGTTCTAGAAGTGGTGAGGTGTTAAGTGACTCATTAGTGCCATTAATGATTCATTTAATGCAAGGGAGAGTTGTATTATGTTCATTGGTTTGCATTAATTACTCTTTATGACTCATGCTTTCTTGAATGGTTATGATAAGCTTTAGGGTTATTATCACCTTCCTTCTTTACTCCTACACTCACCCTCATCCTTCTCTATATAAGGCCGGCCCTTCCCCTCTCTCATTTGGTTGCTTGATTCATTTGTAGAAAAAGATTATCATAGTTTTCGGTGTATGGAATTCATAGATCATTTCATTCCATCACCCGATTCCCTCGGCAACTTCATTAACCGATCGTCCACGGACTTGGACGAAGTGAGACAAAGTCATCTACTCATTCTCTACATCATTCTTAGTCATCTCTTTTAGCAAACTTGACGACCGAGTTGCCTCGAGTCAGAGGCGGGAGCCCGTTTAAAGAATCGTCGACGTGGTGCCACCTCGACGAGGATATCGTAGATCGACGAGATCGGAGCAGCCGCAACGGAGCGTGGGATGATGGTTAAAGAACGAAGGACTCGGATCGTTCGGTATAACCTTTCTACACTCTTTACAGTTTGTTAGTTTATCAATAATGGCAGATCCGGGTTAAAGTATACGATAGCGCAAGTTAAAAAGTTTTTGTTCCGCATTTTGGCGTCTGTAGACGGGTGGGGCGCTAGCGTAGACTTACAAAGAGTACCCCTCACCTGTATATACATACCTGCATCCGCATTCCGACTGAATGCAAATGCGATGAGACTAAAGTAATCCAACAAATCTAATACTAGGATCCGGCTTAAACCAAAGCCCACTAGTATGATCCGCCGGTCATGATCCGTGCACTACTGCACGTATATGATCGAACCCTGCCATATATCATACGACCTCTACAACGTTTCGCCCGAAACTTGAGAAACTGTATGTGGGCGACTCTAAAGACTCGTCAATATTTTGGCTGTGGATTTAACCACTAGCACGTCAGAGGTACTAGCCGTACGTAATGGGCTACCAGGTATTGACCAAAAGGGAGGTTGATGAACGAACTCATCCTGACACCTTACTGAGCCTGTCAGTGGCAATATCCGTACAGTCCGGTCCACTCGTCTATGAGTATCGCATGGTGGGCCTAGGGGGTTGGTAAAAGTCAGACCCCCAAAAGCGATACAAGTAATGTCGGAGTGCAGCCCAGAACACCCTGAGATACTACTGGAATACTTACCAGTAAATCTCCTGCCTTGGCCAAGGACTTCGTGTAATGGCTCTCCTAGACACAGCACGATTTCACCCCCAATACCGGGAGAGACGAAACCACTGCCGATCCGCTCACTGCCTCCATATGGCTCGGGACTGTACCCAACTAAAACCTGTTTGCACGACTCCTTTGAGCCGTGGTAAGGTAGTAATCAAAGCACAGTGGGAACTCACACGAGACAAATGACGATCTCAGGTCGATGAACTAACCTGTACACATGTCACCAGGGAACTGCTATCTGACGTCAGGTATAATACCAACTAGACCGTTCTCGGTGAGTCCTGCCCGGTGTACTCATAACCCAATGAGCACCTGTATACATCTTAGGTGATCCAACTGACACCAATGGCTTGTAAGACCGGCCACCGCCCCTCGTCGGGGTCTCGACTGTATACACCGGTCTACCAATGGAGTATCGATGCCCAGTCTCGAAACTCTCACGACTAGGGACCACTTTAAGGATGTGCTTATAGACCCCAGCTCCCACGTATATGATCACCATCATACTGCTGGCAGTCAAGAAATAATCCTAAGGGCTTTATCAACGTGTAATTGCGACCTGTAAGGTCACCTAAAGCTGTATACGATGATAAAGATAAACCAGATAGCAACTATCATCTTTGAGTAAGATTGTCCTACCGGCATAGGTCATCCCTCAATCATTGCAATCACGTGCCTGTGATCCAATAATTGACTCTGAGGGCACTATATCCAACAATCTCCCACTTGCATTCAAGGCTAATTATTGCGATGACGCATACTCACAGCCCGTGTGATACCGAACACCCAACTCCTCTACTAATCAGTCTCACAAAGCCAGTTTGCGAAACTATTGCGATCGAGAAATAGCCTCAGTGAGTGGATCCGTCCTAATGTTTCTTTCTATGTCTCTCTTTATCTCAAGTTCGCGGAGAAAGCCATCTCTCGAAATGAGCAATACTTGTCTTAGAATATGTCTGGATATCTGATGGGACCTAGTTCATAAATGAACTCCAAATCCAAACTTCTTAGACTGTATCGTCAACTAAATTTAATCAGCATCATGCGCCATGCCTCCCTCAGTATCCGCTTGGACCACCTCTCCAAACTACTGCCCCCTCGTCAGAGGAAAAACTACAACTCTGACAGTCACTCTGTCATCCAGGTGATCAGTCGAAAATACTGCATTTTTAGCACGGCAATTTCCCTATCTTTTGCATTCATCTAGAAGTGTTCGGTATTCATCTTTGAAATACCAGATTGCATGTGTTATACTCTAAAACCGGCATTTCGAGTAAAATTGAGTGTTTATCATGGCATCGCATCATCCTTGTATTGCGCAACACTTGTTTCGTAGTCTGTGCAGGAAATTGCAGGAACAAAGCCAAAAGAAGCTGATAAAAAATACACCAACTCCAAGTTTTAAGATCTGGTAGCAATCTAGAGGGAAAAACACAATTCAACATATCACAAAAGGCCCAAATGTCAGTATCAGAAAAGCCCAGAAGTTCCAAGCCCTAAAGCTTCACAAGCGCCGCGGTTCCGCGGTGGGAGCCCGCTTGCGCCGCGGAATCGCGGCGGCTCTATGGCTTCAGCTCCTCAATTTTCTTACACGTGTCTCTAATAACGGTTCAAGCTTCCAGAAGACTCCCGATTCTCTACGTGGCTTATCTAGAAGGCTCGGCTTAACAAACTTTATCTAGAAGGCTCTCTTTAACAAACTTTTGGAGGGAAAATTCAAATTTGAAATCCTAGATCTAGGGTTTTGATGGTCTATAAAAAGGAGCCTAGATCTAGGATTAATTCTTCTTCTTCAATCTCTAATCTCCCCTATTTTCTAACACAAGTCGAGTGACACGACTTGTGTCAAACCCTAACCCTAATCCAAAGCCAAATTCAAGATCCCGAGTACCATTCAAGCGAGAAGCCTTCAACCTTTTAGGAGCGGAGCCGATCTTCAATCGAGCAAGTGATCCAAGCCGATCCGCGACTCAAGGAGACGAGCGAAGCCAAATCGATGATCGAGTTCTTCTTCTTGTAGTTCTTGAGCGATTTGTAACGGAATCGTTGATATAAATAAAAGGTGAAATTCTTTAATCTTGCTTTCTTTAAATTCTTGCTTCATGATTCGATCTCAATTTGTAATTGTGGTTCTTTTTGTGATGTTTGAGTAAAATTCCGCTCGTAAAGGAGTCGAGACGATCAATAGAATGATGATGTAACAAATCTTAAAACGATTCTTACGTCCTACGAGTTTTGTAAACCCTAGCAAATTGAAGAATCGACGACCTAGTTTTGTTGCGATGCTTTCTTGATTGTGATCGCTCGAAATTAGGGATCCACGATCGATTCTTGAATTTACTAGAGGCTAGAATGTGAATGATATCGACAAAGGAACATCGGATAAATGATAAAACCCTAGTTTCACAAGAAATCCCTAATTCTCGTCGATCAGCATCGATCTAGTATCAATTCATCGATGGATAAGAATACGTAATCGCTAGATTTCATCACATATATAGATCCGATCGATTCCTACGAGCCTCACTTCGATTATTGATTGTTGGTTTGGAAAATCATCAAATTCTCAATTCTTGATTTTATCGTTTTCTTGTTATTAGATCTAGATTTTCTAATTCTTGAACACCAATTTTATAAATCATGAATTGTTTGTTTTCTTTTCTTTAAAGTTTCAATTCATATAATTCGAAACACGAACGATTACACTTTCCCTGTGGACGATCCGCACATACTAACGTGGTACATTCGATACCGTTATTGATTGCGGTCAAAATATTTTTGGTTGTGATTTCTTTACAATTTTCATACTACACATCCGAAATCGTTTCAATCAAATGGCGCTGTTGCCGGGGATCATTTGATATACACACACAATCGGAAAATAAGAACAATAAAATGGCGCCGTTGCCGGGGATAGTGCGCTAATTGTTCGTATTTTGAAATTTGAGTTGAAAAGTTTATTCCATCTATATTTTTAGATCAAAATTCGCACAAACCCTAACCGATTCGTTGTGATTTGTTGCGAGGAAATCTGGAATCATTAGAGCTGTGGAAAATTTTTTCTGATCATTCCAGAGAGCTTGGGGAGTGAACAAGGACATTCTGTGAAAATTTTGTGCAGTGATCCATTGAAGCGACCGCGATTCCGCGGCATTAGCTGGCAATTGCGGCGGAACCGCCGCGTGCTGACGTCATCCTTGCACCAAAATTCCTCTAACTTTCTTATCTCTCTCCACATCTGCTCCAATTAACAATTTGTGCAGGTTTCTTTGCAAATAAATCGCAGCGCCGCAAAAAGCAAAATAAATTGTGCGTGTTTTTGATTTTTGGTTGTTTGCATATTAATACGGAAATTAAGGGGCACGGCCAAATCCAGATTAGGTGGGGAGTTCATTACCCTTCCTAAGCCCCAAAAATCACAAACTTGCATCCGCATTTACCCTCATTAACTAAAAAATATCTAGAGATGACTCTAAGGACCATCGCGCTCACTTAGGATAGAAGAAGGCCGTGGGTAATTCATTGCTTATCCGCGTTTCTTTTGTGGTGTCTAAGGCAAGTGTGTCGAAGGCTAGTGGTTACTTAATTAGGCCCACTATTTACGTAGTGGAGAACCTCCCACTTACCTGGCACTTACCTGGCCACAGGAGAGACAAAGAGGCAGTGGAGGATTTATCCTGCGACTTGTCTTTTGGCAGTTAGGAGCGGTCTAGAGCTTTGACCTAGGTGACCACTAGATTTTAGGGTTGCTTGTTGCATTTATTATGATCGCATCATTTTTTCAAAAATCCGTATCATTTTTTTCAAAACAAACACCAATCACATTCATTCATTACCCTAATTATAAGTCACGCTGCCACTTGTACTAACCCTTTTTAGTGCAAGATAGGCTGGACACGGGATTTTAGTGCCCGTTAAGTCCGCGTTTCCCCTGATCGACCCAAAAGTCGGTATTTCTACATTTACCTTTACTTTACCCACCACCACACCTACTTCGATGGATCCGTCTCCATCGAACTTCTTTACCACTAATCTGCCGCCGTCCGTTGGGGCGCAGAATCCACCCCGCATCTCTCTCCAAGAGAGGTGCTATCCTACACGAGCTCCTCTTTCGACCTGTCTCTCCATTCCACCAGACAACGGGGAAAATTTTGAAATTAAACCCCAATACATCAACCTTCTACCAAAAATTCACGGTCTCGAGTCGGAAGACGCATATGCCTTTATCACCAAATTTGAAAATATATGCGCAATGATGGGTACCTCACAGCTTTCTATGGATGCTATGCATCTTCGTCTTCTCCCATTCACCTTGTGCGATATAGCCGAGAAGTGGCTTTACAACACTAAAGCACATTCCATTTCAAATTGGGAAGAATTCGTCAAAGCATTCCTTAAGAAATTCTACCCACATCATAAGACAGCTCGAGCCCGTAGCGAAATAAATCAATTCACCCAGCTTCCAAATGAACCATTTTCAAAATGTCTTGAACGCTTCAAGGATCTGTTAGTCCAATGTCCACATCACGGAATCCCTAGATGGGAACTGTGCAGAATCATTTATGTGGGCATTAATCCTAACACAAGACAGACCCTTGAATCCATGTGTCAAGGCAACTTCATGACCAAAGATGATTGGGAAGCCAGGAAATTTCTAGAAGATTTCGCTGAAAAATCGTTACAGTGGGAGGGTGTGAGTCAATCGTCTAGGGATGGCAATGATATTTCCATAGGAGTTAGAGCTGACATTTCAGCTATACACAAGAAACTCGAGACTATGGAAAACAAATTTTTAGCTACCGCTGCAAATCAAATGTCACTCTCCAAAACTGTATGTGGATGCTGTTCTGATCCTTCTCATTTGACGGAAGAATGTCCACTAAATTCTCCGTTTCAAGGTCATGAGTATACCAATGCCGCATTTCAAAGACCTAGGAACGATCCATTTTCTTCCACATATAATCAGGGTTGGAGGAATCACCCTAACTTTGCTTGGAACCAATCACAATCTCAAAACACGGTTCCAACCCAAAACAATTTCCAAAGGGTCCCTTCACCACAACAGCAACCGCAACTTCAATTGAGTCAGCACCCCTTCCAATCATAAAACTTCCAAAATCCGGCCAACACTTTTGCACCACATGGAAACTCTTTGCAATTGACCGGTACAGATAATACCTCTGCACTAGCACAAACCTTGGATACTTTCATGAAACAATCCATCCAAGGGACGGCAAGTTTGCAATCTTCCGTCGAGAATGTGATGAAGATCATTGTCTCTCAAAATGAGAATATCAAATCGATGGAAGAACAAATTGCACAACTAAAAGCCGAAATGAGTGCAAGAGAGAAAGGGAAACTTCCAGCTCAACCTTTACCCAATCCTGGCTATTCACATCTTGTGAATGCAATCACGTTGAGATCTGGAAGAAAGATTGACAACCACGTTGGGGAAGAGATTGATGACACTGAAAAATCTATCGATGATACCCCGGTTGAGACCGTTCCTTCCACTTCTACTTCTAATTCTAACCCCAGTTCTTCTACCCCACCACATTTCTGTGAGCCTATTCTTCGTTTCCAACAAGGCTCGCCACCTCAGCCCATCTCTTCTAGTTCTCCACGGACGATCCCCGCTTCTATTCTTGGATCGGGTCCATACACACTTCCCTCTCTTATGATGGACCCATCACTTATTGCTAAAGCACCTTATCCTAATCGATTAAGGGCTAACAAATCGAGTCCACATATGGAGAAGATTATGGACATGTTTAAGCAAGTAAACATCAACATCCCTCTCCTAGATACCATCCAACAAGTTCCGTCGTATGCAAAAACTCTTAAGAACTTGTGCACTAGGAAGAGGAAGACTCTAGTGCCCAAGAAGATATTCATGGCAAAGACTGTAGACACGGCTTCCCCCAACAAGTACCGAGGAAACATAAGGACCCTGGCTGTCCTACTATTTTCATTTCTATCGGGGAAAAACACATCAACCGTGCTCTACTAGACCTTAGCGCTAGTGTTAACTTGCTTCCATATTCGGTTTATGAGCAACTAGGTATCGGAGTGTTAAAGCCCTCGAGCATAACTCTCCAGATGGCTGACCGATCAATCACCAAACCCAGGGGTGAACTGGAGGATGTGTTAATAAAAATCGGGGAATTTGTATTCCCTGTGGATTTTATTGTAATTGATACACAGCCTGTAGCGAACCCACAGAATCAAATTCCGGTGATTTTAGGTCGCCCCTTTTTGGCCACTTCCAACGCTATCATCAACTGTCATAACGGTTCTATGACCTTATCTTTCGGGAATAGGTCAATAGAGCTGAACATTTACAAGTTGGGAAGTGTACCCTCCGAACCTACTGCTCAGGTCTGTTCTGTCTACTTAATGGATGTCGACAGCAGCGAATTTGATGATCCTCTTGATACTGATCTTGACTCTTTTCATACGCTGTTGCTTGACCCAACTATGTATCATACACATACGGACTCTTCCACCGAGTTGTCCGGGTCAACAACTAACACTGATTATGAACCGTTTCTGGAGTCTGAAGATCACCCCGCACTTTTTGATGACATTATTCTTCGGGGTATTGATGGAACTTTTGAGGAGATCTTCGCTGATGGACTCGCATTTTTGAATGACACGGGTGTTAAGATGAATCATCTCCCAATCAATGAAATTGAACCTCCACCCCTTCTTCTGGACTGTAAAAAGAATGCGACTAATCCATCACATTCACTGCATCGTCTCTCCAAAATGAGATGCACACACATTCTACTCCACCACTTACCCTTTCCCCACTTTTTCTTCCACCAACCAGAGCACTGCATTGATAAAATTTTTGAATGGTTGGTGTTAACCTTCGGTCTTTGCAAAGCTTGGCATCGACCAATGATTTTTGACCCCCTCATGTGATTTTCAAAAGATTAACATTGCATAACTCAAGTTTGGGGGGGTATAATCGGGCTCTTGAAAAGAAAATTTTTACAAAATGATGAACCAAGAATAAGTTTGGGGGAGGATCTTCACTTAAATATTTTGCCCCCATTAATAAATTTACTCCCAAGCTTACAGGTTTTTCGAGAGTTAGCAGATGGCAACTGTGAGGACAATGTTGAAAACAATTTTGGGGGAGGTTTGTGCTTATTTTCGCATTATTTGCATATCACTTTGCATAAGCACAAAACATTTTTTCAAAACCCATAAAAATTTAAAAATTTTCAAAAAAATAAAAAATTTGTACATAAATAAGATAATAAAAGATTAGATAGTGAAAAATTACATCCAAAAGATTAGAAAAATTTAAGAAAACCAAGAAAATTAGAAGTTTTCTTAAATGAACTAGTAATAAGTAGTTATGAGCCGTTGTCCCAAGGGTTAGTAAGATGAAAGAAGTCACTAATCTGCTGATAAAAATAAGTCTGATAAATAGTTCCTATTCTAGAAGCCAAACATTTTGAACGTTGATACCCTGCTATTTGCACTTACACACGGCTTGAAACTCGGGATAGTAGAGGATACCTTGTAATGCTCTTGTCTAAAAGCCGATGTATGAAGGAAATAAAAAAAATGAATAAAATATAAAATGGTGAGAAAAATGAACACTGGTTTTGTTATCGCCAAGGCAGCAATAAAAAATATAGCGAGGGTGCCTCTTCACCTAGTGCCCTATGGCCAACTGGTCTGGGAGTCACTGCTAAGCCTTAGGTGGTGCAAGACGAGAAAAATACACCAAATAAGCAAGCACATGAGTAATCGGTCGGTTAATACCTCAAGAAGTATTAACGGTCGCATGAAAGTGTTTGAGCAATCTCATCTAAATATTCATTAATTAAAAAAAAAAAGTACTTAGGCAGATGGGCAAGAATATGATAGCTTGAATTGAATTCTCCGGGTGTATAGATGTTCTTTACACACACGTAGGGTTATATGATCGATGTTTGGAAGAAAGATAGGAATGAAGAATAAGAAGATGTTTTATTTAGGGAGGACGTGATTTCCGACATCTTTTCATGACTATTAAGATAGGGCTCATGACAACCGAAAAGCTATAGTAGTTGGAAACCCTAATTTTCAAGGCTTTTCACTTATAATTCTTTTCTTTAAATGTAATATTCATGATCTTTCTTTTATTATTGGATTTTGTGGGTGCAATACGCTGAAAACCCTCAGGAGACAACACTCCTCCTACTAGGGACACCTAGATGTTTAAAGGCTTGTTGCACGTGCTCAGTGCTATCGTGTTGCCTACGAAAGTGTGCTAGTTAGTTATTCTCTTTCTTTATTTTCTCCTTCTCTTTTTAATAAAACAGTTCGCTCGAGACGACCGAAAATAAGTTTGGGGGAATTTGATCAGTCGAAAATACTGCATTTTTAACACGACAATTTCCCTATCTTTTGCATTCATATAGAAGTGTTCGGTATTCATATTGCACATATTAGCAAAACATCTCTAAAATACCAGATTGCATGTGTTATACTCTAAAATCGGCATTTTGAGTAAAATTGAGTGTTTATCATGGTATCGCATCATCCTTGTATTGCGCAACACTTGTTTCGGAGTCTGTGCAGGAAATTGCAGGAACAAAGCCAAAAGAAGTTGATAGAAAATACACCAACTCCAAGTTTTGAGATCTGGTAGCAATCTAGAGGGGAAAACACAATTCAACATATCACAAAAAGGCCCAAATGTCAGTATCAGAAAAGCCCAGAAGTTCCAAGCCCTAAAGCTTCACAAGCACCGCGGTTCCGCGGCGGGAGCCCGCTTGCGCCGCAGAACCGCGGCGGCTCTATGGCTTCAGCTCCTTAATTTTCTTACACGTGTCCATAATAACGGTTCAAGCTTCCAGAAAACTCCCGATTCTCCACGTGGCTCATCTAGAAGGCTCGGCTTAACAAACTTCATCTAGAAGGCTCTCTTTAACAAACTTTTGGAGGGAAAATTCAAATTTGAAATCCTAGATCTAAGGTTTTGATGGTCTATAAAATGGAGCCTAGATCTAGGGCTAATTCTTCTTCTTCAATCTCTAATCTCCCCCATTTTCTAACACAAGTCGAGTGACACGACTTGTGTCAAACCCTAACCCTAATCCAAAGCCAAATTCAAGATCCCGAGTACCATTCAAGCGAGAAGCCTTCAACTTTTTAGGAGCGGAGCCGATCTTCATTCGAGCAAGTGATCCAAGCCGATCCGCGACACAAGGAGACGAGCGAAGCCAAATCGACGATCGAGTTCTTCCTCTTGTAGTTCTTGAGCGATTTGTAACGGAATCGTTGATCTAAATAAAAGGTGAAATTCTTTAATCTTGCTTTCTTTAAATTCTTGCTTCATGATTCGATCTCAATTTGTAATTGTGGTTCTTGTTGTGATGTTGGAGTAAAACTCCGCTCGTAAAGGAGTCGAGACGATCAATAGAATGATGATGTAACAAATCTTAAAACGATTCTTAAGTCCTACGAGTTTTGTAAACCCTAGCAAATTGAAGAATCGACGACCTAGTTTTGTTGCGATGCTTTCTTGATTGTGATCGCTCGAAATTAGGGATCCGCGATCGATTCTTGAATTTACTAGAGGCTAGAATGTGAATGATATCGACAAAGGAACAACGGATAAATGATAAAACCCTAGTTTCACAAGAAATCCCTAATTCTCGTCGATCATCATCGATCTAGTATCTATTCATCGATGGATAAGAATACGTAATCGCTAGATTTCATCACATCTATAGATCCGATCGATTCCTACGAGCCTCACTTCGATTCTTGATTGTTGGTTTGGAAAATCATCAAATTCTCAATTCTTGATTTTATCGTTTTCTTGTTATTAGATCTAGATTTTCTAATTCTTGAACTTCAATTTTATAATTCATGAATTGTTTCTTTTCTTTCTTTTAAATATTTGACTCATCTAAATCGAAACACGAACGATTACACTTTCCCTGTGGATGATCCGTACTTACTAACGCGCTACATTCGACACCGTTATTGATTGCGGTCAAAATATTTTTGGTTGTGATTTCTATACAATTTTCCAACTACAAAATCCGAAATCGTTTCAATCAAATGGCGCCGTTGCCGGGGATCATTTGATATACACGCACAATCGGAAAATATCAATACAATCAAATGGCGCAGTTGCCGAGGATCATTTGACTTACTTACACAATCGGAAAATATAAACAATCACCAGGTCACCTTGGAAGCCTGGAATGATTACTGTCTCCTAAAAGAGGCAGTTGTTATCATATCCCTAGAACATCCACTTATGTTCTAAAACTGCTTCCGAACGTTTCTCCAGGATTGGATCAATATCAACTTATTAAAGCTCGTGCAAAAACAACATCTGGTGTGGAACTTGATATCTTATGATCAACTCAATTGCCTGTTAGTTGTATGTATGCCCTAGAGGCCAGTATTGTACAGATGATACATATTATATTGGATTCTTGGACATATATAGAGATGACTTTCTTGCTCGATATGATAGTATGCTATCTGGTTACTTTTTATCTTAACATGTACACTAGTCTCTTTAAACTGTCTTATGGTTACATGTTGGTAAAGCCCTTAGGATGTGTACTTGACTACCTAGACTATGATGCAGATCATACTAGTGGGGACATGGTAGTCCATAAGTACATCCTTCAAGGTCCCTAGTCGTGGGTGTATCGAGATGGGGCATCGATATACCAGAGTAGACTAGCGTATACGCTTCTCGACCCATGAGATGGGCGATGGATGATCCCATATCTATTGGTGTTTGACATCAAAGATGGTATACGGGTGCTCAGTGGAGAATGGGTACACTGGACGGACTCGCCGAGAACTCCCAGATGGTATTATACCTCACGTCAGATGGCAGTTCTCAGGTGACACTTGTGCAGGTTAGTCTGTAGACCCGAGATCGTCATAGAGTCTTGTGTGATTCCCACTGTGCTTTGATCTCCACCTTACCACGTCCATGAGGGCGTGCAAAACGGTGGTCTTTGGGTACAGTCCCGAGTCACATGGAGGCAATGAGCGATAGGAGGGGTTTCGTCTCTCCCGGTATTGGGGGTTGATGTTGCGCTGTGCTCGATTGGCCGTAACAGGGAAGTCCCTGGCCAGGGCTGATCAGAGATTTGCTGGTAAGTGTTACCAGTAGTTTCTCGACCGGTTATGAGCCTCACATCGGCACGATTTATCGGTTATTGGGGTCTGACGTTTACCACCCCTAGACTTGATATGCGACGTATCAGACGAACAGACCGGACTGTACGGTAAGTGTTACTGGTTGGATTCACAGGAGTGTGAGCGGGCTAGCTCGTCGATCTTCTGATCGCTCAATACCCGGATGGCCGTTACGTTTAGCAGACCGCTTGCAGCTTGTGGGTGCTTGATATGATCATCATCTGCTACCGGCGTATTGACGAGTCTTTAGAGTCCTACACAGAGGTTTCCTGGCTCAAGCGAAACGAAATATGAGTGCATATGAGATATGTGCGGGACCGAGAATAATGCGCGTATGTGATACCGCATTTCATTCTCGCGATAAATGTTTCGATTGGTTATATTCGATATGTCCTAGTTATCGAATCATTGATTCGATAAATCGATACATTGAATACTAGTCGGTTATGTGCGACATGACCGGATCATTGAATCAAATGTTGATTTAATGATTTAATGTATAATTATATATTTGATATATTACTTTGCATTAACTAGTATTGGTTCACTTTATATGGATTTTCTCACTTGATGTGCAAGTTGTATATGTGATATACTTTTGTGCACATATTTGTATCATGTTTGATGATACTTGATCATTTGGTTAAGTGTGAAGAATTAAACCATGGTTAAATGATAATTAGGGTTTTTCCTTATCATTTATTTATTCATTTCTTTATTTATTTCATTGGATAAATGAAAATAAAATGGTTTGTTTTTGTCATGAAGCTTGTTGAAGCTTCATGAAGCTTTGACCAAAGAGACCATTTTGTCTTCATGCTTAACCCTAACCCATCCAAGTGAACATGGTTTATTCTCTACACTTAACCTAGGTTAGAACATGATAAGTATTGGATTTTATTATTCTTTTACAAAACACTTATCATATTCTTTCTTCTTCTTGACCTTCTTCTTCAAGAATGAAACCTTGATGCCATCAATGGCAACTTGAGATCCAAAGTGAGAAATCCAATTCTAAAGTGAACCCACCTCCTATTTCTTCACCCTTTACCTCTTGCCAAGTTGTTTTGGGTGTTTTCTTCACAAGTCTCACCACTTGGTGAAGTTGGAGCTTGAACTTGTGCAACCTCGACGTAGATCATCTTCGGCACGAAGCCGACGACCTATTCCGCTCACTTCTCCGATGAAGCCGTCGCGAGTGTCCGAGATTCGAGATGGACAGCGAGAGGACGACCACGTGGAGCTAAGGAAGTGGATATCCGGATCTACAAAGGTTGTAACTTCCGATCTCTAGTTAAAGTGTTAACTAGATTTGTTTTTCGTCTAGGATTCTAGCCGACGATCCGTATTAGGGTTTCTCGGCACCATAATTTTTGTAAATTGGCATGTTTGATGCCTTTTGAGACCACTATAGGGTGCCTAGGAACCTTTTACTGGTATCAGAGCCTACCTAGAGCCTTAGGCGAAGTCTAGACGGAGTTTGAAGTCCGAACGAACCGAAACCCTAACTCACAAAATGCTCTCTGTACATTTTCTAAAATCTGGGATTTTTCCAAATTAAAAATATACAGAAAAATCAGCAGGTGATTATAAGAATTACTGTGAAATTCGACAGCCCAAATCCACCAAGTCGCCGCGGTTCCGCGGCATGAGCATGGCTCATGCGGCGGTTCCGCGACCGTACGGACTCATTAAACAAAGAATTCTGCACAGTAATTCTTAGCTTCCAGTGCTGGTTTTTCCTGGGAATTTTTAATATTTATTCAAGAGTTGAATTTTCTGGGGTTGTTTTGGGGATTCAGTATTTCGATCGGATTATCAAATTTTGTCTTTTGTGTATTTCCGGATAATTTTTAGAATATGTTAAAAAGTTCGACCGGATATAAATACCCAATTTTTCCCCTACCGGGAGATTTCCAAGTGTTGGATTTTTCCGTAGTTTAACAACGTTCGAAGTAGTGCAAGTAACGCGATGGACCCTCTAGAAGACAACAAACCTTAACTCGATTATGTGACCGTCTTGAACAACCCTTTGAACCTTCGGGTTTGGGGCAGTACGGCGTGCCACATGTGAGGCGTTGGCTTGACCCTTCTACGGCTGGACCGTTGGTACTGAGGCACGAACTGAATGTTGTTAGACTTATTTCATGTGTTGAGCTGTATCGGAAAACTTGGGTATTCGACTGTTCGATCGGAAAGTTTAACATTTTCTGTTTATCTGGAATGTGATACAATAATTGGAATTCACAAACAGTTATGAGATAACTGAATGAATGTTATAAATCTAGCGGTTTAGTTTCACTTTATATTGAAAAGTGTTTTCGATAATGAGACTAAAATGCGGGGTTTATAACTGTTAGGCATGAGATGTCTAAGTATTTCATTTGATTAAGCATGTGATGTCTAAAGAGGTTGCGGATTCCAACTGTTGTAGTTTTACACTTTCTTTTCTGTGACCGTAAGTGTAGTATGTTCATATCGCCGGTTTCGTTGCTATACGTCAACGACAATTGGGGTATGCATACTTACTTACGTTGATGACATGTGATGTTATGTGTTGCTGGATATGTTATATTGGATCGTCGTGTAAGAATAGCCGGGGCTTTTTGTGTGAGATGAGTGTTTTTCATTTTCATTCATGTAAAAACTTGTATGTAATATTCTTTTATTTGGGGCACTTCCAGGTACCGGAAGTTGTCACCTTTTGTATATTATTTACTTTTCCGCATTAGGATAGACCTAAGGAGGGGAGCACAAGTAACCGGGTTCTGGGGTCCAGTGGGAGACCAACTCGAGGAGTCGAGTCCAGGTCTCCTAACCCTAGAATTGGCAGGGTTGCTTGCCGCTCTCGTAGGGGTCTAGGGGTGTGGGATTGGCTATTCATCACGACCGTGGAATCCGTGTTTTATACTGGCTCGTATTGAAAACACGGACGTCCTAGTATATCCAATATTTCATATGTTTCTTCTGCTGCGATATCTGTGATGTGATTCTGTGATGGATATAGTATATAGTATATATGATATATTATATAGACGTTACTTATGTTTTACACCCGCGCTAGCCTTGCCTTGCTCTGTCGTTAGTTACCTAACCTAACGGTGCACGAGGGGACATCGAGGCGAATGCAGATGGCATAAGTGTACGTCATATCTATCTGTGATGTTTAGGTATTTAAATGATGGGACTTCATTAATGTGATTAATGAAAGATAAGAAACCTAAGATGTTGTGGAATCGAATTTTAAAATAAAACAGGTAATTACAGTTCTTGCTTTGCACAGTGGTATATATGATATACCCTGCACCTTATTCGATGAGGAAAGGACCGAGATCCCCTCACCGGGAGTGACTCCTTTAGCAATAACTGGCAGATGCTACACACTCGGTTTGCTTTTGACTGCTTTTGGGTTTTTGCTTTGCACAGCGATATATATGATATATCCCGCACTTCATTCGACGAGGAAAGGACCGAGATCCCTTCGCCGGGAGTAACTCCTTTAGCAAAACTAGAAAAGCCTCAAAATCACTCCATTTCAAAACTTCATTTGATTCTACAACGATATCAAGTTCATTACGCTCATGGTTTTCAGAAAAACCTGGCGTAGCCCTCCGTCATTTCAGATGAGTAGTAGTTAGTATTCGTGCTACGTTTGTTGGCCTGCGTCAAGGCGTAGTGTGCGGTAGCTATCTAGTATTTATCTGCTTATGCATATGATGCAGATTGGATTAGGGTAGTCGTGCGACTTTGTTGGCCTGCGTCAAGGGTCGTACGGGTGGGTTTAATTCGATCAGGAAATGACGGGTTGAACTTGACTAGCGCACTATGGTTTGTTGGCCTGCGTCAAGGTCATAGGACGCTAGGGGCAAAAGTATTATCGGGAATTTCAAGTGTTGAAATTTGCAATAAGATTGCATACCTTCTATGAGATAGTTGGATCCCGATACCCACTGCGAGTAAGAGTTACTCCTGGGAGAGTTTTACACATTGCAATTAGCCGATTAAGTAGGTGTCTAGAAAGGTGTTAACGAGGTTACGCCTCTGGGAAAACAAGGTTTACATTAATTAGGTTCGTGCGAAAGCACGGGGGACCTCCCTCAAAGTACCGACACTGGCCTGGCTGAAAGATTGGCGAACTTGTAGTGTGTAATTAATCCCGGCTAGTCTTTCCTTTTAGGGTTTGAAGGAAGATTTGATAAAAAGCAGTGGGAGCCATCCTGATTAGATAAGATAATAACCAATCTGATCTTGCACGAGCATACGCTAAAGTGTTTTCTTCTTTCTCTCTCCAGGTAGCGACCATTTCATGCCCTAATGAAGATAATAATATGGATGTATTGACCGAACCCGCATGTTATACTGTGCTGGGGAACGTTGGTTCCGTTCTTTCTTATAAGAGTTATAGAAATGAACAGGATATAGGGGAATACCAGGATTCCCATTCCACCCGTTTGATGAAAGTACATGTTGATGCATTTTCTTCGGGTGTGTTCGTTACAGAGAACTGTTTCTCCATTTGCTCTACGTCCTGGGTATTAGATACCGGGTCAGGATCCCATATATGTAATCAGTTACATGGGCTTAGGAAAGGTAGAGAACTTGGAGACGGTGATAAAGACATAAGAGTTGGAAATGGCGCAATTGTTGCAGCTAAGACTGTCGGGGAATATCCCCTTGTGTTACCAACTGGTAATACATTGGTTCTGAACGAATGCTATTACATGCCGAACCTGATATGCAACATTATATCAGTTTCTTTATTGAGTAAAGAGGGATATAATTTTGTATTACATGACAATGTTATGAACATTTTCCGTAACCAAAAGTTGGTTGGATCAGGCACGTTATGCAATGGCATTTATGTTCTAAATAATCAACAGTTCTGAGCATAACAAACACACACAAGAGGAAGAGTTCTGAACTTAACGAATCCTTCTTGTGGCATTGTAGACTGGGTCACATCAATGCGACACGACTAGCTAAGTTGCATAAAGATGGATATTTAAATCCGTTTGAATTTTCTTCTTATGACACTTACCAGTCATGTCTCAAAGGAAAGATGACCAAAACTCCGTTTACGGGACACGGAGAAAGAGTTACCGAACTCTTGGGACTGATACATAGTGATGTATGCGGTCCCATGTCTACACATGCCAGGGATGGTTCTTCGTACTTCATTACATTCACTGACGATCTCTCTAGATTCGGATATGTGTTCCTGATGAAACACAAATCAGAAGCTTTTGAGAAATTTAGAGAATATAAACAAGAAGTCGAGAACCAAACCGGAAAAAGTAAATAAATCCTTCGATCTGATCGAGGAGGTGAATACTTGAGCAATGAATTCCTGGACTTCCTAAAAGAGAATGGGATTCTCTCTCAGCTGACTCCTCCATATACACCACAGCACAGCGGTGTATCAGAACGGAGGAACCGCACCCTATTAGATATGGTGCGCTCTATGATGAGCATAGCTGAGTTACCTATTTCCTTCTGGGGATATGCACTGGAAACAGCTGCAGACCTATTGAATATGGTTCCCACCAAAACCGTGCCAACCACTCCATATGAGATATGGAAAGGAAAGAGACCATGTCTTAATTATGTTAAGATATGGGGTTGTCCGGCCTATGTAAAAGCGCAAAATCCGGACAAACTCGCGGCAAGGTCTATTCTGTGTAAGTTTATTTGATATCCCAAACATTCGCGCGGGTATATCTTCTACCACACAGAGGAACAAAAAGTGTTTGTTTCTCGACATGTCACCTTTTTAGAAAAGGAATTTCTTGAAAAGGAGATTAGTGGCAAGGAGGTAGAACTGGAAGAGGTTCCAGCAATACAGACTACAACAGAAGATTTGGTTGAACCAGAGGATTCAGTAGCTCCCGATGAACATCAGCCTCTCCGCCGATCTAGTAGGGTTCCTCGCCCACCTGAGAGATACTACGGTTTTCTCATGGATGGTGGAGGCGAGGATTGCATCATGGAGGATGATGACCCAACTTGCTTCGAGCAGGCCATCACGATTGGGGACTCAGTGAAATGGCTGGATGCTATGCGGTCCGAGATGGAATCCATGTACACCAACAAAGTATGGACTTTGGACGTTGCTCCTGAAGGGGTAAAACCCATTGGGAGCAAGTGGATCTTCGAGAAGAAACTTGGTGTAGATGGGAAAATGGAGACTTTCAAAGCTAGACTTGTAGCAAAAGGTTTTCACCAAAGACCAGGTGTGGACTATGACGAAACCTTTTCTCCAGTGGCTATGCTTAAATCCATCCGGATCATGCTTGCCATCGCTGCATATCATGATTACGAAATCTGGCAAATGGATGTTAAGACCGCCTTTCTAAACGGTGATTTAGAAGAGTGCGTGTACATGACTCAGCCAGAGGGCTTCATAGACAGTGGGAGCAGTGGGAAGGTGTGCAAGCTGCTTAAATCCATTTATGGATTAAAGCAAGCATCGCGGAGTTGGAACATCTGCTTTGACGTCGTTATCAAAGAGTTTGATTTCGTCAAAAACCCAGATGAACCTTGTATCTACAAGAAGGTGGCAGAGAGTAAGGTTGTCTTCCTCGTATTGTACGTGGACGACATACTCTTGATAGGAAATGATATTCCTATGCTGCAATCGGTCAAGCTCTTCTTATCACAAAGATTCTCAATGAAAGATCTTGGTGATGCCTCCTGCATATTGGGAATTAGGATCCATAGAGATAGATCCAAACGGATTTTGGGATTGTCCTAATCCAGGTACATTGACACCATACTAAAGAGGTTTAGTATGGAAGAGTCCAAGCGTGGGAACTTGCCCACGATCTCTGGAGTCACTCTCTCCAAAGAGATGTCTCCCAAGACTGATTTGGAGAGAGCTCGCATGCAAGGGATACCCTACGCTTCGGCAGTAGGCTCTACCATGTATGTGATGCTATGTACCAGACCCGATGTAGCATACTCACTAAGTATAGTGAGCAGGTATCAAGCTGATCCTGGAGAGAGTCACTGGACAGCTGTGAAGAGCATTCTCAAGTACTTACGAAGGACTAGAGATATGTTCTTGGTGTATGGTAATGGAGAGCTCCAAGTGGAGTCCTTTACCGATTCGAGCTTCCAGAGTGATAAGGACGACTCTAAGTCGCAGTCGGGTTTTGTCTTTATCCTTTACGGAGGGGCGGTTAGCTGGAAGAGTTCCAAGCAGGAAACCGTGGCAGACTCGACGATGGAGGCTGAATACATCGCTGCCAACGATGCTGCCAAAGAAGCTGTCTGGATCAAGAAGTTCATTACTGAACTTGGAGTGGTTCCATCCATTGAGCATCCAATACCTTTGTATTGCGATAACAATGGAGTGGTGGCTTTGGCCAAGGAACCCAGGTCCCATCAGCGATCCAGGCATATTCTGAGGCAGTATCAATTGATCCGGGAGATAGTTGATCGCCGGGAGATCGAGGTCAGGAGGGTTGACACGAAGAACAACATGGCGGATCCACTCACGAAGGCCATTCCCCAGATACAGTTTGAGAGACTCTTCGGGATGCTCGGTATGCGATACTACAGCAGCTGGCCCTAGTGCAAGTGGGAGATTGTTAGTTGTATGTATGCCCTAGAGGCCAGTATTGTACAGATGATGTATATTATATTGGATGCTTGGACATATATAGAGATGACTTTCTTGCTCGATATGATGGTATGCTATCTGGTTACTCTTTATCTTAACATGTACACTAGTCTCTTTAAACTGTCTTATGGTTACATGTTGGTAAAGCCCTTAGGATGCGTACTTGACTACCTGGACTATGATGCAGATCATACTAGTGGGGACATGGTAGTCCATAAGTAGATCCTTCATGGTCCCTAGTCGTCGGTGTATCGAGACGGGGCATCGATATACCAGAGTAGACTAGCGTATACGCTTCTCGACCCATGAGATGGGCGATGGATGATCCCATATCCATTGGTGTTTGACATCAGAGATAGTATACGGGTGCTCAGTGGAGACTGGGTACACTGGACGGACTCGCCGAGAACTCCCAGATGGTATTATACCTCACGTCAGATGGCAGTTCTCAGATGACACTTGTGCAGGTTAGTCTGTAGACCCGAGATCGTCATAGAGTCTTGTGTGATTCCCACTGTGCTTTGATCTCCACCTTACCATGTCCATGAGAGCGTGCAAAACGGTGGTCTTTGGGTACAGTCCCGAGTCACATGGAGACAATGAGCGATAGGAGGGGTTTCGTCTCTCCCGGTATTGGGGGTTGATGTTGCGCTGTGCTCGATTGGCCGTAACAGGGAAGTCCCTGGCCAGGGCTGATCAGAGATTTGCTGGTAAGTGTTACCAATAGTTTCTCGACCCGTTATGAGCCTCACATCGGCACGACTTATCGGTTATTGGGGTCTGACGTTTACCACCCCTAGACTTGATATGCGACGTATCAGACGAACAGACCGGACTGTACGGTAAGTGTTACTGGTTGGATTCACAGGAGTGTGAGCGGGCTAGCTCGTCGATCTTCTGATCGCTCAATACCCGGATGGCCGTTACGTTTAGCAGACCGCTTGCGGCTTGTGGGTGCTTGATATGATCATCATCTGTTACCGGCGTATTGACGAGTCTTTAGAGTCCTACACAGAGGTTTCCTGGCTCAAGCGAAACGAAATAGGAGGGCATATGAGATATGTGCGGGTCCGAGAATAATGCGCGTATGTGATACCGCATTTCATTCTCGCGATAAATGTTTCGATTTGTTATATTCGTTATGACCTAGTTATCGAATCATTGATTCGATAAATCGATACATTGAATACTAGTCGGTTATGTGCGACATGACCGGATCATTGAATCAAATGTTGATTTAATGATTTAATGTATAATTATATATTTGATATATTACTTTGCATTAACTAGTATTGGTTCACTTTATATGGATTTTCTCACTTGATGTGCAAGTTGTATATGTGATATACTTTTGTGCACATATTTGTATCATGTTTGATGATACTTGATCATTTGGTTAAGTGTGAAGAATTAAACCATGGTTAAATGATAATTAGGGTTTTGCCTTATCATTTATTTATTCATTTCTTTATTTATTTCATTGGATAAATGAAAATAAAATGGTTTGTTTTTGTCATGAAGCTTGTTGAAGCTTCGTGAAGCTTTGACCAAAGAGACCATTTTGTCTTCATGCTTAACCCTAACCCATCCAAGTGACCATGGTTTATTCTCTACACTTAACCTAGGTTAGAACATTATAAGTATTGGATTTTATTATTCTTTTACAAAACACTTATCATATTCTTTCTTCTTCTTGACCTTCTTCTTCAAGAAAGAAACATTGATGCCATCAATGGCAACTTGAGATCCAAAGTGAGAAATCCAATTCTAAAGTGAACCCACCTCCTATTTCTTCACCCTCTACCTGTTGCCAAGTTGTTTTGGGTGTTTTCTTCACAAGTCTCACCACTTGGTGAAGTTGGAGCTTGAACTTGTGCAACCTCGACGTAGATCATCATCGGCACGAAGCCGACGACCTATTCCGCTCACTTCTCCGATGAAGCCGTCGTGAGAGTCCGAGATTCGAGATGGACAGCGTGAGGACGACCACGTGGAGCTAAAGAAGTGGATATCCGGATCTACAAAGGTTGTAACTTTCGATCTTTAGTTAAAGTGTTAACTAGATTTGTTTTTCGTCTAGGATTCTAGCCGACGATCCGTATTAGGGTTTCTCGGCACCATAATTTTTGTAAATTGGCATATTTGATGCCTTGTGAGACCACTATAGGGTGCCTAGGAACCTTTCATTGCCTAAGCAAGTGATCTGCCAATCATGCACATCGCTCTCCCCTTTAGTCTGTAAGACACCTTTAGAGAGGGTGACTCCATCACCTGCAGGTATACTACCGTGCCAGGAGTCGTCCATTCTAAAACACCTTTAGAATGCTGTCTACGTACCCAGATTTGGAAACTACCCAAATCTAGATCTAAAACCACAGATCTAGTAATCAGAATATCTGATATAATATCCATATCCTATGTGGAGAAACCACTGTGTGACAACCAAAGTATAACCGATCGCAATATAGGAATTTCACTTCCTACTCTGTGTATGTCATCCAAATACCAGGACATCACACCCTACTACTTTCTTAACAGATCCATCCCCTATTCTGATGAAGTCAAACCTATGACTGTCACAACAGAAATAGATGATCTATCTCCGCTATATCTTCTTTAGTCCATAAATCGACATAAGTTACTTGTCCACTATACTTCCGCTGCTCCCACTAACTACGACAACCCTCTGGCAGAGTCATATACATGTACACTTCTAAAGCCAGTTTAGAACGACGCTATACTCATCCTCCTGCCGGGTCTCACGGTCTGGAACAACAGCAATGGCAAGTCTGGGTAAACAACAACCTCCTTGTCACCGTCTTTGAGCATACCGAAGTACCTCTCGAGTGCCTGAAGTTACCCACCATATCTGCGGAGTGGCTAATGGAATGTCAAACCAGATTGAATCTTTAGGTTCTTATCAAATTTTCAGTATTCGTTTGCGGTTCTAGAATAACTTCCAGTTCTACCATACTCCCACTACTGTTTTCTGAAAAATCCATTTTTATCAAAACTGTGGCGAGTCAAGAACAATATCACTATTGATCTTCCAGATGGTAGAAAGTCAACCCTTGTCATAGCCCGGGTCAACCCACAAACAGCCATTACAGAAACGTGACTTGAGTTATCCAGAGTCTGGTTTTAAGCATAAGCCGGAAAACTCCCCGTACCTTAACATCGTTAAGATATGAACCGTTCTTTATCTAATATAGAAACAGAGGCACTGATTTGATTGGAACCAGATTCAAATCATGCAGCTGTCTCCAGTGCATGTCAACTAAATGAAGAGAGGCCGGTCAGCATTACTCAACTTAGGAATACATCCAGATATGAGTAACCTGAAAGAGAAGCAAGTTCTCATAACCATTACTATTAACTGAATACCATACACAAGTATCTACATCTTCGATCACCTTGAAGAATCCTGATACTTGCAACACCTGGTTCTCTACTTTATTCATATACTTATAACTTCTCAAAATTTAGACCTTGCATTTCTACGAAACGCATGTCTAAGAACTAGAGAAGTCACAAGTAAACAGAATATAATACGAGTACCAACCCCTCTGTCCTCAAGGGCACTGGACAACATACAATACTCTGTATAAGTCCCCTGAGTCTAATAATTCATTCCCTATGTGTCGTAGGTTAAAAAATATACTTATGGTTAAGAAGAATTAAATCGTTGTTTAATGCTCCTTAGCTAACCATCCACTGATATAGATCAATGTCATGGAAATAATTTCAAAAAGTTATATCTCACTTTATAAAAATAAACGTACAGATATATCAATTTGAAATTGGTGCATAACAACGGATATTCAAAACCATATATTTGCCGTCCGACAAACAACCCAGGCGAATTTCTCAAATATCACCAATTTCAACGAATCCCGATATAATGAGGATGATCACCCAATTCCCAATACCTTACTCCCACTTATTATCTGTAAAACACTACTACAAATAGGGGTTGCCCCTACGGATAAAGGAATCCGTAGGGGCAACTTTTTATTGCCCCTACGGATTAATCCGTTGGTGCCCACTGTTGTCCCTACGGTTTTCTACATTTTAATTTAAAAATATTTAATCATAATTTGTTGTTTGGCCCTACGGAGCCGCAAACAAAGAACCTACGGGTAAGTCCGTAGGGGCATGTATACGGGTTAATAATAAAAAAAAGGCACAGAAAATCCCTCACCGTTCCCAAAATTTCCTTCTCTCTTATTCTTCCGCGCCTCGCGACGACCATTCCCGCGTCTCGATCCCGATCTCGTCGCCAATTGCGTCCTCATCCTGACCTCGCCACCGCAACCGTGCTTGACTCGTCGACTTCCACGTCGCAACCGTGCTTGACTCGTCGCCGATCGCATCGTCGACTACTGGCCTCCTCCGTCGTCTCCTCCACCGCGGTTAGTAAATCTCCAATTTTTACTTCTAATTTAATACTTTTATTTCCCTCTTTCGATGATGTTAGAGGTAGGGTTCAGGGATCAGGGTTCGGGTAGGGGTGGCATCGGGTCAGTTAGGGTAAGGGTTCGATTAGGGTTGGGGTTGGGGTTAGGGTAAGGGTTTGGTTGGGGTTGGGGTTGGGGTTGGGATTAGGGTTCGGTTGGGGTTGGGATTGGTGTTGGCCGGGTTGTGGTTAGGGTTAATCAGTTAGGGTTAGGGTTATGGTAGTTAGGGTTAGGGTTAGTGTTAGGGTTAGGGTCATGTTTAGGGTTGGAGGCTATGGTTAATTTGGGTTAATTACAGTGTAGGGTTAATTTGGGTTAATTAGTGATAATTTGAAAAGCTTAGGGTGTTGATTAGGCTTAATTTGGTTAATTTGGGTAAATTTGGTTAAGTTTGGGTTGATTAGGGTTAATTAGGTTAATTTGGGTAAATTGGGTTAATTAGTGATAATTTGTGTTAGGGTAACAATTATGGTTAATTGTGATTAATTAGGTTAATTTGGGTTATTTAGGTTTATGGTACACTAATTTATTTAGTAGGATACACTAGTTCATTACAATAGGATACTCGATGACAACATAAACGTACAACTTTACCACAAACGCAAGAAAAATTTACCCTAAACATGAAATTTCGAACTCTTAATAACGAAACGTAAACGTAAAACTTATTCATGTTAAATGTTCAAGTTAAAACCAATATATGATACTCGATGATAATATGAAACCTTCATATTCCTATCGATACCCATATATGAAACTAAAAGCGCCACTTAGTCCCCGTCTATCGGTTAACATACGTGCGATGCTCGTCGTGACCTAGAACTATACGAAGGTTGTTAAATATCGGACAGTATAGCTCGATACTAACAACCGTCGTATACTCTAGGAGACGAGAAAATTCAATCGTATGGTAACCCATAGATTTGTCCCGTGTGGACAAGTTAAGAATGTATAAAGCAAACGCCTTCATTCACTTGTGTTTTCATCCGTTTCGAGATATTTCGTCGGTACCTTTCCGCTGGTTCTCCGTGTACAAAGATAGATTAGATGTTCATTTCAACGTTGTTTCACAGCTTTGAAATGATTATCTATTCTATTACAGTGTACTCGGAGAACAGCGGGGAGGTGCTGCCGAAATTTACTCGAAACGGTTGAAAGCACAAGTGATGGGCGTTCGCTCTATACATTCTTAATGGGATAGAAGCCTACCCCCGACAGCCGGAACACATACATACAAACGCATAATTAGAGAGCGATTCGAGATGTTCGGGTTAAAACCAATATATGATAATATGAAACCTTCATATTCCCATCGATACCCGTATATGAAACTAAAAGCGCCACTTAGTCCCCGTCTATCGGTTAACATACGTGCGATGCTCGTCGTGGCCTAGAACTATACGAATGTTGTTAAATATCGGACAGTATAGCTCGATACTAACAACCGTCGTATAGTCTACGCGACGAGAAAATTCAATCGTATGGTAACCCATAGATTTGTCCCGTGTGGACAAGTTAAGAATGTATAAAGCAAACGCCTTCATTCACTTGTGTTTTCATCCGTTTCGAGATATTTCGTCGGTACCTTTCCGCTGGTTCTCCGTGTACAAAGATAGATTAGATGTTCATTTCAACGTTGTTTCACAGCTTTGAAATGATTATCTATTCTATTACAGTGTACTCGGAGAACAGTGGGGAGGTGCTGCCGAAATTTACTCGAAACGGTTGAAAGCACAAGTGCTGGGCGTTCGCTCTATACATTCTTAATGGGATAGAAGCCTACCCCCGACAGCCGGAACACATACATACAAACGCATAATCAGAGAGCGACTCGAGATGTTCGGGTTAAAACCAATATATGATAATATGAAACCTTCATATTCCCATCGATACCCATATATGAAACTAAAAGCGCCACTTAGTCCCCGTCTATCGGTCAACATAACGTGCGATAATTTATTCTTTTCAACGACAAACGAACACACAAAGCATATACATGAATTTTCTCCTTTGTCAGTAACTATCCCGTTCTTATATTTCTCAATATAGTCAGCATAACCTACAATTTATATGTTATTCAGTCTAACATGGCCCATGAGTACGTCAGAGTTAAGGACTGGATGTATGTGGATTGGAAACAACGTATGCAACCTAAGTTTGTCGCAGGAGTTGCTGCTTTCCTTGAATTTGCACGAGCACATAATAAGATCATAATAGAGAAGATTCTCTGTCCGTGCGATAGATGTGGCAATAAGTACTGGCAGAAGGTAGAATTGGCAGAGCTTTATATTGTAAAACATGGGTTTACTAGACTTTATTCAATTTGGAAATATCACGGGGAAGGAGAAGAATGCAGTACTGCGGTAGAAGAAGGAGAACACGATAATGAGGCAGGAGAAGAAGAAGAATTCGGTAATACGGCAGGATACGGAAATTTATTTCCATCAGAAGAAATGGAGGATATGGTAGAGGCTGCCCTAGGTGAATCTATTCGTACCGAAGATGACATTCCTTCCGGTCAAGGACCGCGTGCGGATAAATATGAAAATTTCATGAATGATGCTAGGAAACCAATTTATGAGAATGCGAAGTATTCCACCCTCTCATGGTTCGTCCAACTTTTCCAAATTAAGTGCCTAAATGGATGGAGCAACAAGTCATTCACAATGCATCTTTCGTTCTTGAAAGATTCTATGCCTCCGGGAAATAATGTGCCCGAAAGCTGGTACGAAGCCCAGAAAATGATGTCTGATTTGGGTCTAAAGTGCGAGAAGATTCAAGCATGTCCTAAAAATTGCGTGTTGTACCGGAAAGAGAATTCAGTTTTGAAAGAGTGTCCAACATGCGGAGAGGCCAGGTATAAGCCGAAAGATTCTGATAAGAAGCCTGATATACCTGTGAAGATAGCACGATATTTTCCCATAACACAGAGGCTACAGAGGCTATTCAGGTGCAAGAAAACAGCCGAGGCAATGATTTGGCATCACCGTGCTCCTCCAAGCGAAAATGGAAAAATGAGCCATCCAAGAGATTCACCGGCATGGAAGGATTTCGATAGGAGGCACGCAATACTCAGTAGCGATCCTCGCAATGTCCGGCTCGGACTGGCTGCCGATGGCTTCTGCCCATTCAACTATATGGCTGGAAGTCACAGTACATGGCCCGTTGTAATGATAATTTATAATCTGTCGCCTTGGTTGGCTATGGACCAATCATACTTTATGATGCCTCTTCTTATCGACGGACAAAACTCACCGGGGAACAATATCGACGTCTATCTCCGACCTCTGATTGAGGAGCTGAAAACTTTGTTCATTGATGGTGTAGAGACATATGATTCAAACACAAATACAACCTTCATACTGCGTGCGGCTTTAATGTGGACAATTAATGACTTTCCTGCGTATGGAATTCTTTCAGGTTGGTCCGTACATGGTCACAAAGCATGTCCTCATTGCCATGAACACACAACATCAAAATTTTTGAATTTTAGCAGGAAGGTTTGTTATTGCGGCCATCGACGTTTTCTGCCTCTAGACCACCCCTATAGGTTAGACACGGTTCACTTTGATGGTCATCAGGAGCTTCTTGGGCCTCCATCCCCATTGTCCGGAGAGGACGTGACTGCTAAATGGGATGGTTACAATAACGTGACCTTCGGGATGGATCCGACGAGACAGGTCAAACCACAATATTGGAACAAGTTAAGCATTTTCTTCGAGCTTCCGTACCGGTCTACAAATTCAGTGCGTCATTGTCTGGACGTCATGCATATAGAGAAGGGAGTATCAGAGCACATACTTAACTTGCTTCTGTGTAAAGACGGGAAATCGAAAGACAACATGAATGCCCGGATGGATCTACAAGAGTGGGGAATAAGAAGTGAACTGCACCCTAAACCGGTAGCGGGTAAACCGGGCAAGTTTGTACTTCCCAATGCCGCTTATCATATGTCACGGCCGGAGAAGAAAAGATTCCTGCAGGTGTTGCATGATTTGAAAGTCCCCACAGGTTTCTCAGGATCATTCAGCAAGAAAATAAAAATTGTGAAGGGCAAGATCGATGGGCTGAAAAGTCATGACCATCATGTTATCGTGGAGCACCTTCTTCCATTAGCCCTCAGGACTTCTCTCCCCGACTCGGTTGGTCTAGTAATCAACGACCTATGTTGTTTTTTCAGGGAGTTTTTTGCTAAAACGCTGGAGGTTGCGACGCTGGATAAACTAGAAAATTCTATTGCGTTGATACTTTGCAAGTTTGAGCGTATTTTCCCACCGTCATTCTTCGATATCATAATACACTTGACGGTTCATCTTGCAACTAAGGCGAAATTAGCCGGACCGGTACAATATCGATGGATGTATCCCGTCGAGAGGTACGTTAAATTTTTCGTTTCGCGCAATTTATAAATTTATTTTTGTCATGTATTCCCGTGTTTATTTATTCAACATATTCTCATTAGGTACCTTTACACTCTTAAGAAGTATATACGCAATAAAAATCGACCAGAGGGTTCTATCATGCAAGGTTATCTTCTTGATGAAGCAACCACATTTTGTTCCCGCTATCTGGACGAGAACATTGAGACAAGGCTTAACCGACCACGAAAAATTCAAGACGGGCCATATGGTAAAGCCGAGTATAAGAGGGTAGACACTATGTTTATCAACAAGATATACCGGTTTATCTTGCTTAATTGCGTATGTCTTGAACAAATTAGAGAGTAAGTTCTTTTGGATTAATTGTTATATCTGTGTTTGTGTGTGTATGAAATGACATAATATTAATGTCACAATTATTTGTCGAAAACAGAACTCATTTTAACGAGGTACGTGAGGGGCATCCTGATTGGAACGAAGAGCGTTTGGAAAAATACCATCAGGATAATTTTTGTGATTGGGTCACAGTGCATGTAAGTTATTCGAATTACATTTTATTGCTATCAGTTTTAATCTAAACTTGTATCGTTATGTATTTATCGTAAAATTTGTTTTGTTAGATCCACGATCCGAACTTGTCTGCATCATTTGAGAGTGATTCAAGATGTTTAGCTCAATTTCCTAGTATGGAGGTTGCACATTACAAAGGATTTGGTGTCCTTGGATACAAATTCGAAGTTAAGGACATAGAAACATCTATAATCACTCAGAATATTAGGATTGCGACGGTAGGATCGGACGGTGTGATTTACTATGGGTACTTAAATTGTATACTCGGCATCCACTATCTCGGACGATCAGAACCCTTTTATATATTCCACTGTACTTGGTACGATCCGCGAACCGATACAGACAGGTGGAGAAGCAGTCTTGGGACTTGGAAAGATGAATATGGATTGACCAGTGTGAACACACTTCGATTTTACGGTCAGGACGATCCGTTTATCTTTCCGAACCAAGCGTTCCAAGTATACTACTCACAGTGTTTGAAGCATCCGGGGTGGAGTGTTGTATGCCGATGGAAACCTAGAGATGTCTACGATGTCCCAGAATACGAGGACAGCGATGAGGACGAAGAAGAGAGAAGGCTTAAAATGCTCCGACCGTCTGTTTCGAAGGACGGGTTGTCTTCGACCGATCATGAAGTTACGTGGGTTAGAAATGACATCGACGATGAAATCCAAGTAGATATGTATGATGCGCCCACGAAACGAAAAAGGTTATCAGTAATGTTATATTATTACTTCACATTTTACGCTCTAGATCATATATAGTCAATACTTTTAATGATTGTCTAATGCGTCCACGAACCGTTTATCTAGATTTGATGACGATGTCGGGAGCAGCGAGGGGGGGCAGGAGCTCCAGCCGCGGCAGAGGCAGAGGCAGAGGCAGAGCGGTTCTGCCGCCCGGAGAGCTCTGTAGGGAGCTTCAGAGGGCCGGTCTTGCACCCAGATCGGAGACCCCTTCGGATGCCTCCTTCCGTGTGGATTTTGCCACACATCCAGGTATACTGCACGCATATCCATTTTCAATTTATTATTACAGATATTCATGCCTGTTTATGTCAAAATTACTTATATTGTCAATGTTTGATTGTCTAGTTGTTGGTGATGCGTCCACATCTGGGACAGAGGCCACCCCCGCTCCTCCACGTAAGTTTATATATCATATAGTGTATGTATATTGATTTAGAATGCTATATCATAAATATACACATTCCTTTTGCTCTTACTTAGCAATTTTTATTATTGTCTAGCTGTAGGTGGTGACACCACCGCACCTGCGGGTATGTTTATATGTCCTATAGTGCAAGCATATTGATTTAGAACGTTATATTATTGATCTATACATTCTTTTTGCAATTACTTATAAAATCTATTTTTAATTGTCTAATTATAGGTGGTGCGTCCACACCTTCCACAGGGGCCACTCCTGCCGCTTCCGTACCCTCCGCATCGTCTGCAGGTTAGTATGAATAAATTTAAAATATTTATTTATTTTACATATGCTATATAGAATAAATATGAACTTCATGGAGATTTAGCGTCGATGTTTATTTTATAGTTGGAGGGGATGCGTCCGGGTCCGGGACCCCGGTTGTTCCTCACCGGAGGAACTATCGTCCCGCTCGTGCTGCTGCTCGGGCCCAGGCTCGTGCGCTAATCACCGGAGGTATATATCACACTTGAATTTTTGTTTAACCTTGATTTCTTAATACAACTTTGTCTTATTTTTGATTGTCTTGATATTTCGTGCAGACGCAGGGCCTCTCCATCCCCAGAGGGGGACTCGAGGCCCGAATCAGTCCCATAGGCTGAGGCCTGATAGAGCTAGGGGGGAGGCAGCATTCCCCCTATTTTTTACCCTTGACTATCGCTATACCGGTCCTCATGCCGAGAGGTTCGGCCGGTATTTGGGAGACGAGAGCCGGATCGTGAAGAACTATCCACTTCACGTTGAGTGGGGCGAGCAGCACCAGCGCTCATTCGCCCTCTTCTTTGATCAGGCTCGGGTATGTATTAATATATATTTTCATTTGATCTATCCAATATATTTATTATTAACACTTGCAATCTAATAACAATGTTTTTTTTTGTATTTTCAGTTGGATTACGATTTTCAGCCTGTAGCCGACCCTGATCACTCGGGGAGGGTGCTCGACCTTCATGCTCTGTACAATGGCCTGATGAAGAACATGCAGGCCAAGGTCCGATACAATAGGAATGAGCTGAAGGCCGACTGCTACTCCCTGTGGATAGCGACCCCCGAGGCAGAGAGAGCGGCCCTCCTATCTACTCCGGCGTTTGCGAGAGTCGACGTAGAGACGTGGCCTCTATTGTGCACTTATTTCGACTCCGAACGCAAACAAGTATGTATTTTAAATTTAATTCATTATTTATGATATAATTTATTTATTTGTGTTTCTTAATTAGAAAACTAAATGTTAATGCGTTGTGCAGAAACAGGCCGCTCAGAATACGGAGAACAGGAAGTCGGCGAAGAGGGGTCGCCCCACTTACACAGGTGGCTCGAGGAACATTACTCGAGCCATGGAGTTATCGGTAAATTAAGAGTTATTCTCTAATATTCTGCAATATTAAGAGTTATTCTCTAATATTTCTAATATTAAGAGTTACTTTCTAATATTGCAGACATCTCGGACCGTGGCGTCAGGTGGTACACCGAGCGTGCTGTCCGCATATCTTGCCGTCCACGGCACCTCGACAGATCCCGCCACGGGCGAGCTTCGATGTCCCGACGTCGCTACCCAGGAGTACTGCGTAAGTGTTAATATTTTTTCTACCCAAATTTGAAATTTAGTTTTCGAAGGTTCAAGTTTAAATTTTATACTTATACTTTACTGCTTAATATGGGTGTAGGAGCGGGTGGTTGAGCAGGCCCAGGCCTCGGGGATCGATTTTACCGGACAGAACGATCCGAGGCTGCTGACCCCAGTTCTGGACGCCGCACACGGAGGGCACCACGGAGGTTGGGAGAGAGGCCGGGGATTGGGCCCTAGCAGGGCCCATATGAGGTTGGACTCCACCCCGGCGGTTACTTCCTCCGTCTCCAGTGACCGGCATGTCCATCAGGAACTGGATAGCTTGAGGGCCACCGTTCAGGAGTTGAAGGAGATGCTGGTATGTATACTACTTTATAGTAAAATATCATTTCATATTATATACATATCAACATATCCATAATTAGTACGTAGCTTGAGCTTATTTGGTTTTAGACTTAAGTTTGATTAATCATACATACATATGTAATTAAAATAAACAACGCTTTTCCAAACTAGATATCCAAACAGGGTTTCGAAATAACTTAATAATGAAACGAATTCGAATAATACACAGTTCTTACACGCTTCTTACACACGTTATGTCCAGACGCGACAGGGTAGATCGGCCGAGCCTCCACATGCATCTCCTTCGGCTGCGGCTCCGCAAGCTACTACATCGGCTGCGGTTCCGCAGACAGCTCCTGTAGCTCCACCGCCCACTCAGACTCCCGCAGCCGCGGCTCCGCAAGCTACTACCTCGACGGCGGCTGCGCAGACCACATCGCCAGCTCCACATGCCGCTCAGACTCCCTTATATGTAGCATTGGAGAGTGTATTTACCGAGGAGCAGGCGCGCGTTATTCGAACGTTATTCGTAGATGGAGCTGGACCGAACTAGGGTAGCTTTTTGGTTCTTATTTTTTGAAACATGTATTTATTTATATCACATTGTACTACATTTTGAAACGATATTGATATTGGTTTGTATTTATATCATATTCAGTTTTTGGGTTTCTTTTGTATATTATATATATGCGTGAGATGTGATTATGAATACTGCAATATATGATTTGATTGATGTATATAGTATTGTGCACAGGGCAGGAAAAAATCTAGCAGCCCATTTTTAAAAAAAAAACACAGATAATATGTACCTACGGATTACACCGTAGGTACACATGTTGCCCCTACGGAGTTATCCGTAGGGGAAAACTATCAGGAAACCTGATATTTTCCCACCTGATATCAGTGCAGGGTGTTGTGGGTGCCCCTACGGATATGTCCGTAGGGGCAACTGTTTATCCCCTACGAATTTATCCGTAGGGGCAAAATATCAGGTTTCCTGATATTTTTTCCCCCGATCTCAGTGCAGTGTGTTGGGAGTGGCCCCTACGGAGTGAACCGTAGGGGCTACTTTATATCCCCTACGGAGTTATCCGTAGGGGTATAAAAAGGACCTACGGATATATCCGTAGGTATATAAAATATATTCAAAAAAAAATTACATATATGATTTTATTACCCCTACGGGGTACTCCGTAGGGGCTATAACACCTACTGATATATCCGTAGGGGCATAAATTTGTCCGTAGGGGCAAGTTCAGGGCCTCAACTTGCACCTGCGGCCTTTGCACCTACGGGGTCTTTTTTCGCCCCTACGTATATATCCGTAGGGGCAGTGGGTTGCCCCTACGGATAAATCCGTAGGGGCAACCCTTATTTGTAGTAGTGAAACCATACAGATGTGAAAATCAAACCTGGTAAATACATACCCTGGAGCAAGGGCTAATTGGGAAATCAGTTTTCTTTTAACAATACACAGTGAAACTGAAACATATAAATGTTTCAAAGGGGTATTCGGGTATTCCTAGTAATGCCTCTTCCATTATCAGATTCACAACTGTAACCGTATATTTCTTTGCCATCACTCCAAATCCCTTTATATGTCTTTAGTCATTACCTTCTGTACACCCACTTAGGCTGAATAGTTTTCTTCCTTCTCTACCGTTCGACACCAGCCTATGGTTTGGAAGAAAACTATCCAATAAGCGTATTGGGCGTACTCTCCTAATCCTATGAGTACTCGCAACCTGAGAGAAGGTGAAGATAAAAGACAACTGAATAAAACCTTATTCCTATTTCTCCTGAACCAGAATCCATCCCCGAACTGGAACAAGTTCCTTCGAGTTCATATATAACCATATGATGGAGTATCCAATAAATTATGGATCTTGTTAGTGACACGGGGTGTTCCGGAGAAATACAAAGGTGAAGTAGGAGTGGCGATGAAATACTTGGTTTGGTCATGAGTAGAAGTCGCAATTTACTTTGCCCTCTTACTAATCCCTTTATTTGTCTTTACTTAATACCTTCTGTACACCATCGTTAGGCTAATTGGTTTTCTTTATTCCCTACCATTCGGCACCTGCCTATGGTTTGGATGAAGACTATCCAATTAGCGTAACAGGTGTACTGTCATAATCCAAGGAGCACTCACAACCTGAAAGAAGGTAAAAGGAAAAGACAACTGAATAGTCCTATTCATTTTCTCCAGAACCGGAAACCATCCTCGAATAAGTTCCTTCGAGTTCGTATATAACCATACGATGGTTTTATCCAATGGAAGTGGATGTTCGTAGTAATACGAGGTGTTCTGGAGAAAAGGGTAAAAGTAGGAGTGGCAATGAGGTATGCAACTCTGACAATCCAAAAGCCAGTGTTATAAGAAGGTTCGGTTAACTTGGTCATTGAGTCATAGTCTAGGGTTGGGCCATGGTCGTTGCCATAGAGAGAGAGAGAAAAGAAACACTCTGCGTGCACTCTAACCTAGATCAGAATGGTTACCAATTTATCCAATCAAGAAACCTCCCACTGTAACCTCATATTCTCCTCCAAACCTGAAAGAAGAATTAGTCGGGATTACCCGAGGAGTAAACAAACTCATCAGTGGGAATCGGGATCCAACTATCATCGCATGATAACCTGATAGAATCCACTCAAGTCATCACACTCCAGAAGTTATGCGCATGCCTGGCAAGTTTCATTTTCTTTAGAAACTCCCGATATGTATTTTTACCCCTAGGACCCAAGTGACCTTGACTAAGCCAACATATTTAAGGATCCTATCCTAGTTCAACCCGTCATTATCTTGATTGCATTAGACCCATCCGCACGATTCCTTGACTGAGCCAAAATGACCGTACGATTGTCCTAACCAATCACATATCCATAAGACAGAAAAGCATTACAAAGCTACCGCACACTATGCCTCGGCTGAGCACGATATACGTAGCACGAATACTAAGCAATACTAATCTGAAATGACGGAGGGCTACGGTTTGTTTTGGCGAAAAACCTTTAACGTAATGAACTTGATATCGTTGAAGGAACCGGATAGCTTTTTATAAAAATATAGTGGCGAAAACCTTTTCTAAAGAGGTCACTCTCGGTGAAGGGATCTCGGCTCTTTCCCCGTAGAATGAGGTGCAGGATATTCCAACTGAATACCACGATGCAAAGCAAAAAGTAATCGACTATAGTGAAGTTATTACCCTGACACAAACTTCTGTCCAAGGGGTCACTCCCGGTGAAGGGATCTCGGCACTTGCCTCGTCGACTGAGGTGCTGGATATTCATAACCAAATACCACTGTGCAAAATAAAAGAAAACGTCCTTGCAATAACAGCTTTTTGAAAAATGTTCCAACAACATTAGAATAGGTTAGTTTAGCTTGCATTGATCTGAATCAATGCAGTCCCATCAATTAATCACACCGCAAAAGAACGAAAATATGATGTACGTATATGCCATCGGCATTCGCCACTGGGTCCCGCATCACCCGTTAGGTTACTTAACTAACGACAGAGCGGGGACTTGACTAGCGCGGATGTAAAACATATACAATATCTACTAGTATATATATCAATATATAATAATCGCTCAAGGCGTGATAAATGGAACATCACAGAAATGTAAAAAGCATCACAGAACAATACAGATGGGATCCCCGAGTTTCATAGAGCCGCTACTGAAACCCGACGTTCCCCTGGTCATGTGTGTAAGTCCGCGGCGGCGCCCCGGCCGTCGAACCGACGCCGGAAACGCGGAAACAAAAACTTTGCAAACTAGCAAACCGGCACCACCGCGTACTTTTATCCCGGATCGGACCATTAACCTAGCATCTAGCAAACTAAAAGATGGATAGAGAAGTATACCAAGCGATCCGTGTCCTTCGGTCTTCGTCTCCACTCCGATCTCCCGCGAAAACTCCGTCCGTCACCTCCTCGTCGAAACGGGCACCACATCGCCGAAGTCTTTTACGGGCTCCCACCTCTGGACCGAGGCAACTCGGGCGCGAAGTTGGCTAGCCGACGCGTCCGAGAAGTGCTGTAGGCAAGTGTAGAGTATATGTCTCTTTGGGGTTTAGTTGCCATTTGATGGTGAAGGAAATTTAGACTTTGGAGTGATATGAGGAATTTAGTAACAAGAAGAATGAGATGAAAGTGAAATTCCTCATCCAAAAATGAACCCTCTCTCTCCCTCTCCCAGATGCGGCCGGCCACTCCAAAAGAATGAGAAGGGAATCAAAAACAAAAGGGAGGTGAGTATAGGAGATCAAGGGTGGTGACCACATCAAAAGCAAGCTTCACATCACACACTAAATCAACTCTAATCACTTTAATGCATGTAATGATGCATGAAAAGAAAAGATGCCATCATAATCTATGCATATGCAAGAAAGCCCTCTACAATTAAGTTATTTGCAAACTGCAAATAACCCCCTCAATCGATAAAGTCCGGCCGCGAAGGAATAAAGGAAAACCGGCCGGAACGGAATGGAAACTGACAACTTCAGAAAACTGATCCCGTAATAAATTACAGGAAAACCACGCTACTGCATATACATGCCCGCATTTGTATTCCCACTGAATATAAATGCAAAGAGACAAAACTACACTGTCTAATACTAGGATCCGGCTTAAACCAAAGCCGGCTAGTAAAAACCGTCCGATCACGATCCGTGCAATACCGCGCGTATCTGATCGAACCCTGCCATATCTCCATACGGCCTCTACAGCGTTTCATCCGAAACCTGAGTAACTGTGTGTCGTGGACTCTAAAGACTCGTCAATACTATGGCGGTGGATTTAACCACTAGCACGTCAGAGGTATTAGCCATACGTGACGGGCCACCAGCTATTGACCAAAAGGGACGTCGATGAGCGAAATCATCCTGACACCCTACTGAGCCTGTCAGTGACAATATCCGTACAGTCCGGTCCGTTCTTCTATGAGCATCACATGGCGGGCCTAGGGGGTTGGTAAAAGTCAGACCCCCAAAAGCGGTACAAGTCGTGTCGGAAATCAGCCCAGAACACCCTGAGATACTACTGGAATACCTACCAGTAAATCTCATGCCTTGGCCAAGGACTGTTCATGTTCTGGCTCTCCTAGACACAACGCGACCTCACCCCCAATACCGGGAGAGACGAACCCCTGCAGATCCGCTCACTGCCTCCATGTTGCTCGGGACTGTACCCAACTAAAACCTGTTTGCATGACTCCTTTGAGCCATGGTAGGGTAGTAATCAAAGCACAGTGGGAACTCACACGCGACAAATGATGATCTTAGGTCGATGAACTAACCTGTTCACATGTCACCAGGGAACTGCTATTTGACGTCAGGTATAATACCAACTAGTAGGTTCCCGGCGAGTCCTGTCCGGTGTACTCATAACCCAATAAGCACCTGTATACATCTTAGGTGAACCAACTGAAACTAGTGGCTTGTGAGACTGGCCACCGCCCCTCGTCGGGGTCTCGACTGTATACGCTAGTCTACTTTGGAGAATCGATGCCCTGTCTCGAAACTCCCACGACTAGGGACCTTTTAAGGATGTGCTTATAGACCCCAGCTCCCACGTATATGATCGCCCTCATACTGCTGGTAGTCAAGCAAGAATCCTAGGGGCTCTATCAACGTGTAATAGCGACTCGTAAGGTCACTTAAAGCAGTACACGATGATAAAGATAAACCAGATAGCATACTATCATCTTGAGTAAGACTGTCCTACTGGGACAGGTCCTCCCCTCAATCATTGCAATCACGTGCCTGTGATCCAATAATTGACTCTGAGGGCACTATCTCCAACAATCTCCCACTTGCACTCAAGGCTAATTATTGCGATGTCGCATACTCACAGCCCGTGTGATACCGAACACCCAACTCCTCTACTAGTCAGTCTCATAAAGCTCGTTTGCGAAACTATTGCGTTCGAGGAATAGCATCAGTGAGTGGATCCGCTCTGGTGTTTCTTTCTATGTCTCTCTCTATCTCAAGTTCGCGGAGAAAGCCATCTCCCGAAATGAGTAATATCTGTCTTAGAATGTGTCTGGATATCTGATGGGACCTAGCTTATAAATGAACTCCATATCCAAACTTCTTAGACTGTATCGTCAACTGAACTTAATCAGTATCCTGCGTCATGCCTTCCCTCAGTATCTACCTGGACCACCTGTCCAAAATACTGTCCCTCGTCAGAGGGAAAACTATAACTCTGACAGCCACTCTGCCATCCAGGTCACCTTGGAAGCCTGGAATGATAACTGTCTCCCGAAGAAGAATGTTGTTATCATATCCCTAGAACATCCACTTATGTTCTAAAACTGCTTTCGGTTGTTTCTCCAGGATTGGATTAATATCAACTTATTGCACCTACTGCAAGAACAACATCTGGTGTGGTACTTGACATCTCATGATTGACTCAATTGCCTAAGCAAATGATTTGCCAATCATGCGCATCCCTCTCCCCTTTAGTCTGTAAGACACCTTTAGAGAGGTTGACTCCATTACCTGCAGGTATACCACCATGCCAGGAGTCGTCCATTCTAAATACTCTTAGAATGCTGTCTAAGTACCCAGATTGGGAAACCACCCAAATCTAGATCTAAAACCATAGATCTAGTAACCAGAATGTCTTATATAATATCCAAGTCCTGTGTGGACAAACCACTATGTGACAACCATAGTTTAACCGACCGTAGTATAGGAATTTCACTCCTACTCAGTGTATGTCATCAAATACCAGGACATCACACCCTACTACCTTCTTAACAGATCCATCCCCTATTCTGATGAAGTCAAACTTATGACTGTCACATCAGAAATAGATGATCTATCTCCGCTATATCTGCTTTAGTCTATAAATAGACATAAGCCTGATGTCCACCGATGCTTCCGCTGCTCCCACTAACTACGACAACTGTTAGTTATATGTATGCCCTAGAGGCCATTACTGTACATAGGATGTATATTGTAGTGGATGCTGGGACATATATAGGGAGGACTTTCTTGCTCGACATGATAGTATGCTATCTGGTTACCCTTTACCTTAACGTGTATGCTGATTGTCTCTCTGTTACATGTTGGTAAAGCCCTTAGGATCTGTACTTGACTACCTGGACTATGATGCGGATCATACTAGTGGGGATATGGTAGTCCATAAGTACATCATTCAAAGTCCCTAGTCGTGGGTGTATCGAGACGGGGCATCGATATACCAGAGTAGACTAGCGTATACCTTCTCGACCCATACAGATGGGCGATGGATGATCCCATATCCATTGGTGTTTGACATCAGAGATGATATACGGGTGCTCAGTAGAGACTGGGTACACTGGACGGACTCACCGAGAACTCCCAGATGGTATTATACCTCACGTCAGATGGCAGTTCTCTGGTGACACTGGTACAGAGTAGTCTGTTGACCCGAGATCGTCATAGAGTCTTGTATGGTTCCCACTGTGCTTTGATTACCATCTTACCACGTCCAAGAAGGCGTGCAAAACGGTGGTTTTTGGGTACAGTCCAGAGTCACATGGAGGCAATGAGCGATAGGAGGGGATTCGTCTCTCCCGGTATAGGGGGTTGATGTTGCGCTGTGTTCGATTGGCTATAACAGGAAGTCCCTGGCCAGGGCTGATCAGAGAATTGCTGGTAAGTGTTACCAGTAGTTTCTCGACCCGTTATGAGCCTCATATCGACATGACTTATCGAGCTATTGGGGTCTGACGTTTACCACCCCCAGGCAAGATATGCGACATATCAGACGATCAGACCAGACTGTACGGTAGTGTTACTGGTCGGATTCACTAGAGTGTGAGCGGGCTTGCTCGTCGATCTTCAGATCGCTCAATACCCGGGTGGCCGTTACGTTTAGCAGACCGCTTGCGGCTTGTGGGTGTTTGATATGATCATCGCCTGCTGCCGGCGTATTGACGAGTCTTTAGAGTCCTACACAGAGGTTTCCTGGCTCAAGCGAAACAAAATAGGTGCGCATATGAGATATGTGCGGGACCGAGAATAATGCGTGTATGTGATACCGTATTCCATTATCACGATGAATGTATCGAATGGTTGTATGCGATATAACCTAGTTATCGATTCAAGCGTTGATTCGATAAGCCGATACATTGTATACTAGTCAGTTGTGTGCGACATGACCGGATCATTGAATCAAGTGTTGATTTAATGATTTAAAGTATAATTATATATTTGATATATTACTTTGCATTAACTAGTATCGGTTCACTTTAAAATGGATTTTCTCACTCGGGTGTGCGCATTACATATGCGATATGATTTTGTGCACTTGATTGTATCATGTTTGATGATACATGTTTACTTGGTTAAGTGCAAAGAATTAAACAATGGTTAAAAGAATGGCTAGGGTTTCATTTCCTTTATTTATTCATTTATTTATTTATTTATTCATTTTGGAAAAGAAGAGAAAAGAATGGTTGCTAGTTTTGGAGTTTAGTTGAAGCTTCATGAAGCTTTGATAAAGTCGACCATTCTTATCTCATCCTTAACCCTAACCATTCCCACTAACCATGATTCATTCTCTACACTTGACCATGGTTAATTTTATGATAAGAATTCATTTTCTTTTCTTTTTCTATTAACTTATCATTTTTTCTTTCTTCTTCTTCTTCCTTGCTTCAAGTGAAGAAAAGCTTACCTCATCAATGGTGATTGATGTTTTTGAGTGAGAAATACAATTCTAAAGTTAACCCACTTCCTATTTCTTCATCCTCTACCTCTTGCCAAGTAGTAGAGTGTGTTTACTTCACAAGTTTCTTGACTTGGTGAAGTCGGAGCTTGATTTAGCGATGCCTCGACGTAGATCATCTTCGGCATGGACATCGACGACCTAGCTTGCCCATTCTCCGACGAAGCCGACACGAGAGCCCGGATTTGATTTGGACAGCGGAGAGGACCTCGTTGCGGAGCTATGGAGGTGGAGCACCGGATCTACAAAGGTTGTATTTCCGATATCCCATTAGTTAATTGTTAACTAGTTCTTTTTCGCCTAGACATCTAGTTATCGATCCGTAGTTTAGGGTTTCTCGGCACCATAATTTTTGAAATTGCCATGGTTGATGGCTTGGGAGACCTCACTTGAGTGCCTAGGAACCCTACAGTGGTATCAGAGCCTAGCTAGAGCCTTAGGCGAAGTCTAGACGGATTTTGAAGTCCGAACGACCCAAAACCGAAACCCAAAATATGCTCTCTGTCCTTTTTTGAAAACAGTGAGTTTTTCAACATTAAAAATTACTAAAAAATTCAGCAGGGAAATCTAAGAATTACGATGCAAAAATTATTTCATGAACAGTAATTTTCGCGGCGGATCAGCGGCAGAAGTATGGTTTCTGCGACGGATCAGCGGCCCCTTGATGACGTCATCCCTGTTCCTTTGCACAGTAATTCCTAGTTCAAAGAGCTGAGTTTTCTGGGAATTTTTAATATTTATTCAAGAGTTGAATTTTCTGCAGTTGTTTTGGGGATTCGGTGTTTCGATCGGAGTATCAAATTTTGTCTGTGTGGCTTTCCGGATAAATTTTAGAATATGTTAAAAAGTTCGACCGGATATAAATACCCAATTTTTCCCCTGTCGGGAAATTTCCAAGTGTTGGATTTTTCCGTAGTTTAACGACGTTCTAAGTAGTGCAAGTAACGCGATGGACCCTCTAGAAGACAAAAAACCTTAACTCGATTATGTGACCATCTTGAACTGCCCTTTGAACCTTCGGGTTTGGGGCAGAACGGCGTGCCACATGTGAGGCGTTGGCTTGACCCTTCTACGGCTGGACCGTCGGTACTGAGGCACGAACTGAATGTTGTTAGACTTATTTCATGTGTTGATCTGTATCGGGAAAACTTGGGTGTTCGACTGTTCGATCGAAAAGTTTAACATTTTCTGTTTATCTGGAATGGGATACAATAATTGGAATTCACAAGTTGTTATGTGATAACTAAATGAATGTTATAAACATAGCAGTTTAGTCTCACTTGATCGGTTGCCACGGAATTTTGATGTGATCAAAAGTCCGTCGCAATCACGTAGCGTACGCGGATACTCGCCGGGTAAACTTAATAGACAGCCTCACTCTATAGCCCCGACCAAGTGACTGTAGGAGAACCCCGTCGCCGAAAGCATCCGTTCGGGTGCTCCCGGCAGCGGTGTTCCACCTTGGTGCACTTCGTCGACGGTATCGGGGGTGCGGCCGCCTACTGAAGTTTGCGACGAGCGTTCGATCAGGATGTCGGCAATCTTGTTGAATTGCCCGACTTGGTATTGAAAAGTGTTTTCGATAATGAGACTAAAATGCGGGGTTTATAATTGTTAGGCATGCGATGTCTAAGTAATTCATTTAGTCAGGCATGCGATGTCTGAGGTGGTTGCGGATTCCAACTGTTGTAGTTTTACACATTCTTTTCTGTGACCGTAAGTGTAATATGTGATATCGCCGGTTTCGTTGCTATATGTCAACGACAATTGGGATGGACATATTTACTTACGTTGATGACATGTGATGTTATGTGTTGCTGGATATGTTATATTGGATCGTCGTGTTTGAATAGCCGGGGGGTTTTATGTGAGATGAGTGTTTTTCATTTTCATTCATGTAAAAACTTGTATGTAATATTCTTTTATTGGGGTGCTTCTAGGTTGCGGAAGTTGTCACCCGTTGTATATTATTTACTTTTCCGCACTAGGATAGACCCAAGGAGGAGGGCACAAGTAACCGGGTTCTGGAGTCCAGTGGGAGACCAACTCGAGGAGTCGAGTCCGGGTCTCCTAACCCTAGAATTGGCAGGGTTGCTTGCCGCTCTCGTAGGGGTCTAGGGGTGTGGGTTTGGCTATTCATCACGACCGTGGAATCCGTGTTTTATACTGGCTCGTATTGAAAACACGGACGTCCTAGTATATCCAATATTTCATATGATTCTTCTGCTGCGATATCTGTGATGTGATCATGTGATGTTCTGTGATAGATACAGTATATAGTATATATGATATATTATATAGACGTTACTTATGTTTTACACCCGCGCTAGCCCTGCCCTGCTCTGTCGTTAGTTACCTAACCTAACGGTGCACGAGGGGACATCGAGGCGAATGCGGATGGCATAAGTGTACGTCGTATTTATCTGTGATGTTTAGGTATTTAAATGATGGGACTTCATTAATATGATTAATCAAATAAAAGAAACCTAAGATGTTGTAGAATCGAATTTCAAAATAAAACAGGTAGCTACAGTTCTTGCTTTGCACAGCGGTATATGTGATATATCCTGCACCTTATTCGATGAGGAAAGGACCGAGATCCCTTCACCGGGAGTGACTCCTTTAGCAATAACTAGCAGATGCTACACACTCGGTTTGTCTTTTGATTGCTTTTAAGTGTTTTTGCTTTGCACAGTGATATATGTGATATATCCCGCACCTCATTCGACGAGGAAAGGACCGACGATCCCTTCACCGGGAATGACTCCTTTAGCAAAACTAGAAAAGCCTCAAAGACACTCCATTTCAAAATTCATTCGATCCTACAACGATATCAAGTTCATTACGCAAAAGGTTTTCAGAAAAACCTGTCGTAGCCTTCCGTCATTTCAGATACGTACTAGTTAGTATTCGTGCTGTGGTTGTTTGGCCTCCGTCAAGGCGTAGTGTACGGTAGCTAACTAGTGCTTATCTGCTAGCATATGATGCGATTGGATTAGGGTATTCGTACGGTGTTGTTTGGCCTTCGTCAAGGGTCGTGCGGGTGGGTTTAATTCAATCAGGAAATGACGGGTTGAACTTGACTAGCGGACTAAGGGTTGTTTGGCCTCCGTCAAGGTCATAGCGAGCTAGGGGCAAAATATTATCGGGAATTTCAAGTGTTGAAATTTGCAATGAGATTGCATACCTTCTATGAGATAGTTGGATCCCGATACCCGCTGCGAGTAAGAGTTACTCCTGGGAGAGTTTTACACATCACAATTAGCCGATCAAGTAGGTGTCTAGAAAGGTGTCAACGGGGTTACGCCTTTGGGAAAACGAGGTTTACAGTAATTAGGTTCGTGCGAAAGCACGGGGGACCTCCCTCAAAGTACCGACACTGGCCTGGCTGAAAGATTGGCGAACTTGTAGTGTGTAATTAATCCCGGCTAGTCTTTCCTTTTAGGGTTTGAAGGAAGATTTGATAAAAAGCAGTGGGAGCCATCCTGATTAGATAAAATAAAAACCAATCTATTCTTGACAGAGCGCACGCTGAGTGTTTTCTTCTCTCTCTCTCTAGGTAGGAACCATATCACGCCTTAATCAAGATAATAATACGGAATATTTGACCGAACCCGCTTGTTATACTGAGCTGGGGAACGTTGGTCCCGCTCCAACTTATAATTGTTATAAGACAGAGCAGGAAATTGGGGATTACCAGAATTCCCGTGCCGCCCAAACGAAGAGAGTGCATGCTGATGCATCATTTTCGGGTGTGTTCATTACAAAGAACTGTTTCTCTGTATCCTCTACATCCTGGGTATGTGATACCAGATCAGGATCCCAGATATGTAATCTGTTACATAGGGCTACAGATAGGTAGAAAACTAAGAACGGGTGATAAGTTTCATGAGACAGAAAACGGGGCAAGTGTTGCAGCCAAGTCTGTTGGTCACTGTCACCCTGTATTACAAATACATTGATTCTGAACGAATGTTATTAGATACCGAACCTGATATACAAAATCATATCAGTCTCTTTATCAGTAAAGAAATGATAAAATTTTGTATTGTTGGATAATGTTTTGAACATTTCCTATATCAAAAGTTGATCGGTTCAGGCACGTTATCTAAAAGCATTGATGTTCTAAATCAAACTACAGTTCTTAGTATACAGAACACACACAAGAGGAAGAGTTCAGAAATGAACGAATCCTTCTTGAGGTATTGTAGACTAGGTCAGATCAATGCGACCCGACTGGCTAGTGTTACATATAGATGTATATTTAAATCAGTTTGAATTTTCATCTTGTGAAACTCGCCAGTCATGTCACAAAGATAAAATGACCATAGCCCTGTTTATTGGAAACAGAGAAAGAGTTAGTAAACTCTAGGGATATGATACATGTTGATGTATGTAAGCTCCCCTGTCTACAGATGCCATAGATCGGTTCTTTATACTTCATTACATTCTCTGATGATCTTTCGAGATTCAGACCTATGTTCCTGTTGAAACATGAGTCCGAACCTTTTGAGATATTCACAGAATATAAGTTAGAAGTAGAGAACCACTACGGGTATAAGTATTATGTCCTTTGATGAGATCATGGAGGAGAATACTTGAGCACGGAAATACTGGACTATTCTAAAGGAGAATGAGATTCTCTCTCAGCATTACTCCTCTGCATACACCATAGCACGATGGTATATCAGGGCGGAGCAATCACACCCTATGTGATAAGGTGTGTTCTATGATGAGTAATACTGAGCTACCTATTTCCTTTTGGGTGTTATGCACTTGAGAAGCTGCATACCTATTGAATAGGGTTCTAATCAAATCAGTTGCCTACCGCTTCATATGTGATATGGAATGGGAAGAACCCATGTCTTAAGTTAGTTAAGATTTGGAGTTGTCCGGCTTATGTCTGAAAGCAAAATCCGGACAAGCTCAAGGCAAGGTCTGTAATGTAGAACTGGAAAGGTTCCAGCTATACAAACTGCAGCTGATGATTTGAAAGAACCAAAGGATTCAATAGATACCAACGAACCTTATCCTCTCCGCCGATCTAGTAGGGTTCCTCACCCACCTGAGAGATACTTCGTTTTCTCTATGACAGTGGGAGCGAGGATTGCATCATGAGATGATGACCCAACTAGCTTCGAGCAGGCCATCGAGAGTAAGACTCTGTAAGAATGGCTGGATGTTTAGGATCTGAGATGGAATCCTTATACACCAACAAAGTATGGACTTTAGTTGCTATATCTGAAGGGTTAAATCCCCATCAGGAGCAAGTACATCTTGAGAAGATTGCTTGGTGTACATGGAAAAGTTGAGACTTTCAAAGCTAGACTTGTTAAAGGTTTTCGTCATCGACCAGGCGTGGATAATGATGAAACCTTTTCCAATATCTATGCTTAAGTCCATCCAGATCCTACTTGCCACGGCTACATACCATAACTACGATATCTGGCGGTTGGGTGTCTTGACTGCTTTTCTAAATGATGATTTAGAAGAGTGTGTCTATAAGTACACAGCCAGAGGGCTTCGTAGACAGTGGGAGCAGCGGAAACGTGTGCAAGATGCTTTATAGGATAAAGCAGGCATTGCGGAGTTGGAACATCTTTTTTGATGGATTAGTCAAAGAAGTTGACATCATCAAAATGGTAGATGAACCTTGTATAAACAAAAAGGTAGTAGGGAGTATAGTGGTGATCCTCGTAGAGTACGTGGATGACATACTCTTGATAGGGAAAGAGTTTCCTATGCTACGCTCGATCAATCTCCGCTTATCACAATGATTCTCCATATAGGATCAAAATGATACCTACTAAATCCTGGATTTTGGATCTATGAGATAGATTTAATTGGATGTTAGGATCCTCACTAGTTGTAGTGAGACGGTATCAACCGATCCTGGGGAGAATCAGTGGAAGTGTTCCAGGGTGATAAAGACGACTGAATGTCAGTCACAGGCATTGTGTTTACCCTCAGTAAAGGGACGGTATGTTGGAAGAGTTCCAAGCTAGACACCGTGACATACTAGACGATAAAAGAAGGATACATCTCTACTTATGATGCTACCAAAGAGGCAGTCTGGGTGTATATTGGTTCATGAGATGAACTACGTTCCTACCATTGTGAGACAATGGAGTTGTGGCTTATGCCAAGGAACGTTGGTCCCATCAGTGATCCAGATATATTCTAAGGCAGTATCACCTGATAATGGAGATGGTTGATCTCTAGGGAGATCGAGGTATGGAGAGTAGACTCAGAGGACAACACAGCGGATCCACTCACAAAGGCCTGTTCCCAGAGAGAGACTTTTATGGGATGGTTGAGTATGAGATACTACAACCACTGCTACAGATGGCCCTAGTGCAAGTTGGAGATTGTTAGTTATATGTATGCCCTAGAGGCCATTACTGTACATAGGATGTATATTGTAATGGATGCTGGGACATATATAGGGAGGACTTTCTTGCTCGACATGATAGTATGCTATCTGGTTACCCTTTACCTTAACGTGTATGCTGATTGTCTCTCTGTTACATGTTGGTAAAGCCCTTAGGATCTGTACTTGACTACCTGGACTATGATGCGGATCATACTAGTGGGGATATGGTAGTCCATAAGTACATCCTTCAAAGTCCCTAGTCGTGGGTGTATCGAGACGGGGCATCGATATACCAGAGTAGACTAGCGTATACCTTCTCGACCCATACAGATGGGCGATGGATGATACCATATCCATTGGTGTTTGACATCAGAGATGATATACAGGTGCTCAGTAGAGACTGGGTACACTGGACGGACTCGCCGAGAACTCCCAGATGGTATTATACCTCATGTCAGATGGCAGTTCTCTGGTGACACTGGTACAGAGTAGTCTGTTGACCCGAGATCGTCATAGAGTCTTGTGTGGTTCCCACTGTGCTTTGATTTCCATCTTACCACGTCCAAGAGGGCGTGCAAAACGGTGGTTTTTGGGTACAGTCCCGAGTCACATGGAGGCAATGAGCGATAGGAGGGGATTCGTCTCTCCTGGTATAGGGGGTTGATGTTGCGCTGTGTTCGATTGGCTATAACAGGAAGTCCCTGGCCAGGGCTGATCAGAGAATTGCTGGTAAGTGTTACCAGTAGTTTCTCGACCCCTTATGAGCCTTATATCGACACGACTTATCGAGCTATTGGGGTCTGACGTTTACCACCCCTAGGCAAGATATGTGACATATCAGACGATCAGACCGGACTGTACGGTAGTGTTACTGGTCGGATTCACTGGAGTTTGAGCGGGCTTGCTCGTCGATCTTCAGATCGCTCAATACCCGGGTGGCCGTTACGTTTAGCAGACCGCTTGCGGCTTATTGGTGTCTGATATGATCATCGACTGCTGCCGGCGTATTGACGAGTCTTTAGAGTCCTACACAGAGGTTTCCTGGCTCAAGTGAAACGAAATAGGAGCGCATATGAGATATGTGCGGGACCGAGAATAATGCGTGTATGTGATACCGTATTCCATTCTCGCGATGAATGTATCGAATGGTTGTATGCGATATAACCTAGTTATCGATTCAAGCGTTGATTCGATAAGCCGATACATTGTATACTAGTCGGTTGTGTGCGACATGACCGGATCATTGAATCAAGTGTTGATTTAATGATTTAATGTATAATTATATATTTGATATATTACTTTGCATTAACTAGTATCGGTTCACTTTAAAATGGATTTTCTCACTCGGGTGTGCGCATTACATATGCGATATGATTTTGTGCACTTGATTGTATCATGTTTGATGATACATGTTTACTTGGTTAAGTGCAAAGAATTAAACAATGGTTAAAAGAATGGCTAGGGTTTCATTTCCTTTATTTATTCATTTATTTATTTATTTATTCATTTTGGAAAGGAAGAGAAAAGAATGGTTGCTAGTTTTGGAGTTTAGTTGAAGCTTCATGAAGCTTTGATAAAGTCAACCATTCTTATCTCATCCTTAACCCTAACCATTCCCACTAACCATGATTCATTCTCTACACTTGACCATGGTTAATTTTATGATAAGAATTCATTTTCTTTTCTTTTTCTATTAACTTATCATTTTTTCTTTCTTCTTCTTCTTCCTTGCTTCAAGTGAAGAAAAGCTTACCTCATCAATGGTGATTGATGTTTTTGAGTGAGAAATCCAATTCTAAAGTTAGCCCACTTCCTATTTCTTCATCCTCTACCTCTTGCCAAGTAGTAGAGTGTGTTTACTTCACAAGTTTCTTGACTTGGTGAAGTCGGAGCTTGATTTAGCGATGCCTCGACGTAGATCATCTTCGGCATGGACATCGACGACCTAGCATGCCCATTCTCCGACGAAGCCGACACGAGAGCCCGAATTTGATTTGGACAGCGGAGAGGACCTCGTTGTGGAGCTTTGGAGGTGGAGCACCGGATCTACAAAGGTTGTATTTCCGATATCCCATTAGTTAATTGTTAACTAGTTCTTTTTCGCCTAGACAACTAGTTATCGATCCGTAGTTTAGGGTTTCTCGGCACCATAATTTTTTTAAATTGCCATGGTTGATGGCTTGGGAGACCTCACTTGAGTGCCTAGGAACCCTACAACAACCCTCTGGCAGAGTCATATAGACGTACACTTCTAAAGCCAGTTTAGAAGGACGCTATACTCATCCTCCTGCCGGGTCTCACAGTCTGGAGCAACAGCAATGGAATGTTTGGGTAAACAAGAACCTCCCTGCCACCGTCCTTGAGCATACCGAAGTACCTCTCGAGTGCCTGAGGTTACCCACCATATCTGCGGAGTGGCCAATGGATTGTCAAACCAAATTGAATCTTTAGGTTCTTATCAAATCTTCAGTAATCATTTGCGGTTATGGAATCACTTCCAGTTCTACCATACTCCCACTACTGTTTTCTGAAAAAATCCATTTTTATTAAAACTGTGGCGAGTCAAGAACAATATCACTATTGATCTTCCAGATGGTAGAAAGTCAACCCTCGTCATAGCCCGGGTCAACCCACAAACAACCATTACAGAAACGTGCCTTGAGTTGTCCAGTGTCTGGTTTTAAGCATAAGCCGGACAACTTCCCGTATCTTAACAATGTCAAGATATGAGCTGTTCTATATCCAATATAGAAACAGAGGCACTGATTTAATTGAACCAGATTCAAATCATGCAGCTGTCTCCAGTGCATGTTAACTAAATGGAAGGAGGCCGATCAGCGTCACTCAACTTAGGAATGCTTCCAATTATGAGTAACCAGAAAGAGAAGCAAGTTCTCTTAATCATTACTATCAGCTGAATACCATCCACAAGTATCTACATCTTCGATCACCTTGAAGAGTCCCGATACTTGCAATTCCTGGTTCTCTACTTTACTCTGATACCTATAACTTATCAAAACTTGGACCCTGTGTTTCTACGAAACATCTGTCTAAGAACTAGAGAAGTCATAAGTAAACAGAATATAGTACGAGGACCAACCCCTCTGTCCTAATGGACACTGGACAATATACAATACTCTGTATAAGTCCCCTTGAGTCAAACAACTCTATCCTTGTGTGTCGTAGGTTGAAAATTGTACTTATGGTTAAGAAGAATTACACCGCTGTTTAATGCTCCTTACCTAACCATCCACTGATATAGGTAAATGTCATCGACATAATTTCAAAAAGGTATATCTCACTCTATGAAAATAGACGTACAGATATATCAATTGAAATTGGTGCATGACAGCGAATATTCAAAACCAAATATTTGCCGTCCGGCAAACAGCCCAGGCGACTTCCTCAAATATCATCGATTAGAACGAATCCCGTTATAATGAGGATGATCACCCAATTCCCAATAACTTACTTCCACTCACCATCTGTAAAACCATACAGGTGTGAGAATCAAACCTGGTAAATATATACCCTGGAGCAAGTGCTAATTGGGAAATCGGTTTTCTTTTAACAGTGCACAGTGAAACTGAAATATTGAAATGTTTCGTAGGGGTATCCGGGTATTCCTAATAATGCCTCTTCCATTATCAGATTCACAACTATGACCGTATATTTCTTTGCCACCTCTCCAAATCCCTTCATATGTCTTTCGTCATTACCTTCTGCACACCCACTTAGGCTAAATGGTTTTCTTCCTTCCCTACCGTTCGGCACCAGCCAATGGTTTGGAAGAAGACTATCTAATAAGCATAATGGGTGTACTGTCCTAATCCTAGGAACATGTTGGAGATAGTGCCCTCAGAGTCAATTATTGGATCACAGGCACGTGATTGCAATGATTGAGGGAGGACCTATCCCGGTAGGACAGTCTTACTCGAGATGATAGTATGCTATCTGGTTTACCTTTATCATCGTGTACTGCTTTAGGTGACCTGGCATGTCGCTATTACACGTTGATACAGCCCCTAGGATTCTTGCTTGACTGCCGGCAGTATGATGGCGATCATATACGTGAGAGCTGGTGGTCTATAAGCACATCCTTAAAAGGTCCCTAGTCGTGGGAGTTTCGAGACAGGGCATCGATTCTCCAGAGTAGACTAGTGTATACAGTCGAGACCCAGACGAGGGGCGGTGGCCGGTCTCACAAGCCACTGGTGTCAGTTGGTTCACCTAAGATGTATACAGGTGCTCATTGGGTTATGAGTACACCGGACAGGACCCGCCGGGAACATGCTAGTTGGTATTATGCCTGACGTCAGATAGCAGTTCCCTGGTGACATGTGTACAGGTTAGTTCATCGACCTGGGGATCGTCATTTGTCTCGTGTGAGTTCCCACTGTACTTTGATTACTACCCTACCACGGCTCAAAGGAGTCGTGCAAACAGGTTTTAGTTGGGTACAGTGCCGAGCCACATGGAGGCAGTGAGCGGGTCTTCAGGGGTTCGTCTCTCCCGGTATTGGGGGTGAGGTCGCGCTGTGTCTAGGAGAGCCATTACGCAAAGCCCTCGGCCGAGGCAGGAGATTTACTGGTAGGTATTCCAGTAGTATCTCAGGGCGTTCTGGGCTACACTCCGACACGACTTGTACCGCTTTTGGGGGTCTGACTTTTACCAACCCCCTAGGCCCGACATGCGATGCTCATAGACGAACGGACCGGACTGTACGGATATTGTCACTGACAGGCTCAGTAGGGTGTCAGGATGAGTTCGCTCATCGACGTCCCTTTTGGTCAGTAACTGGTGGCCCGTCACGTATTGGCTAATACCTATGACGTGCTAGTGGTTAAATCCACAGCCATAGTATTGACGAGTCTTTAGAGTCCACCACACTTTCAGTTACTCAAGCTTTCGGGCGTAACGTTGTAGAGGCCGTATGGAGATATGGCAGGGTCCGATCAGATACGTGCGGTATTGCACGGATCAGGATCGGACAGTTTTGTACTAGTAGCCGTATAGTTATATGGCAGGGTTTGATCTGATACGTGCGGTATTGCACGGATCAGGATCGGACGGATAATACTAGCCGGCTTTGGTTTAAGCCGAATCCTAAGTACAGTATAGATTTTGTCTCATTGCATTTGTATCCGGACGGAATACAGATGCGGGTATGTATGCACAGTATCGGGGTTTTTGCTGTAATTTATTACGGGACCAGTTTTCTGGAGCTGCCAGTTTGCATTCCGTTCCGGCCGGTTTTCCTTTGTTCTTTCCCGGCCGGACTTTTCCGATGGAGGGTGTTATTTGCAAGTTTGCAAATAACACGTTGTGGAGGGTTTTCTTGCAAATGTATTTATTATGAAAGCATCTTTTGATACCATTCTCATCACTTGCTTTTTGTTGATTAGAAGTGATTTGGAGCTGATTTGATTTTGTTATGATGATGTTTAGGTTGTGGTTACCCTCCAGCTTTTCCTACACTCACCTTCCTTCTAAGGTTATGGATTCATATTCTTTTCCTCCACCATTTTTCTCATATGAGATGGTTGAAGACATTTTGAGAGAGAAAGAAGATGAGAGCTTCATCTTGAGAGTTTCATTCTTGATCTCATTTTCATGCTAGAAAAATGCTAGCACCATTTTTCTAATCTTGATTCCTCCATCATCTTCAAAGGCAACAAACCCTAAATGAGACATAGCTTCTACACTACACATTCTACAGCATATCTTGAGCATGTCGAGTTGCCGGCTTCATGCCCGAGTTGCCTCGGTATTGAGGCGGGAGCCCGTAAAAGACGCAGGCGATGTGGTGCCCTTTCCGACGAGGAGGCGACGATATGGAGGTAAGACTTTCCGCGGGAGATCGGGACGATGAAGAGAAGACCGGAGGACTCGGATCACTTGGTATACTTCTCTTCCCATCTCTTGTTAGCTAGCCATAGGTTAATGGTTACGATCCGGGTTTTCTTTGTCTGCGGTAGCGCCGGTTTCCAAGTAAGGAAAATTTTTGATTCCGCATTTTGGCCTCGGATAGACTGCCGGGGCGCTGCCGTGGCGCAACATGGTATCAGAGCCACGCCATTAACCTTGCCTAGCTTGTTCTAATGTGTTTTGCATTTCCGATCGACCAAAATTCCAAAATCTGCATTTTTACTAGCATCAGTTTCTGTTGAAAATTTTTGGTCTCAAAAAATTTTTCAGCTTGTATAAAACTAATGTACTGGAAATTATAAGACTACTGCAAAATTTCGACACAGTCAGTCGATGGCTGAAGCGCGGAACCGCGGCCAAACCCCCCCTTGGGCCGTGGTTCCGCCGCACTTTGCTGTCCTCACTGTGTCCAATTTTTCCAGTGGGCTTGTGGGCTGATTTTGGAGGTTTTGGAATATTAAATTTGGGCCCAGAATTTCTGTGAGTGCTACAGTATTGCTTTGGGGCCCACTTGTTAATTTTTGATCGATCGGATATTTTTTAACACATTATTTCACAGTATTTACATTATATCTGCGACCGTGAATATCACTTGATCGGTAAATCCTGTCTAACTGCTATAGCCCGGTTAGACGGATTTGCGAATGTGATTTTCACGTTGATGTTCTATGTTTATGCTGTGTTGTTGCGGATAGGTCGTGGGGGATAGCCTGGATGCAATGCTAGTACAGTTTTGTTGTATTATGTACATTTGATATTGCGGGGCGAGCGTCCGACATGTAGACTGCCGTCACTGCCTGTTTGTATTATTCTTTTGGGGCACGACCTGGTTGCGGTCGATGTACCCGTTGTATGTATATTTTACTTTCTGTACTAGGATTACCCCGCGGAGGGGTGCACGGATAGCCGGGTTCTAGAGGGAAACGGGCCCGCATCTTATGGTATTGAGACGGAGGGGGCTTCACTCTAGGATTAGCGGGCTATTCGCCGCACTCGTAGGGGGTACAGGTTGACCCAGGAGGGGTGCCCAAGTTACCGGATTTCGTGAAGTGCTGGGTGGTCCATTCACGGTGCTGAAATGGGCTGCCTCGCTTCAGGTTTTGGCGGGTGACTTGCCGCGCCCGTAGGGGTCTAGGATTTCATTGCACAGGCTATCCACACGACCAGAGGAACGTCGTCTTTCAGCAGCGGCTCTGTGAAACCCGGGGATCCCAGATATCTGTATTGTTCTGTGATGGTGTATATTTATGTGATGTTGCATTCTTATCACGCCTTGAGCGAATATAATATATTGGTATATATATTAGTAGATGTTGTATATGTTTTGCATCCGCGTTAGTCCAGTCCCCGCTCTGTCGTTAGTTAAGTAACCTAACGGGTGATGACGGGACCCAGTGGCGAATGCGGATGGCATATACGTACATCAGTATATTTTCGTTCTTTGTGGTGTGATCAATTGATGGGACTGCGTTGATTCGGATCAATGCAAGATAAACAAACCTATTCTGATGTTGTTGGAACACTTTTCAAAAAGCTGTTATTGCAAGGACGTTCACTTTTGTTTTGCATCGTGGTATTCATTTGGAATATCCTGCTCCTCAGTCGACAAGGCAAGGGCCGAGATCCCTTCATCGGGAGTGACCCCTTGGACAGAAGTTTGCGTCAGGGCATTAACTTCACTATAGCCGATTACTTTTGCTTTGCATCGTGGTATTCAGTTGGAATATCCTGCACCTCATTCTACGGGGAAAGAGCCGAGATCCCTTCACCGGGAGTGACCTCTTTAGCAAAGGCTTTCGTCACTATATTTTTATAAAAAAAACTATGCAGTTCCTTCAACGATATCAAGTTCATTACGTTAAAGGTTTTTCACCAAAAACCAGCCGTAGCCCTCCGTCATTTCCTACAGGTATTATTTGGTATTCGTGCTGCTTTTGTTGACCTAGTCAAGACGTAGTGTTCGGTAGCTAAGTGTTACTTGTTTGTTGCATAAGTGGGATTGGTTAAGACAGTCGTGCGGCCTTGTTGACCTAGTCAAGGGCAAGTACGGGTGGGTTTAATGCAATCCAGAATAATGACGGGTTGAACTTGACTGGCGGTTTATGGTTTGTTGACCTAGTCAAGGTCATAAACCGCTTGGGGTAAAAATCACATCGGGAGTTTCAAAAGAACTGAAACTTGCCAGGCATGCGCATACCTTCTGGAGTGTGGTGACGTGAGTGGATTCCGTCACGTTATCATGCGATTATAGTTGGATCCCGATTCCCACTGATGAGTTGGTTTACTCCTCGGGTGATCCCGACTAATTCTTCTTTCAGGTTTGGAGGAGAATTTGAGGTGACAGTGGGAGGATTCCAGATTAGACAAAGTGATAACCATTCTGATCTAGGATAGAGTGCACGCTGAGTGTTTCTTTTCTCTCTCTCTTTGGCAACGACCATTGACCCGACCCTGGACTATGACTCAGTAACCAAGATGACCGAACTTTCTTAACACTGGCTTTTGGATTGTCAGAGTTGCAAACCTCATTGCCACTCCTACTTTTACCCTTTTCTCCAGGACACCCCGTATTACTACGAACGTCCACTTCCATTGGACAAAACCATCGTATGGTTATATACGAACTCGAATGACTTCGAGGATGGTTTCTGGTTCTGGAGAAAACGAATAGGATTATTCAGTTGTCTTTTCTTTTCACCTTCTCTCATTGCGAGTACTCCTTGGTTTAGGAGATAGTACACCTATTACGCAAATTGGATAGTCTTCTTCCAAACCTTAGGCTGGTGCCGAACGGTGGGGAATGAAGAAAACCAGTTAGCATAACGATGGTGTACAGAAGGTATTAAGTTAAGACAAAGCAAGGGATTAGTAAGAGGGCAAAGTAAACTGCGACTGCTATTCATGACCAAACCGAGTATTTCTTCGCCAATCCTAAATCACCTTTGTATTTCTCCAGGACACTCCGTATCACTACGAAGATCCCAAGTTTATTGGATAATCCATCGTATGGTTATATACGAACTCGAAAGGAACTTGTTCCAGTTCGGGGATGGATTCTGGTCCAGGAGAAATGGGAATAAGGTTTATTCGGTTGTCTTTTATCTTCACCTTCTCTCGCATTGCGAGTGCTCCTAGGACTAGGACAGTACACCCATTATGCTTATTGGATAGTCTTCTTCCAACCATAGGCTGGTGCCGAACGGTAGGGAAGGAAGAAAACCATTTGGCCTAAGGGGTGTGCAGAAGGTAATGACTAAAGACATATAAAGGGATTTGGAGAGGTGGCAAAGAATTATACGGTTACAGTTGTGAATCTGGATAATGGAAGAGGCATTACCAGGAATACCAGGATACCCCAACGAAACATTTCAATGTTTCAGTTCAACTGTGTACTGTTAAAAGAAAACTGATTTCCTGATTAGACACTTGCTCCACGGTATGTATTTACCAGGTTTGATTCTCACATCTGTATGGTTTTACAGATGATGAGTGGGAGTAAGTCATTGGGAATAGGGTGATCATCCTCATTATATCGGGATTCGTTGTAATCGGTGATATTTGAGGAGATCATCTAGGCTGTTTGCCGGTCGGCAAATATTTGGTTTTGAATATCCGCTGTTGTGCACCAATTTCAAATTGATATATCTGTACGTCTATTTTCATAGAGTGAGATATACCTTTTGATATTATGTCGATGACATTTACCTATATCAGTAGATGGTTAGGTAAGGAGCATTAAACAGCGGTGTAATTCTTCTTAACCATAAGTACAGTTTTCAACCTACGACACACAGTGAAAGAGTTTTTAGACTCAGCGGACTTATACAGAGTATTGTATATTGTCCAGTATCCATTAGGACAGAGGGGTCGGTCCTCATACTATATTCTATTTACTTTTAACTTCTCTAGTTCTTAGACATGTGTTTCGTAGGAACACAGGGTCTAAGTTTTGAGGAGTTATAGGTATTTGAATAGAGTAGAGAACCAGGTGCAGCAAGTATCGGGATTCTTCAAAGTGATCGAAGATGTAGATACTTGCGTATGGTGTTCAGTTGATAGTAATGATAAAGAGAAATTGCTTCTCTTTCAGGTTACTCATAATTGGAAGCATTCCTAAGTTGAGTAACGCTGATCGGCCTCCTTCCATTTAGTTTACATGCACTGGAGATAGCTGCATGATTTGAATCTGGTTCAATTGAATCAGTGCCTTTGGTTCTATATTGGATATAGAACAGTTCATATCTTAACGATGTTAAGGTACGGGGAGTTGTCCGGCTTATGCTTAAAACCAGACACTGGACAACTCAAGGCACGTTTCTGTAATAGCTGTTTGCGGGTTGACCCAGGCTATGATGAGGGTTGACTTTCTACCATCTGGAAGATCAATAGAGATATTGTTCTTGACTCGCCACATTTTTTAAAAGAAATGGATTTTTAGAAAAAACAGTAGTGGGAGTATGGTAGAACTGGAAGTGATTCCAGAACCGCAAACGATTACTGAAGACTTGATAAGGAACCTAAAGATTCTATCTGATTTGACATTCCATTGGCCACTCCGCGGATAAGGTGGGTAACTTCAGGCACCCGAGAGGTACTCCGGTAGCCTCAAGGACGGTGACAGGGAAGTTCTTGTTTACCCACACTTGCCATTGTTGTTGTTCCAGGCTGCGAGACCTGGCAGGAGGATGAGTATAGCGTCGTTCTAAACTAGCTTTATAAGTGCACGTCTATATGACTCTGCCAGAGGGTTGTCGTAGTCAGTGGGAGCAGCGGAAGCATTGGTGGACATCAGGCTTATGTCTATTTATAGACTAAAGCAGATATAGCGGAGATAGATCATCTATTTCTGACATGACAGTCATAGGTTTGACGTCATCAGAATAGGGGATGGATCTGTTGAGAAGGTAGTAGGGTGTGATGTCCTGGTTTTGGACGATATACACAGAGTACGAAAGAAAACTCCTATACTACGATCGGTCATACTTTGGTTGTCACACAGTGGTTTCTCCACACAGGACTTGGATATTATATCAGACATTCTGGCTACTAGATCTATGCTTTTAGATCTAGATTTGGGTAGTTTCCCAATCTGGGTACCTTGACAGCATTCTATGAGTATTTAGAATGGACGACTCCTGGCACGGTAGTGTACCTACAGGTGATGGAGTCACCCTCTCTAAAGGTGTCTTACAGACTAAAGGGGAGAGGGATACGCATGATTGACAGATCACTTGCTTAGGCAATTGAGTCAATCATGAGATGTCAAGTACCACACCAGATGTTGTTCTTGCAGTAGATGCAATAAGGTGCCAATCCTGGAGAAACAGTCGGAAGCAGTTTTAGAACATAAGTCGATGTTCTAGGGATATGATAACGGCAGCCTCCTTTAGGAGACGGTTATCATTCCAGGCTTCCAAGGTGACCTGGATGGCAGAGTGGCTGTCAGAGTTATAGTTTTTCCTTCTGACGAGGGGCAGTATTTTGGACGGATGGTCCAAGGCAATACCGAGGGTGGCATGGCTGGGTACTGATTAAGTTCAGTTATCGATACAGTCTAAGAAGTTTGGATTTGGAGTTCATTTATGAGCTAGGTCCCATCAAATATCCAGACATACTCTAAGACAGGTATTGCTCATTTCGGGAGATAGCTTTCTCCGCGAACTTGAGATATAGAGAGACATAGAAAGAAACATCACAGCGGATCCACTCACTGAGGCTATTCCTCGAACGCAATAGTTTCGCAAACGAGCTTTGTGAGACTGACTAGTAGAGGAGTTGGGTGTTCGGTATCACACGGGCTGTGAGTATGCGGCATCGCAATAATTAGCCTTGAGTGCAAGTGGGAGATTGTTGGAGATAGTGCCCTCAGAGTCAATTATTGGATCACAGGCACGTGATTGCAATGATTGAGGGAGGACCTATCCCGGTAGGACAGTCTTACTCGAGATGATAGTATGCTATCTGGTTTACCTTTATCATCGTGAACTGCTTTAAGTGACCTGGCATGTCGCTATTACACGTTGATAGAGCCCCTAGGATTCTTGCTTGACTGCCGGCAGTATGATGGCGATCATATACGTGAGAGCTGGTGGTCTATAAGCACATCCTTAAAAGGTCCCTAGTCGTGGGAGTTTCGAGACAGGGCATCGATTCTCCAGAGTAGACTAGTGTATACAGTCGAGACCCCGACGAGGGGCGGTGGCCGGTCTCACAAGCCACTGGTGTCAGTTGGTTCACCTAAGATGTATACAGGTGCTCATTGGGTTATGAGTACACCGGACAGGACTCGCCGGGAACATGCTAGTTGGTATTATACCTGACGTCAGATAGCAGTTTCCTGGTGACATGTGTACAGGTTAGTTCATCGACCTGGGGATCGTCATTTGTCTCGTGTGAGTTCCCACTGTACTTTGATTACTACCCTACCACGGCTCAAAGGAGTCGTGCAAACAGGTTTTAGTTGGGTACAGTCCCGAGCCACATGGAGGCAGTGAGCGGATCTTCAGGGGTTCGTCTCTCCCGGTATTGGGGGTGAGGTCGCGCTGTGTCTAGGAGAGCCATTACGCAAAGCCCTCGGCCGAGGCAGGAGATTTACTGGTAGGTATTCCAGTAGTATCTCAGGGCGTTCTGGGCTACACTCCGACACGACTTGTACCGCTTTTGGGGGTCTGACTTTTACCAACCCCCTAGGCCCGACATGCGATGCTCATAGACGAACGGACCGGACTGTACGGATATTGTCACTGACAGGCTCAGTAGGGTGTCAGGATGAGTTCGCTCATCGACGTCCCTTTTGGTCAATAACTGGTGGCCCGTCACGTATTGGCTAATACCTATGACGTGCTAGTGGTTAAATCCACAGCCATAGTATTGACGAGTCTTTAGAGTCCACCACACTTTCAGTTACTCAAGCTATCGGGCGAAACGTTGTAGAGGCCGTATGGAGATATGGCAGGGTCCGATCAGATACGTGCGGTATTGCACGGATCAGGATCGGACAGTTTTGTACTAGTAGCCGTATAGTTATATGGCAGGGTTCGATCTGATACGTGCGGTATTGCACGGATCAGGATCGGACGTATAATACTAGCCGGCTTTGGTTTAAGCCGAATCCTAGTTTAGTACAGTGTAGATTTTGTCTCATTGCATTTGTATCCGGACGGAATACAGATGCGGGTGTGTATGCACAGTATCGGGGTTTTTCCTGTAATTTATTACGGGACCAGTTTTCTGGAGTTGCCAGTTTGCATTCCGTTCCGGCCGGTTTTCCGTTGTTCTTTCTCGGCCGGACTTTTCCGATGGAGGGTGTTATTTGCAAGTTTGCAAATAACACATTGTGGAGGGTTTTCTTGCAAATGTATTTATTATGAAAGAATCTTTTGATACCATTCTCATCACTTGCTTTTTGTTGATTAGAAGTGATTTGGAGTTGATTTGATTTTGTTATGATGATGTTTAGGTTGTGGTTACCCTCCACCTTTTCCTACACTCACCTTCCTTCTAAGGTTATGGATTCATATTCTTTTCCTCCACCATTTTTCTCATATGAGATGGTTGAAGACATTTTGAGAGAGAAAGAAGATGAGAGCTTCATCTTGAGAGTTTCATTCTTGATCTCATTTTCATGCTAGAAAAATGCAAGCACCATTTTTCTAATCTTGATTCCTCCATCATCTTCAAAGGCAACAAACCCCAAATGAGACATAGCTTCTACACTACACATTCTAAAGCATACCTTGAGCATGTCGAGTTGCCGGCTTCATGCCCGAGTTGCCTCGGTATTGAGGCGGGAGCCCGTAAAAGACGCAGGCGATGTGGTGCCCTTTCCGACGAGGAGGCGACGATATGGAGACAAAACTTTCCGCGGGAGATCGGGACGATGAAGAGAAGACCGGAGGACTCGGATCACTTGGTATACTTCTCTTCCCATCTCTTGTTAGCTAGCATTAGGTTAATGGTTACGATCCGGGTTTTCTTTGTCCGCGGTAGCGCCGGTTTCCAAGTAAGGAAAATTTTTGATTCCGCATTTTGGCCTCGGATAGACGGCCGGGGCGCTGCCGTGGCGCAACAGAACACTCGCAATGCGAGAGAAGGTGAAGATAAAAGACAACCGAATAAACCTTATTCCTATTTCTCCTGAACCAGAATCCATCCCCGAACTGGAACAAGTTCCTTTCGAGTTCGTATATAACCATACGATGGAGTATCCAATAAACTGTGGATCTTCGTAGTGATACGGAGTGTCCTGGAGAAATACAAAGGTGAAGTGGGAGTGTTAATGAAATACTTGGTTTGGTCGTGAATAGCAGTCGCAATTTACTTTGCCCTCTTACAAATCCCTTTCTTTGTCTTTACATAATACCTTCTGTACACTACCGTTAGGCTAATTGGTTTTCTTCATTCCCTACCGGTCGGCACCTGCCTATGGTTTGGAAGAAGACTATCCAATTTGCGTAATAGGTGTACTATCTCCTAAACCAAGGAGTACTCGCAATCTGAGAGAGAAAGTAAAAGGAAAAGACAACTGAATAATCCTATTCGTTTTCTCCAGAACCAGAAACCATCCTCGAATAAATTCCTTCGAGTTCGTATATAACCATACGATGGTTTTGTCTAATGGAAGTGGACGTTCGTAGTAATACGTGGTGTCCTGGAGAAAAGGGTAAAAGTAGGAGTGGCAATGAGGTTTGCAACTCTGACAATCTAAAAGCCAGTGTTAAGAAGGTTCGGTCAACTTGGTCACTGAGTCATAGTCTAGGGTCGGGTCAATGGTCACTGCCAAAGAGAGAGAAAAGAAACACTCAGCGTGCACTCTAACCTAGATCAGAATGGTTATCACTTTAGCTAATCTGGAAACCTCCCACTGTAACGTCAAATTCTTCCCCAAACCTGAAAGAAGAATTAGTCGGGATGACCCGAGGAGTAAACCAATTCATCAGTGGGAATCGGGATCCAACTATCATCGCATGATAACGTGACGGGATACGCTCACGTTATCACACTCCAGAAGGTATGCGCATATCTGGCAAGTTTCAGTTTCTTTAGAAACTCCCGATGTGGATTTTTACCCCATGCTCTTATGACCTTGGCGTGAGGTCAAAATGTCATAAGTCATATGTCAAGTTCTACCCATCATTATCCAGGTTAATTTGAACCCACCCGTACATACCCTTGACGAAGGCCAAAATAGTAGTACAACTGTCCCAAACCAACGCATCTATCTATGCAACAGATAAATATCCGGCAGCTACCAATCACTATGCCTTGCCGTGAGGTCAAAATACATAGCTTGAATACTACCGAATATTTAACTGAAATGATGGAGAGCTACGAATAGTTTCTGGCGAAAACCTTTAATGTAATGAACTTGATATCGTTGAATGAACGGATAGCTTTTTAGAAAAATATAGTGACGAAAACCTTCGCTAAAGAGGTCACTCCCGGTGAAGGGATCTCGGCTCTTTCCCCGTAGAATGAGGTGCAGGATATTCCAACTGAATACCACGATGCAAAGCAAAAGTAATCGGCTATAGTGAAGTTATTGCCCTGACGCAAACTTCTGTCCAAGGGGTCACTCCCGGTGAAAGGATCTCGGCCCTTGCCTCGTCGACCGAGGAGCAGGATATTCCAACTGAATACAATGATGCAAAACAAAAGAGAACGCCCTTGCAATGACAGCTTTTCGAAAAAATTTCCAAAAACATCAGAATAGGTTTGTTTTTAACTTGCATTGATCCGAATCAACGTAGTCCCATCAATTGATCACACCACAAAGAACGAAAATATACTGATGTACGTATATGCCTTCCGCATTCGCCACTGGGTCCCGTCATTACCCGTTAGGTTAGCTAACTAACGACAGAGCGGGGACTGAACTAGCGCGGATGCAAAACATATACAACATCTACTAATATATATACCAATATATTATATTTCGCTCAAGGCGTGATAAAATGCAACATCACAGAAATGTACAGCATCACAGAATAATACAGATATCTGGGATCCCCGGGTTTCACAGAGCCACTACTGAAACCCGACGTTCCCCTGGTCGTGTGGATAGCCTGTGCAATGAAATCCTAGACCCCTACGGGCGCGGCAAGTCACCAGCCAAAACCTGAAGCGAGGCAGCCCCCTTCAGCAACGTGAATGGACCACCCAGCACTTCACGGAATCCGGTAACTTGGGCACCCCTCCAAGGTCAACCTATACCCCCTACGAGTGCGGCGAATAGCCCGCCAATTCTAGAGTGAAGCCCCCTCCGTCTCAATGCCATGAGATGCGGGCTTGTTGCCCTCTAGAACCTGGCTATCCGTGCACCCCACCTTGGGGTAATCCTACTACAGAAAGTAAAATATACATACAACGGGTACATCGACCGCAACCTGGTCGTGCCCCAAAAAAATAATACAAACAGGCAGTGACGACAGTCCACATGTCGGACGCTCGCCCCGCAATATCAAATGTACATAATACAACAAAAACTGTACTAGCATTGCAACCAGGCTATCCCCCACGACCAATCCACAACATCACAACAATAAATAGAACATCAACGTGAAAGCCACGTTCGCAAATCCGTCTAACCGGGCTATAGCAGTTAGACAGGATTTACCGATCAAGTGACATTCACGGTCGCAGATATAATGTAAATACTGTGAACTATTGTGTTTAAAATATCCGATCGATCAAATTTTACCAAGTGGGCCCCTAAGCAATACTGTAGCACTCACAGAAATTCTGGGCCCAAACAAAGTGTACCAAAACCCCTATTTTCAGCCCACAAGTCCACTGCAAAAAATTGGTGACGTGAACCCAAATTCCTGCGGCGGAACCGCGGCCAAAGAGGGGTTATGGCCGCGGTTCTGTGGTCGTACGGAAGGATCAGGTGACCAAAATTTTACAGTGTTCTTAGGATTCCCTGAACATCATTCTGCAACACCCTGAAAAAATTTTCAAGACAAAAAAATTTCGACAGAAACTGATATGCATGAAAACGCGTGTTTTGGGATTTTTGTTCGATCGGAAATGTAAACACGTTAGACCAAGATAGACTATATTAATGGCGAGGCTCTGATACTAATCTAAGTCCGCAGCGGAGCCCCGGCCGTCGAACCGACGCCGGAAACTCGGAAACAAAAACTTTGCAAACTAGCAAACCGGCACCACCACGTACTTTTATCCCAGATAGGACCATTAACCTAGCATCTAGCAAACTAAAAGATGGGTAGAGATGTATACCAAGCGATCCGTGTCCTTCGGTCTTCGTCTCCACTCCGATTTCCCGCGAAAACTCCGTCCGTCACCTCCTTGTCAAAACGGGCACCACATCGCCGAAGTCTTTTACGGGCTCCCACCTCTGGACCGAGGCAACTAGGGCGTGAAGTTGGCTAGCCGACGCGTCCAAGAAGTGATGTAGGCAAGTGTAGAGTCTATGTCTCTTTGGGGTTTAGTTGCCATTTGATGGTGAAGGAAATTTAGACTTTGGAGTGATATGAGGAATTTAGTAACAAGAAGAATGAGATGAAAGTGAAATTCCTCATCCAAAAATGAACCCTCTCTCTCCCTCTCCAAGATGTGGCCGGCCACTCCAAAAGAATGAGAAGGGAATCAAAAACAAAAGGGAGGTGAGTGTAGGAGATCAAGGGTGGTGACCACATCAAAAGCAAGCTTCACATCACACACTAAATCAACTCTAATCACATTAATGCATGTAATGATGCATGAAAAGAAAAGATGCCATCATAATCTATGCATATGTAAGAAACCCCTCCACAATTAAGTTATTTGCAAACTGCAAATAACCCCCTCCATCGTTAAAGTCCGGCCGTGAAGGAATAAAGGAAAACCGGCCGGAACGGAATGCAAACTGGCAACTTCAGAAAACTGATCCCGTAATAAATTACAGGAAAACCCCGGTACTGCATATACATGCCCGCATTTGTTTTCCCACTAAATACAAATGCAAAGAGACAAAACTACACTGTCTAATACTAGGATCCGGCTTAAACCAAAGCCGGCTAGTAAAAACCGTCCGATCAAGATCCGTGCAATACCGCGCGTATGTGATCGAACCCTGCCATATCTCCATACGGCCTCTACAGCTTTTCACCCAAAACCTGAGTAACTGTGTGTGGTGGACTCTAAAGACTCGTCAATATTATGGCTGTGGATTTAACCACTAGCACGTCAGAGTTATCAGCCATACGTGACGGGCCACCAGCTATTGACCAAAAGGGACGTCGATGAGCGAAATCATCCTGACACCCTACTGAGCCTGTCAGTGACAATATCCGTACAGTCCGGTCCGTTCGTCTATGAGCATCGCATGGCGGGCCTAGGGGGTTGGTAAAAGTCAGACCCCCAAAAGTGGTACAAGTCGTGTCGGAGATCAGCCCAGAACACCCTGAGATACTACTGGAATTGTTAGTGTATATACCCTAGAGGCCATTACTGTATCATACTAGTTTGTATATTACTTAATAGAAGCTTGGGATATTCACAGTTGTATAAACAATCTTGCTCAATATAGTAGTATGCTACTTGGTTTGTTTCTACTTCAATGTGTACGTGTGTTTATTTTAGTATATCACCTATTCACATTAGTGGAGCCCTTAGGATCTTTTCTTGATTACCAGCGTTGTGATGGCAGTCACACTAGTGGGGGCTGGGTAAACTATAAGCACATCCTTATGCAGGTCCCTAGTCGCAGGACTATCGAGACAGGGCATCGATACTCCGGAGTAGACTAGCGTATGCGCTTCTCATCCCAGTGTGGGAGATGGTCTGTCCCACAGCCATCAGTACGTCGTACTGGAGATAGTATGTGGGTGCTCGTTGGGTTACGAGTACACTGGACAGGACTCGTCGGGAACTATTGGTTGGTACTATACCTATCGTCAGTTATCAGTTCCCAGGTGGCATGAGTACAGCTTAGTCCGCTGACTTGACACTGTCACTTCGCCTCGAGTGTGTTCCCACTGCACTTTGATTACTACCCTACCACGGCTCAAAAGAGTCGTGCAAACAGGTAGTTTTTGGGTGCAGTCCCGAAGCACTTGGAAGCAGTGACGGTTAGACAGGATTCGTCTCTCCCGGTTTTGGGGTTTGACATCGCGCTGTATCTAGGAGAGCCATTACACGAGTAGTCCCTAGCCAGGGCAAGCGAGATATACTGGTAGGTTTCCAGTGTTATCTCAGGGTGTTCTGGGCTTCACTCCGACACGACTTGTACCGCTATTGTGGGACTGACGTTTACCGCCCCCTAGGCCCGCCATGCGATGTATCAGACGAACAGACCGGACTGTATAGAGATTGTCACAGTCAAACTCAGAAGGAGTTCAGATGGGTTTCACCTCGTCAGTGTTCTTGTCGGCATCTACCCGGGGACCGTTACGCACAGCTAGTGCCGCTTGCGGTCTGTGGTTAAACCCACTGCGAGCGTAGTGTCGAGTCTTTAGAGTCCCACACAGAAAGATATTCCCCTTTAGGCAAAAGAGTAGAGGTCGCATGGTTTTGCGACAGGTCGCATGGTTTTGCGACAGGGTTCGGTCACATCCGTGCACTTATGCACGTACAGAGTCCGGACAGTTAACACTAGCGGGCTTTGTTTTAAGCCAGATCCTAGTGTACGTTTTGGGGTTGGTTTTATCTCGTATGTATTCATGTTCCTCGGAACACGGATGCGGGTGTGTATGCACAGTTGACAGAGAGACAGAGGCAGAGTATTCTCATTGGGGTTGTTGACTGTTGACTGTTGACAGTTGACTGTTGACCATTGACTTTTGCTTAACCCTAATAAGAATAAGATATATGATTAACATTAATATTAATTAAGTATTATAGTGACATGGTTGTTGAGGGGTTGACATTGTTGACTTGTTGACTTTGTTGACCGGTTGACTTGGTTGGACTAGTTGACCATCATCATGACAATGGCTATTATTCCATGGCAAAGACTTTTGCTTGCTTGTTTATTTATGCAAAATGAGTGCATGAAATGATATAGCCATTTTGACTTAAACCATTTACACAATAATTGATTACTATTTTTGTGATGATGGCTTTTGGATTATGAGAGGTGAGAATGAGATGAGTATGGTTCATTCTATCATTTTGCTTTCTCTCTCTTGAGCTCTCTCATTCTTAAGCTCTCCCTCTTCCTCTTGCTCTCTCTACCCAAAGGCAAACCATTCTCATGTGTTGAGACTCATTGCCTTAGAGATGAAGAGACACCAAAACATTCCTCTACTCATTCTAGTTCACAAGGCCTAGCAAGCCAAGTGATCTAGTTTCTTCAAAGTTCGAAGAAGAAGCCAAAGGTAGAAGCTTTCGGGTGGATCCATCTTCGGCGCAAGGAGACGACGAGGTGAGGACGATCCGTACACCGGGAGGAGTCGAAGACGAAGGAGTTCAAGAAAGGTATAGCCCCCTAACCGAGTAGGTAAACTCTTGTTAGGTTGTTAGCTAGTAGTTTAACAAAGATCCGTATTGGTAGTCCATGTTACCACCCTCTTGAAAATCGTTTTTCACCAATTCCGCAACCCCGTAAGTACCTGGGAAGGGTAGCATGGAATTACAGGGGTATCAGAGCCCAGGTTGAACACTACCTAACATGTTAGCATAGTAACTAGAAATTCGATCGGAGAAAAAGTCGCGAAATACACCGAGTTTTCAAACTTGCTGTCGATTTTCAAAGTGCTGTAAAAGTAATAAATCATGCTCTAAAAATCGACTCAGGGTTTTTATAGTCTACTGTAGAAAAATGGTCCAGAGCTCTCACCAAACCTCCACGGAAATGCGGCAATAGCTTGCTATTGCCGTGGTTCCGCGGCCTATTGAGCTCCTCTCTGGATCGTCTTCACTGCAGTTTGTTCTATGGGTATTTTGGGATTTTTGGTATATGTTTTTTCAGCCCAGATTTTCCAGAAAGAAAAATTTGTTTTTGGGGCTTTAAAAACCGTATTTTGATCGAGTTTCTAAAGTCTTATGCTGACGGGTTTTTATCTGTGATGTGATATTTGTATTGAACGTCTGCTAATCGCTATATGTCGATTAGTGGGGGTTATACAAATCTGTGATCTGTAAAGGCATTGGAATGTGTATATGAATTCATTTGATTGTCGCGGGTGAATAGCCGGGGGTTGTGAGACGAGAGTTTTCTTTTCTTTCAATTCATGTAAATTTGTAAATTGATGTAATAATTATTTATATGGCCGCACAACCGGGTCGGGGTTGTAGCCGTCATTGTATAATTTCTTTTTACTGTTTTTTGCTCCTAGGATAGACCCATGGAGGGGGTGCACAAACTACCAGGTATGCCGAAGTGCCGAGTGGCCTACTCACGGAGTTGAGGGAGGTTGCTTCGCTTCGGGTACTTGGCGGGTAGTTTGCCGCACCCGTATGGGTCTTGGGTGCGGTATTGGCTATTCACCGCGACCGTGTAACCTGCTTTTCGTTACAGGCTCGTACGAATTGAGGGTTCCTAGTATATCCAATGTTTTCATCTATGATCTGAAATGGCTATCATTGTAATATATCTATATATGATATTATTTAGGCGTTGCTTATGTTTTGCAGCCGCGCTAGCCCAGCCCCCGCTCTGTTGTTAGTTAAGTAACCTAACGGGTAATGACGGGGCCCCGTGGCGAATGCGAATGGCATAAGCGTACGTCATATTTTGGTTGTTTTCTGCAATGGTAGGATTAAATGATGGGACGCATTTAAAGAACTAATGCAAGAAAAATACGCATTAAAATAACTAATGCAAAGAAAAATAAACAAAGTAAAAGTCGTTGGAACACTTTCAAAAACCACTCGGTTTCTTTTCAAAATAACTTTTAAACGCGGAGCTTAAGCCACTCCTTTTAAAAACTATCTCATTCCATTGATTATATCAAGTTCACTACGTTCACGGTTTCGCCAAAACCATTTGTAGCCCTCCGTCGTTTCACATGGATGGTCAATAGTATTCAAGCTATGTATGTTGGCCAAAGTCAAGGCATAGTGATGGGTAGCTATTGGGTATTCATGTGCAGCATAGATAGATGTGTTGGTTTGGGCCAGTCGTACTACCATTTTGGCCAAAGTCAAGGGTATGTGCGGATGGGCTCAAATTAACCTGGAGAATGATGGGTAGAACTTGACATGTGACTTATGATATTTTGGCCAAAGTCAAGGTCATAAGAGCATGGGGCAAAAATCCACATCGGGAGTTTCAAAAGAACTGAAACTTGCTAGTGTTGCATACCATTTGGAGTGTGATGATTCTGGTAGGATTCCTTCAGTTTCGTCACGCGATGATATTTGGATCCCGATCCTACTGTGAGTATATGCTACTCTTCGGGAAATTTCTCACTTAACGATCAATGCTATAAACCAAGTACGTGTCTAGAAAGGTGTTAGCGGGGCTACGCCCCCAGGGAAAAGAGGTTCTTAAATTAAGGAACTTCGCGAAAGCGTTGGAAAACCTCCCTCGAAGTACCAACACCGGCCTGGCCGAACGGTTAAGCAAGTATTGTACCGTGAGATTGATCCTGACTAATTCTTCATTTTTGGTTTGAGGAGGGATTCGAGAGACAGTGGGAGCCATCCTGTTTAGACAAACTAAAAACCACTCTAAACTTGCAAGAGCATCATGCTGAGTGTTTCTTCTTCTCTCTCCTAATTACAGCGACCAATCAACATGACTGGACTTAAGTTACTTCTAGATAAAAACATACTGACAGGGCCAAACTACAAAGATTGGCTCAGGAATATCAAAATGGCAATCACTTATGACAAGTTGGAGTATCTCCTTACCACCAAAGCTCCCCCTGTCCCAAGTCCCACCTCCAGCGTCGCGGATAAGGAAATCCGTAAGACTTGGGAGATTGATAGCGCGAAGGCCAAGTGCCTCGTACTTGCCTCTATGGACAACGAACATCAGAGGAGGCACGAGAATATGGACCTCGAATCCATATTTCTCCATACAAAAGAACTGTATGGAGAGCAATCTCGTATCGCAAGATACGAAGTGTCGAAGAAGTTATTTTTGGCAAGGTTGGCCATCGGATCATCGGTAGCAGAACACGTGCTTATGATGATTGCTTCATTGAGGAGCTCGCGGAACTTGGGACCACGTTAGAGAACGAGCTCTATACGGACTTGATTCTCTAGTCCCTTCCTTCCACTTACGCCCAGTTTATCCTGAACTTCAACTTACAAGAAAAAGAAGTTGAACTTTCAGAACTCCTCAACATGCTGAGGAGTGCAGAGGGCACCCTACAGAAAGGTAGGGAAACATCCACTTTTTTTGTAGGAGGATCTTCATCTTCTAGGTCCAAGGCGAAAGCCAAGGGAAAGAAGAAGAAAGCCTCCGCCAAACCAAGGGGCGGTGTTAGTAAAGTGGATACGAAGGGAAAAGCAAAAGCAACAAAAATAGCGGGGAAGCTTATAGGGAAGGAAGAGTGCTTTTTCTGTCATAAGAGTGGTCACTGGAAGAAAGATTGCAGGGCTTGGAAAGACAGGACACAGGAACTGAAGCAAGTTGAGGCTTCAGCTTCAGGTGTGTATGTTATTGAAAACTGTCTATCAATAAACTCTACTTCCTGGGTATTGGATACCGGATCAGGATCTCATATCTGTAATTCTTTACAGGCGTTGAGAAACCGTAGGGTTTTGAAGGCAGATGACATGACCCTCAAAGTTGCAAACGGAGCTAGCATGGATGCTAAGGCCGTGGGGGACTATCACCTGGGGATGTCAGATGGACACGTTTTGGTTTTGCATAATTGCTTTTTTGTACCCAACGCAACTTGTAATATCATTTCTGTATCTTTGGTTTCTAAAGAAGGTTATGAATTTGCGTTTGTAATTAATGTTGTAAACATTCACCTTAATCAAGTTTTGATTGGGTCAGGTACATTAAGCAATGGTATATACGTATTAAACCAACCACAGATTTTCAATGTCCAGAATACACACAAAAGAAAGTCTCCGGAAATAAATCAGACTTTCTTATGGCATTGTAGACTGGGTCACATCAATGAGAGAAGGTTGACGAAGTTACATACAGAAGGATATTTGAATCCGTTCGAATATCAATCGTATGCCACTTGTCAATCCTGTCTCAAAGGAAAGATGACAAAGACTCCGTTCACTGGACACAGAGTAAGAGCGAGCGAGCTCTTGGGACTCGTACACAGCGACGTGTGCGGTCCAATGTCTACACATGCGCAAAGCGGTTATTCTTACTTCATTACTTTTACGGATGACTTTTCAAGGTACAGTTATGTCTTCTTAATAAAACATAAGTCCGAAGCTTTTGGAAAATTCCAGGAATATAAGAATGAAGTAGAAAAACAAACCGAAAAAAGTATCATGATTCTAAGATCGGATCGAGGTGGTGAATACTTGAGTGCCGAGTTCCTGGACTATTTAAAAGAGAACGGAATTCTCTCTCAGCTTACTCCTCCATACACTCCGCAACATAACGGTGTATCGGAGAGACGGAACCGAACCGTATTGGATATGGTACGGTCCATGATGAGTAACGCTGAGTTACCGCGATCATTCTGGGGATATGCACTAGAATCAGCTGCAAACCTTTTGAACCGAGTTCCAACTAAGACTGTGCCTACTACACCATATGAGATGTGGTTTGGGAAGAGATCCTATCTTAATCACATTAAGACATGGGGAAGTCCAGCTTTTGTCAAAAAGCAGCATGCAGACAAGCTCGAGGCACGCTCAGTAGAGTGCAAGTTTGTGGGATATCGAAAGAACTCCAAGGGATATTTCTTCTATTGCGAAGAGGAACAAAAGATTTATGTTTCTCGTCATGCCCACTTCTTGGAAACTGAATTTTTGGAAAATCAGATAAGTGGGAACGCAATAGAACTGGAAGAAATTCCAGAACCACGAGCTATTACTGAAAGCTTAGTAGAACCAGAGGGTTCGAAAGAAAATGACATTCCTACGCCGTTCCGCAGGAGTAGTAGGCAGTCTCATCCGCCCGAGAGATACGACGGTTTTCTCATAGACGGGGATAGAGAGGATTGCATCATAGATTATGATGAGCCGACTAGCTTCCAGCAGGCCATTCAGAGCGTTGACTCGGTAAAATGGCTAGATGCAATGCGAACCGAAATGGAGTCCATGTACACCAACAAAGTATGGATGTTGGACGTTGCTCCAGATGGGGTAAAACCCGTAGGATGCAAGTGGATCTTCAAAAGGAAGATTGGTGTAGATTTACAGGTTGAGACCTATAAAGCTAGACTGGTTGCAAAGGATTTTCGTCAAAGACCTGGTTTGGACTATGACGAGACCTTTTCTCTAGTAGCTATGCTGAAATCCATTCGGATCCTTCTTGCCATTGCTGCTTTCCACGATTATGAGATTTGGCAGATGGACGTAAAGACCACTTTTCTAAATGGAAATTTAGAGGAATGTGTTTATATGGACCAGCCAGAGGGTTTCATTCAGAGTGGGAGCAGCGGAAAGGTATGCAAGTTGCTTAAGTCCATCTATGGACTAAAGCAGGCATCGCGGAGTTGGAACATCTGTTTTGATGAGACGGTCAAGGAATTTGGCTTTATCAAAAATCCAGATGAGCCATGCATCTATAGTAGATTTGTAGCGAGAACTGTAGTATTCCTCGTTTTATATGTGGATGACATTCTCTTAATAGGAAATGACATTCCTATGCTACAATCTGTCAAGGGGTTCTTGTCACACAGGTTCTCCATGAAAGACCTGGGTGATGCCTCATACATTCTGGGGATCCGAATCTATCGTGACAGATCCAAGAGGATATTAGGACTTTCACAGTCCAGGTACATCGAAACCATACTGAAAAGATTCAGTATGGAAGATTCCAAGCGCGGTAATCTACCGGCTTGTCACGGGATCACCCTCTCCAAAGAGATGTCTGCAAGACTGATTTGGAAAGGGATCGCATGTCTATTATACCCTACGTTTCTGCGGTAGGCTCTATAATGTATGCGATGTTGTGTACCAGACCAGATGTAGCTTATGCACTGAGTGTGGTAAGCCGGTATCAGTCAAACCGTGGGGAGAAACATTGGATAGCAGTAAAGAACATTTTTAAGTACCTGAGAAGGACTAAGGAGATGTTCTTGGTGTATGGCGGAAAAGACCTCCAGATCGAGGCCTTTGCTGACTCCAGCTTCCAGAGTGACAAGGATGATTCCAAGTCCATGTCGGGTTATGTCTTTACCCTCAATGGAGGGGCGGTGTGTTGGAAGAGTTCCAAACAGGAAACCGTTGCTGACTCGACGATGGAAGCGAAATATATCGCTGCTGCAGATGCCGCAAAAGAAGCTGTCTGGGTAAGGAAGTTCTTAACTGAACTTCAGGTGGTTCCGTCCATTGTTGATCCAATACCTCTGTATTGCGACAACAACGGGGCTATAGCTTTAGCAAAGGAACCAAGGTCCCATCAGAAGTCCAGACACATCTTAAGGCGGTGTCACCTGATCAGGGAGATCGTGGGTCGCCAGGAGATCGAGGTTCGAAGAGTTTCTACAGAAGACAACACTGCTGATCCACTGACAAAGGCCATGGCCCAGACTCAGTTCAAGCGGCTGATCGAGATGATAGGTCTTCGATACGCCAGCACATGGCCTTAGTGCAAGTGGGAGATTGTTAGTGTATATGCCCTAGAGGCCATTACTGTATCATACTAGTTTGTATATTACTTAATGGAAGCTTGGGATATTCACAGTTGTATAAACAATCTTGCTCAATATAGTAGTATGCTACTTGGTTTGTTTCTACTTCAATGTGTACGTGTGTTTATTTTAGTATATCACCTATACCCATTAGTGGACCCCTTAGGATCTTTGCTTGATTACCAGCGTTGTGATGGCAGTCACAGTAGTGGGGGCTGGGTAATCTATAAGCACATCCTTATGCAGGTCCCTAGTCACAGGACTATCGAGACAGGGCATCGATACTCCGGAGTAGACTAGCGTATGCGCTTCTTATCCCAGTGTGGGAGATGGTCTGTCCCACAGCCATCAGTACGTCGTACTGGAGATAGTATGTGGGTGCTCGTTGGGTTACGAGTACACTGGACAGGACTCGTCGGGAACTGTTGGTTGGTACTATACCTATCGTCAATTATCAGTTCCCAGGTGACATGAGTACAGCTTAGTCCGCTGACTTGACACTGTCACTTCGCCTCGAGTGTGTGCCCACTACACTTTGATTACTACCCTACCACGGCTCAAAGAAGTCGTGCAAACAGGTAGTTTTTGGGTGCAGTCCCGAAGCACTTGGAGGCAGTGACAGTTAGATAGGATTCGTTTCTCCCGGTATTGGGGGTTGACATCGCGCTGTGTCTAGGAGAGCCATTACACGAGTAGTCCCTAGCCAGGGCAAGCGAGATATACTGGTAGGTTTCCAGTGTTATCTCAGGGTGTTCTGGGCTTCACTCCGACACGACTTGTACCGCTATTGGGGGACTGACGTTTACCGCCCCCTAGGCCCGCAATGCGATGTATCAGACGAACAGACCGGACTGTATAGAGATTGTCACAGTCAGACTCAGTAGGAGTTCAGATGGGTTTCACCTCGTCAGTCTTCTTGTCGGCATCTACCTGGGGACCGTTACGCACAGCTACTGCCGCTTGCGGTCTGTGGTTAAACCCACTGCCAGCGTACTGTCGAGTCTTTAGAGTCCCACACAGAAAGCTATTCGCCTTTAGGCAAAAGAGTAGAGGTCGCATGGTTTTGCGACAGGGTTCGGTCACATCCGTGCACTTGTGCACGTGCAGTGTCCGGACAGTTAACACTAGCGGGCTTTGGTTTAAGCCAGATCCTAGTGTACGTTTTGGGGTTGGTTTTATCTCATATGTATTCGTGTTCCTCGGAACGCGGATGCGGGTGTGTATGCACAGTTCACAGAGAGACAGAGGCAGAGTATTCTTATTGGGGTTTTTGACTGTTGACTGTTGACAGTTGACCATTGACTTTTGCTTAACCCTAATGAGAATAAGATATATGATTAATATTAATATTAATTAAGTATTATAGTGACATGGTTGTTGAGGGGTTGACATTGTTGACTTGTTGACTTTGTTGACCGGTGGACTAGGTTGGACTAGTTGACCATCATCATGACAATGGCTATCATTCCATGGCAAAGACTTTTGCTTGCTTGTTTATTTATGCAAAATGAGTGCATGAAATGATATAGCCATTTTGACTTAAACCATTTACACAATACTTGATTACTATTTTTGTGATGATGGCTTTTGGATTATGAGAGGTGAGAATGAGATAAGTATGGTTCATTCTATCATTTTGCTTTCTCTCTCTTGAGCTCTCTCATTCTCAAGCTCTCCCTCTTCCTCTTGCTCTCTCTACCCAAAGGAAAACCATTCTCATGTGTTGAGACTCATTGCCTTAGAGATGAAGAGACACTAAAACATTCCTCTACTCATTCTGGTTCACAAGGCCTGGCAAGCCAAGTGATCTAGTTTCTTCAAAGTTCGAAGAAGAAGCCAAAGGTAGAAGCTTTCGGGTGGATCCATCTTCGGCGCAACGAGACGACGAGGTGAGGCCGATCCGTACACCGAGAGGAGTCAAAGACGAAGGAGTTCAAGAAAGGTATAGCCCCCTAACTGAGTAGGTAAACTCTTGTTAGGTTGTTAGCTAGTAGTTTAACAAAGATCTGTATTGGTAGTCCATGTTACCACCCTCTTGAAAATCGTTTTTCACCAATTCCGCAACCCCGTAAGTACCGGGGAAGGGTAGCATGGACTTACAGGAATACCTACCAGTAAATCTCGTGCCTTGGCCAAGGACTTTTCATGTTCTGGCTCTCCTAGACACAGCGCGACCTCACCCCCAATACCGGGAGAGACGAACCCCTGTAGATCCGCTCACTGCCTCCATGTGGCTCGGGACTGTACCCAACTAAAACCTGTTTGCACGACTCCTTTGAGCCATGGTAGGGTAGTAATCAAAGCACAGTGGGAACTCACACGTGACAAATGACGATCTCAGGTCGATGAACTAACCTGTACACATGTCACCAGGGAACTACTATCTGACGTCAGGTATAATACCAACTAGTAGGTTCCCGGCGAGTCCTGTCCGGTGTACTCATAACCCAATGAGCACCTGTATACATCTTAGGTGAACCAAATGACACCAGTGGCTTATGAGACCGGCCACGCCCCTCGTCGGGGTCTCGACTGTATACACTATTCTACTCTGGAGAATCGATGCCCTGTCTCGAAACTCCCACGACTAGGGACCTTTTAAGGATGTGCTTATAGACCCCAGCTCCCACGTATATGATCGCCCTCATACTGCTGGTAGTCAAGCAAGAATCCTAGGGGCTCTATCAACGTGTAATAGCGACTCGTAAGGTCACCTAAAGCAGCACACGATGATAAAGATAAACCAGATAGCATACTATCATCTTGAGTAAGACTGTCCAACTGGGACAGGTCCTCCCCTCAATCATTGCAATCACGTGCCTGTGATCCAATAATTGACTCTGAGGGCACTATCTCCAACAATGTGGATAGCCCATGCAATGAAATCCTAGACCCCTACAGGCGCGGTAAGTTACCCACCAAAACCTGAAGCGAGGCAGCCCCCTTCAACATTGTGAATCGACCGCCCAGCACTTCACGGAATCTGGTAACTTGAGCGCCCCTCCTTGGGTCAACCTATACCCCCTTCGAGTGCGGCGAATATCCCGCCAATTCTAGAGTGAAGCCCCCCGTCTCAAAGCCATGAGATGCGGACCCGTTGCCCATTAGAACCCGGCTATCCGTGCACCCCACCGCCAGGTAATCCTAGTACAGAAAGTAAAATATATACAACGGGTACATCGACCTCAGCCCGGTCGTGCCCCAAAAGAATAATATACAAACAGGCAGTGACGGCAGTCCACATGTCGGACGTTCGCCCCGCAATAACAAATGTACAAATAATACCAAACTGTACTACCATTGCATCCAGGCTATCCACCACGACAAATCCGCAACATCACAGCACAACACAGAACATCAACATGAATGTCACATTCGCAAATCCGTCTAAAAGAACTGTAGCAAATGACATTCACGGTCGCAGATATAATGTAAGTACTGTAAACTAACATATTTAAATTTTCGATTGACAAAATTTCCTGAAGTAGGCCCCAAGTACAATTCCCAGTACTCAAAATAATCTGGGCCAAAAATAAACATTCTCGAAACCCCAATTCCAAGTCAGAGAGCACTGCAGAAAATTTGGTGCAGTGTTGCTACAGTGCTGCGACGGAACCGCGACCAAAATGTGGGTACGGCCGCGGTTCCGCAGCGCTACAGTCCAATCAGCGTACCAAATTTTCTCAGATTCCTTAGAAAAGCCTGCCTGATTTTCTGCAACACTCAAAATAATTTTTCGAGCACAAAAAAAATTCGACAGAAACTGTTAAATTGAAATCGCGGTTTTGGAAAATTCGGCCGATCGTTGTTTTAAACACGTTAGAACAAGCTAGTAAAGGTTAATGGCATAGCTCTGATACCATGTAAGTCTACGGTAGCGCCCCGGCCGTCTGTCCGAGGCCAAAATGCGGAAACGAAAACTTATCATAACTTGAAACCGGCACTATCGTACACTATAAACCCGGATCGAACCATTAACCTACAACTAGCAAATAAGAGAAGGGTTGGAAAGGCTATACCGATCGATCCGTGTCCTTCGGTCATTGGCCACCATCCCAAGCTCCTCGCGGCATCTTCGGTCTCGATCTTCTCGTCGGAAAGGGCACCACATCTTTGAGTCTTTTTACATGCTCCCGCTTCATCCGAAGCAACTCGGGCACGAAGTTCGCTAGCCGACATGTCCAAGACGAATTAGAGAATGTGTGTCATCACTTTGTCTCTTGAGGATTTAGCGGATGCCATTAGTGAGGAGAGAATGAGCTCAAGAAAGAAAGAAGAGGAAGAAGATGAAGTTTTTCCTTTCTTTTCTTTTGTGTTCTTGTGATAAAATGAGAGAGAGTGTTAGCATGAAAAATGCAAGACCAAACTATCATATGGCAGCCCTCATTCTCTCTCCCTCTCATTTCAACACTCAAATCCATCAAAAATGAGACACATGCACAAAGAAAGCGACCATGAGTTATCACTTGTGCATGTGTCACAATTAATGCTCTTAATCATGATTTTGTGCTCATTATTTCCACATGCAAACATTAATCCAAATATTTGCAACAACAAAAAGAGAATGGTATCTACTAAAGTAAACTCGTGACGGATCACAAGAGTACCCCTCACCTGTATATACATACCTGCATCCGCATTCCGACTGAATGCGAATGCGATGAGACTAAAGTAATCCAACAAATTTAATACTAGGATCCGTCTTAAACCAAAGCCCACTGGTATGATCCGCCCGATCATGATCCGTGCACTACTGCACGTATATGATCGAACCCTGCCATATATCATACGACCTCTATAACGTTTCGCCCGAAACATGAGAAACTGTCTGTGGGGGACTCTAAAGACTCGTCAATACTTTGGCTGTGGATTTAACCACTAGCACATCAGAGGTACTAGCCGTACGTAACGGGCTACCAGGTATTGACCAAAAGGGAGGTCGATGAGCGAACTCATCTTGACACCCTACCGAGCCTGTCAGTGACAATATTCGTACAGTCCAGTCCATTCGTCTATGAGCATCGCATGGCAGGCCTAGGGGGTTGGTGAAAGTCAGACCCCCAAAAGCGGTACAAGTCATGTCGGAGTGTAGCCCAGAACACCCTGAGATAGTACTGGAATACCTACCAGTAAATCTCCTGCTTTGGCCAAGGACTTCGTGTAATGGCTCTCCTAGACACAGCGCGATCTCACCCCCAATACCGGGAGAGACGAAACACCTGCCGATCCGCTCACTGCCTCCATGTGGCTCGGGACTGTACCCAACTAAAACCTGTTTGCATGACTCCTTTGAGCCGTGGTAGGGTAGTAATCAAAGCACAGTGGGAACTCACACGAGACAAATGACGATCTCAGGTCGATGAACTAACCTATACAAATGTCACCAGGGAACTGCTATCTGACATCAGGTATAATACCAACTAGCATGTTCCCGGCGAGTCCTGCCCGGTGTACTCATAACCCAATGAGCACCTGTATACATCTTAGGTGATCCAACTGACACCAACGGCTTGTGAGACCGGCCACCACCCCTCGTCGGGGTCTCGACTGTATACAATAGTCTACTAATGGAGTATCGATGCCCAGTCTCGAAACTCCCACGAGTAGGGACCATTTTAAGGATATGCTTATAGACCCCAGCTCCCATGTATATGATCGCCATCATACTGCTGGCTGTCAAGCAAGAATCTTAAGGGCTCTATCAACGTGTAATAGCGACCTGTAAGGTCACCTAAAGCTGTACACGATGATAAAGATAAACCAGATAGCATACTATCATCTTTGAGTAAGATTGTCCTACCGGCATAGGTCCTCCTTCAATCATTGCAATCACGTGCCTGTGATCCAATAATTGACTCTGAGGGCACTATATCTAATAGGAGTTGTGGCTTATGCCAAGGAACCCCCATCCCATCAGAGATCCAGACATATTCTTATACAGTATCGCCTGATCATGGAGATGGTTGATCTCCAGGGAGATCGAGGTTAGGAGAGTAGACACAGAGGACAATAGCGCGGATCCACTCACAAAGGCCTATTTCCCAGTAGAGACTTTTATGGGATGGTTGAGTATGAGATACTTCAACCACAGCTTATTGCTGGGTATGAGATACTACAACTGATGACCCTGGTGCAAGTGGGAGATTGTTATTTATATGTATGCCCTAGAGGCCATTACTGTACATACGTTGTATATTGTAGTAGATGCTTGGATATATATAGGGAGGACTTTCTTGCTCGACATGAAAGTATGCTATCTGGTTACTCTTTATCTTAACATGTACTCTGATTGTCTCTATGCCACATGTTGATAAAGCCCTTAGGATGAGTACTTGACTACCAGGACTATGATGCAGATCATACTAATGGGGACAGAGTAGTCGCCAAGTACATCCTTCAAATGTTCCTAGTCGTGGGAGTACCGAGACAGGGCATCGATACTCTAGAGTAGACTAGCGTATGTGTTTCTTGACCCATATGATGGGCGATGGATGATTCCATATCCATTGGTGTTTGACATCAGAGAAGGTATACGGGTGCTCAGTGGAGACTGGGTACACTGGACGGACTCGCTGAGAACTCCCAGATGGTATTATACCTCACGTCAGATGGCAGTTCTCTGGTGACACTGGTACATATTCGTCTGTAGACCCGAGATCGTCAAAGAGTCTTGTGTGATTCCCATTATGCTTTGATTTCCACCTCACCACATCCATGAGGGCGTGCAAAACGGTGGCTTTTGGGTACAGTCCCGAATCACATGGAGGCAATGAGCGATAGGAGGGGTTTCGTCTCTCCCGGTATAGGGAGTTGATGTTGCGCTGTTTTCGATTGGCTATAACTGGAAATCCCTGGCTAGGGTTGCTGAGATTTACTTGTAAGTGTTATCAGTAGTTTCTCGAACTTTTATAGACCTCATATCGACACGACTTATCAAGCTACTGGGGTCTGACGTTTACCACACCTAGGCGAGATATGCGACATATCAGATTAAGAGACCGGACTGTACGGGAGTGTTACTGATTGGATTCACAGGAGAATGTACAGGCCTGCTTGTTGATCTTCTGATCGCCCAATACCCGGGTGGCCATTACGTTTAGCAGACCCCTTGCGGCTGTTTGATATGATCATCACCTACTGCCGGCGTATTGACGAGTCTTTAGTGTCCTACACAGAGGTTTCCTGGCTCAAGCGAAACGGAGTAGGAGCGCATATGTGATATATGCAGGACCGAGATTGATGCGTGTATGTGATACTGCATTCTATTCTCGCGATGTGTGACATGATTGGTTATATGTGATATAGCCGAGTTATTGGATCAAGTGTTGATTCGATAAGATGTTGCATTTAATATTAGTCGGTTATATGTGATATAACCGGATTATTAAATCAAGAGTTGATTTGATAATTTAATGTATAATTATATATTTGATATATTATGTTACATTAACTAATATTTAGCTTACTAATGATTTCTTTTCTCACTTGGTGTGCACATTGTATATATGTGATTTGTATAGTTATGTACATGTATTGTGTCATACTTGATGATACATACAAGATGGGTGTATGAGATTAATACCATACTAGGATTAAGTTAGGATTTCTATTATGTTAAGCTAATTCAAAAGAGATTGAGTTTGTTATGCTAAAGCTTGGACAAAAGCTTTTGGATAAGCTTTGACAAAGTCAACTCTTTTTTCTAGTTAAAGATATTTATCAAACCCAACCCTTAACCATAGTGTGTGGTTTATTCTCTACATGAGTTAAGCATGATAGCTTTAACTCAACCATGGATGCAATAATTCATTTGGATGAATTATTCATGAGTTCTTCTTCTTCTTTTTCAAGCTCCATGAAAAGCTTTCTAGCTTCAATGGAGGTATGAGAAATAAAGTGAGAAAATTAATTCTAAAGTGAGCCCAGCTCCTCCTTCTTCATCCACTACCACTTGCCATATAGTAGAGTATGTTCTCTTCACAAAGTTCATGACCTAGTGAAGGAATAGCTTGAGTTAGTGTCTCCTCGACGTAGATCATCTTCGGCCTCGAAGCCATCGAAGCAAGCATGTTTGTTTCTTCATAGAGCCTCTCTAGAGTCCGGAGTTTACGATCGCAGCGAAGGGGACTACTACACGGAGCTATTTGAAGTGAAGGACCGGTCTACAAAGGTTGTAATCCCTAACTCTTAGATGTAAAGTTGTTTACATGCATGTTTAACCCTAAGTCTCTAGTTAAGATCTTGGTTTGGGTTTGTTTAGCACCCCAAAATTTTTAAAGTAGCATGATTGATGCTTGCCAAAACCTTCACAAGGTGCTAATCTAACCCTACAGTTATATACGAACTTGTGGGGACTTGTTCCAGTTCGAGGATGGATTCTGGTTCAGGAGAAACAGGAATAAGGTTTATTCAGTTGTCTTTTTCTTTACCTTCTCTCAGGTTACGAGTACTCCTAGGATTAGGAGGGTACACCTATTGCACTTATTAGATAGTCTACTTCCAAACCATAGGCAGGTGCCGAAAGGTATGGAATGAATAAAACCAATTAGCCTAAGTGGGGTGTACAGAAGGTAATGAGTAAAGACAAATAAAGGGATTTGGAGAGATGGCAACGAAATATACGGTTACAGTCATGAATCTGATAATGGAAGAGGCATTACTATGAATACCCGGATACCCCTTTGAAACATTTTCATGTTTCAGTTTCACTTTGCGTTGTTAATATAAAACTGATTTCCCAATTAGACCCTTACTCCAGAGTATGTATTTACCAGGTATGATTCTCACATCTGTATGGTTTTACAGATGATGAGAGAGAGTAAGTTATTGGGAATTAGGTGATCATCCTCATTATATCGGGATTCGTTGTAATTGGTGATATTTGAGGAAATCGCCTGGGTTTTGCCGGACGACAAATATTTGGTTTTGAATATCCGTTGATATGCACCAATTTCGAACTGATATATCTATACGTTTATTTTATAAAGTGAGATATAACTTTTTGAAATTACGTCCATGACGATTTACTTATATCAGTTGATGGTTAGGTAAGGAGTATTAAACAGCGGTGTAATTCTTCTTAACCATAGGACAGTTTTCAACCTACGACGCATAGGATTTGAGTTATTCAACTCAGCGGACTTATACACAGTATTGTATATTGTCCAGTGTCCATTAGTACAGAGGGGTTATTCCTCGTACTATATTCTGTTTACTTATGACTTCTCAAGTTTTTATACAAGTGTTTCGTAGAAATACAAGGTTTAAATTTTGAGAAGCTATAGGTACAAGAATAAAGTAGAGAACCATGTGTTGCAAGTATCGGGATTCTTCAAGGTGATCAAAGATGTAAATACTTATGTTTGGTATTCAGTTGATAGTAATGGTTTTGAGAAACTTGTTTCTCTTTCAAGTTATTCATAATTGGATGCACTCCTAAGTTGAGTAATGCTGATCGGTCTCTCTCCATTTAGTTGACATGCACTGTAGACAGCTGCATGATTTGAATCTGGTTCCAATTAAATCAGTGCCTCTTCTTCTATATAATATATAGAATGGTTCATATCTTAACGTTGTTAAGGTATGGGGAGTTTTTCGGCTTATGCTTAAAACCAGATTCTGGATAACTCAAGACACGTTTCAGAAATGGCTGTTTGTGGGTTAACCCGGGCTATTACGAGGGTTAATTTTCTACCATCTGGAAGATCAATAGTGATATTGTTCTTGACTCGCCACAGTTTTTGTAAAATGGATTTTTTCAGAAAACAGTAGTGGGAGTATGGTAGAACTGGAAGTGATTCCAGAACCGCAAACGATTACTGAAAATTTAATAGGACCTAAAGATTCAATCAGGTTTGACATTCCATTATCCACTTCACAGATATGGTGGGTAACCTCAGGCACCCGAGAGGTACTCTGGTATTCTCAAGGACGGTGACAGGGAGGTTCTTGTTTACCCAGACTTGCCATTACTGCTGTTCTAGACTATGTGACCCGGCAGGAGGATGAGTATAGCGTCATTCTAAACTAGCTTTAGGAGTGCACGTGTATATGACTCTGCTAGAGGGTTGTCGTAGTCAGTGGGAGCAGCAGAAGCGTACTGGATAAGTAGCTTATGTCTATTTATATCCTAAAGTAGATATAGCGGAGATAGATCATCTATTTCTGATGTGACAGTCATGGGCTTTGACTTCATCAGAATAGGGGATGGATCTGTTAAGAAGGTAGTAGGGTATGATGTCCTTGTATTTGGATGACATACACATAGTAGGAAGTGAAATTCCTATACTACGATCGGTTATACTGAGGTTGTCACACAGTAGTTTCTCCATATAGGATATGGATATTATATCAGACATTCTGGTTACTAGATCTATGGTTTTAGATCTAGATTTAGGAAGTGTCCCAATCTTGGTACTTAGACAGTATTCTAAAGAGTTTTAGAATGGACGACTTCTGGCATGGTGGTGTACCTGCAGGTGATGGAGTCACCCTCTCTAAAGGTGTCTTACAGACTAAAGGGGAGAGGGATGTGCATGATTGGCATATCACTTGCTTAGGCAATTGAGTCAATCATGAGATGTCAAGTACCACACCAGATGTTGATTTTACATCAGATGCAATAAGTTGATATTACTCCAATCCTGGAGAAACGTTCGGAAGCAGTTTTAGAACATAAGTGAATGTTCTAGGGATTTGATAACGTCCGCCTCCTTCGGGAGACGGTTATCATTCCAGGCATTCAAGGTGACCTGGATGACAGAGTGACTGTCTGAGTTATAGTTTTCCCTCTGACGAGGGGCAGTATTTTGGACAGGTGATCCAATCGGATACTTAGGGAGGTGTGGCGCAGGATACTGATTAAATTCAGTTGACGATACAGTCTAAGAAGTTTACTGGATTTGGAGTTCATTTGTGAACTAGGTCCCATCAGATATCCAGATATATTCTAAGATAGGTATTGCTCATTTTGGGAGATGACTTTCTCCGGGAACTTGAGATTAAGAGAGACATAGAAAGAAACATCAGGGCGGATCCACTCACTGGGGCTATTTCTCGAACGCAATAGTTTTACAAACGAGCTTTGCGAGACTGATTAGTAGAGAAGTTGGGTGTTCGGTATCACACGAGCTGTGAGTAAGCGACATCACAATAATTAGCCTTAATTAGGAGATTGTTGGATATAGTTCCCTCAAAGTAAATTATTGGATCGCAGGCACGTGATTGCGATGATTGAGGGAGGAGCTATACCAATAGAACAGTCTTACTCGAGATGATAGTATGCTTTCTGGTTTGTCTTTATCATCATGTACATGTTGATAGAGCCCACAGGATACTTGCTTGACTACCAGTATTATGATAGCGATCATATACGTGGGAGCTGGGGGTCTATAAGCGCATCCTTAAATGTCCCTAGTCGTGGGAGTTTCGAGACTGGGCATCGATACTCCAAAGTAGAGTAGTGTATACTGATCGAGACCCCGACGAGAGGCGGTGGCCAGGTCTCACAAGCCATTGGTGTTAGTTTGTTCACCTAAGATAGTATGCAGGTGCTCATTGGGTTATGAGTATACTGGAAGGACTCGCCGGGAACCTGCTAGTTGGTATTATACCTATTGCATGATAGCAGTTCCTAGGTGACATATGTACAGGTTAGTCTGTCGACCTGAGATCGTCATTTGTCTCGTGTGAGTTCCCACTGTGCTTTGATTACTACCCTACCACGGCTCAAAGGATTCGTGCAAACAGGTTTTAGTTGGGTACAGTCCCGAGCCACATAGAGGCAGTGAGCGGATCGTCGTGGATTCGTCTCTCCCAATATTGGGGGTTGATGTCGCACAGTGCACAAGTGGCCATCACCAGAAAACCTTGGCCAAGGTAGTCGAGAATTGCCGATCTAGGATCGGTAGTTTCTCTGGTGGTGATGGGCTTCATACCGACACGAATTATTGCGTTGTTAGGGGTCTGACTTTTTCCACCCCTAGACCCGATATGCGATACTTTTAGACGAACAGACCGGACTGTACGGATATTGTCACTGACAGGCTCAGTAGGGTTTCAGGATGAGTTCGCTCGTCAGCTTCCCTTTCGCTCAATACATGGGCAGCCGTTACGAACAACTAGTACCACGGACGTGCTTGTGGTTAAATCCACTACCAGCGTATTAATGAGTTATTAGAGTCCCCCACAGATAGTTTCCCAAGTTCGGGCGAAACGTTGAAGAGACCATATGGTTTTATGGCAGGGTTCGAACATACACGTGTACTTGTGCACGTGTCATGATTCGGATGGATAATACTAGTGGGCTTTGGTTTAAGCCGGATCCTAGTAATATATTGTGTAGGAATATTTTTGTCTTGTTGTATTCGTATTCAGTCGGAATACGGAAGCGGGTATGTATATACTGTAGTGAGGTAATCCGGTAATTCGTTACGGGATTATTTTTGAAGTTGCCAATTTTTCTTCACTTGATTAAACATTAGTTTTAATGTTTAATTAATGGTTAATATATGTGTATCTTTTTTGGCTATTTCTCTGCCATATTTGTCATGGCCGAACCATGATTGGGGTGGGCATTTTTGGGTGAGTCATTGGGCTTCTAGAAATGTATGGCTTATTTGTGAGGTGGCTTTTGCATTTAATGCTTATTGTTTTGGCTTAGGATATTTAGATGAGATATTTCTGTTGATATTTCCTTTGGATCACCACCTGTAAAAGCTTATGGTCACCACTAGGATTCTTGTGCTCACCTCACCCATTTGTATTTCACAGTGAACCTTTTTTTTCCAGGAGATTGGCCAAGCCCAATTTTTTTTGTGAGGAATTCTTTCCTTTGCAAAATCCCTTTGCTCACTTCATCACATCTCATCATGGCAACTTCATTTATTTTCACCCAATTCATTGGGTGTCTTGAGACAAAATATTCTACACTCTCTCTACTTCAATCTTGGTTTTGTCGGCTAGCAAACTTCATGTCCGAGTTGCCTCGGTACAGAGGCGGGAGCCCATATAAAGATTCATTGACGTGGTGCAACTTCGACAAGGAGACCGGAGATCGAGCGAGATCGGAGATGCCGCGAGGAGCGTGGGATGATAGATAAAGACCGAAGTACATGGATCGATCGGTATAGCCATTCTAACATCTTTATAGATTGCTAGTTAACGGTTAATGGAACGATCCGGGCATTTGGTTATAGAAGCGCCAAATTTTTGAAAAAGTTTTTGTTCCACATTTGGCCTCGGAAAGACGGCCGGGGCGCTGCCGTATCCCAACACCTGGTTCAAGCGAAACGAAGTAGGGCATATATATGATATGTGCGTGGGCCTGATTAAATACGAGTATGTGATACCGTATTGTAATCTGGCAGTAATCTGATGTCTGTCAGGTTATATGCGATATAATCGGATTATCAAATCAAGTGTTGATTTGATAATGTGATACACAAATAAATGATATTAGTCGGTTATATGTGATATAACCGGATTATTAAATCAAGTGTGGATTTAATAATTTGATATATATTATATTTGATATAATTATATCTTAAAAAATATCATTAGCTCACTAATTATTCTTCATAATATATATATATATATATATATATATATTATGAAGCATGGCAAGATTTTTCTATTTTTGGAAAATAGAAAAAGAGGTGGAAAATAAGGAAGTATGGTGAGGCATGCCATTTTTCATTTATTTATTTCTCTTGACTCGCTATTCAAGTATAGTTGCAATTTTATATTGCAATAAACACCATGTTTGAATGAGTGAGGGTCAAAGGGGTTGCCATACTTCACTTCATTCACAACACTTAGCCGTTTTTATAGGGTTGCTCTCTTGAGCTTTCTACCTCTTCTTCTTCTTCCTCATCATGCATCAGAACTCCAAACCCTTATATGTGATGTGAACCATAGAGTTTTGAACAAACTAGTGAGCTTCAAATCCCCTACTTCACCATCCCACACCAAACTAGCACTTTGGTGTGGCGTGTTTCCTTCACTAATAGGAGATTAGTGAATAGGTAGCTCGAGCTAGTGGGTTTCGCGTGGATCATCTTCGGCACGAAGGTCATCGGTGGAAGCTCGTCCAATCTCTTAAGTGGAGCCTAGTGGAGTCGCGTGGACTACTACACGGAGCTTGTGAAGTGAAGGACTCGATCTACGAGGGTATAACATCTTTCACTTCTTATAGTTTACTTTCTTATCAAACTAAAACCCTAATCATCTAGTTAACGATCTAGGTTAGTCTTGGTTAGCACCCTAAAAAAAATTTAAAATGACTTGCTTGATTCTTGTAAAACCTAGTGGGGGTGCTAGCGTACACTTTCACAATAAAAACCTAGACCCTTACGAGTGCGGCAAATTACCTGCCAATTCCAGAAGTGAGGCAGCACCAATCAACAAAGTGAATAGGCCACCCAGCACTTCACGGAATCCGGTAACTTGGGCACCTCTCCGTGGGTCAACCTATTGTTAGGAATATGTATGCCCTAGAGGCCATTATTCTATATGTGATGTATATTATAATGGATGGTTGGACATATATATAGAGGACTTTCTTGCTCGACATGATAATATGCTATCTGGTTACTCTTTATCTTAACATGTTGACTGGTATTCTTTACTGTTTTTCTTTCGCATGTTGGTAAAACCCTTAGGATATGTACTTGACTACCATGATTATGATGAGATCATACCAGTGGGTCCATGGTGTTCCAAAAGTACATCCTTTAATCAGTTCCTAGTCGAGGGGATATCGAGACTAGGACATCGGTATTTCAGAGTAGACTAGTGTGTACGTTTCTTGTCCCTTAGAGGACGATGGTTGATCCAACAACCATTGGTATGTGACATCAAAGATGGTACACAGGTGCTAATTGGAGAATGGGTACATCGAACAGGACTCGCTGATGACTCCTAGTTGGTAGTATACCTATCGTCAGATAGCAGTCCTCTGGTGACACTGGTACAGGTTAATCTGTAGACCCGAGATCGTCATAGAGTCTTATGTGTCTCCCACTGTGCTTTGATTTTCTCCCTACCGCGCTCAAAGGAGACGTGCAAACAGGTGGATTTTGGGTATAGTCCCGAGTCACATGGAGGCAATGAGTGATAGGAAGGGTTTCGACTCTCCCGGTATTGGGGGTTGATGTTGTGCTATGCTCGATTGGTTATAATTGGAAGTCCCTGGCCAGAGCTGCTGCTGAGAATTACTGATAAGAGTTATCAGTAGTTTCTCGAACCGTTATAGGCCAGACATCGGCATGACTTATCACGTTACTGGGGTCTGACGTTTACCACCTGTAACAACTCCAATTTCAGTGTACAAAAATTTCATTTAAAGTTAATGTGCAATTGGGGTATTTACAATTCCTGTTAAAGCTATAATTATTTGTTTTGATTTAGAACATCATGAAGGAGCTTGTAGCTCACTGATAAGATCTTGCACTGCTGAGACAAAGCACCAGAGTTCAAATCCCATCAGCCACATTATCTTTTGTCTTAATTTCTTTTAATCTTTTTAGAAGCCCAAGAGTCTACATGTGCACTACACGTAATAGGATAAGTTACAGAATAAATAAACATAAGCACGAGGGAAATTGAAGCGACAAGGACACATGGCCCAAAACCCAGCACCCTCCGTCGGTAAAGACCCGTCGACTTGTGCATGGAGGCCCGGCAAACCGTCCCTAATGCTTTCATCTTCTCACCCGAGCACCCTTTAAACTACCCCACTTGTTGGGCTTCCCTTACACCCAGTCTATGGTTTGGTAGCATCACTCATGCCACATTAAAAATTAGAGAGATGCAAAGCAAGCAAACCATGAATCATGCTAAAATATTTAGGGTAACAAAGTTTGTATCACATACAAAGAAGTAAAGAGATAAGGATTACAACCTTTGTAGTCCGTTCCTTCGCTTCAAAAGCTCTGCTTTGAGGTCCCTTCACTGCGATCATCAAGAACTCCGACTCTCGTGAGGCTCTAATAGGTGAATGATGCATCTTTCTTGAAGTCTTCTTGATCTAAGATGATCTACCTTGAAGAATCTCTAATCCAAGCTTACACTTCACTAATGAAGTAATTAGAGAAGTGAACACCCTAATCTAAGTGGCTAGAATAGATAAGGATGATGAAGTAGGAATATTGCTCTCTTTTGTTTTCAATTTCTCACTAATAATCACCACAACTCAAAAAGCTAGAAAGCTTTTGCAAGAGCAAGAAGAAGAAAAGGATGAAGCTAATCATTTTGTGATGAATAATGAATTATTGTTGTGGTTACAATTGCAACCATGAGTTAAGAATGAGAGTCTTAACTCATGTAGAGAATAAACTAAGGTTAAGGGTTTGGGTTGGGTTAACAAATATCAACACAAAATATCAAAGCTAAAGACAAGGTCAAAGCTTTATGAAGCATCCATGAACCTCATCCAGAAGCTAACCCAAAAGCTAACCCTAATCCAAACCCTAACTAGGTTTAAACCCTAAATCAATGTTGCATTTGTAAACCTAACATGTTACTATATTATATATCACATATATAATAAATAATGTAACAAAAGAAAATAATACAATTAACATATATCGCATATATATCAATGTATTATCCGGTGAGAAAATAATCAATAAAGCGAGCTTATATTAGTTAACGTAATGTAATATATCACATATATAATTATACATTAAATTATCGAATCAACTCTTGATCTGACAATCCGGATATATAGCATATAACTGACTAATATAATATGTACCAATTCATCGAATCAACACTTGATCCGATGACCCGGCTATATCACATATACCCGGCCGATATCACATATCGCGAGAACAGAATACGGTATCTCATATCGTATTATTCTCGGTCCCGCACATATCGCATATGCACTCCTACTCCGTTTTGCCTGAGCCAGGAAACCTCTGTGTAGGACTCTAAAGAATCGTCAATACGCCGGCAGTAGGTGATGATCATATCAAACACACACAAGCTGCAAGCGGTCAGCTAAACGTAACAGCCACCCAGGATTGAACGATCAGAAGATCAACAAGCAAGCCTGTACATTCTCTTGCGAATCCAATCAGTAACACTACCGTACAGTCCGGTCTCTTCATCTGATATGTCGCATATCTAGTCTAGGGGTGGTAAACGTCAGACCCCAGTAACCGATAAGTCGTGTCGATGTGAGGCTCATAACAGGTCAAGAGACTACTGATAATGCTTACCAGCAGCACTCCATATCATCCCTGGCCAGGGACTTCCAGTTATAGCCAATCGAACACAGCACAACATCAACTCTCTATACCGGGAAAGACGAAACCCCTCCTATCGCTCATTACCTCTATGTGATTCGGGACTGTATCCAAAAGCCACCGTTTTGCATGCCCTCTTAGACGTGGTAAGGTGGAAATCAATGCACGGTAGGAATCACACAAGACTCTATGACGATCTCGGGTCTACAGACTAACCTGTACCAGTGTCACCGGAGAACTGCTATCTGACGATAGGTATAATACCATCTAGGAGTTCTCGGCAAGTCCGTTCAGTGTACCCAGTCTCCATTGAGCACCCGTACACCATCTTTGATGTCAAACACCGATGGATATAGGATCATCCATCGCCCATCATATGGGTCAAGATGCGTATGCGCTAGTCTACTCTGGTGTATCGATGCCATGTCTCGATACACCCTCGACTAGGAACAGTTATAGGATGTACTCTTTGACAACCTTGGCCCCACTAGTATGATCTCATCATAGTCCCAGTAGTCGTGTACATATCCTAAGGGCTTTATCAATATATGAGAGCAAGACAGTAAACCAAATACAAGTCAACATGTTAAGACAAAGTGAAACCAAAGAGCGTACTATCATGTTGAGCAAGAAAGTCCTCTCTATATATATCAAACCATCCACTATAATATACATCATATGTACAACAATGGCTTCTAGGGCATATATATAGCTAACAATCTCCCATTTGCACTAAGCTCAGCTGTTGTAGTATCTCATACCCAACATCCCGAAGAGTCTTAAATTGTATCTGGGGAATGGCCTTCATAAGTGGATCCGCAGTGTTGTCCTTCGGGTCAACTCTCCTGACCTCGATCTCGCGGCGATCAACTATCTCCCAGATCAGGTGATACCGCCTCAGATTATGTCTGGATTTCTGATGGGACCTGAGTTCCTTAGCCAAAGCCACAGCTCCAATGTTATCACAATACAAAGGTATTGGATGCTCAGTGGACGGAACCACACCAAGTTAGTGATGAACTTCTTCATCCAGACAACCTCTTTGGCAGCATCGTTGGCAGCGATGTATTCAGCCTCCATCGTCGAGTGTGCCACGGTTTATTGCTTGGAACTCTTCCAACAAACCGCCCCTCCATTTAGGGTAATGACAAATCCCGAGTGCGACTTAGAGTCGTCCTTATCACTTTAGAAGCTCGAATCGGTAAAGGACTCCACTTTGAGTTCTTCGTTACCATATACTAAGAACATCTCCTTAGTCCTTCTCAAGTACTTGAGAATGTTCTTCACAGCTGTCCAGTGATTCTCTCCTGGATCTTCTTGATACCTACTCACCACACTTAGTGAGTATGCTACATCGAGTCTGGTACATAGCATCGCGTACATGATAGAGCCTACTGCCGAAGCATAGGGTATCCCTTGCATGCGAGCTCTCTCCATTGTTAGTGTATATGCCCTAGAGGCCATTACTGTATCATACTAGTTTGTATATTACTTAATGGAAGCTTGGGATATTCACAGTTGTATAGACAATCTTGCTCGAAATGGTAGTATGCTACTTGGTTTGTTTCTACTTTAATGTGTGCATGTGTTTCTTTTAGCATATCGCCTATACACATTAGTGGAGCCCTTAGGATCTTTGCTTGATTACCAGCGTTGTGATGGCAGTCACACTGGTGGAGGCTGGGTAATCTACAAGCACATCCTTATACAGGTCCCTAGTCGGAGGATTATCAAGACAGGGCGTCGATACTCCAGAGTAGACTAGTGTATACGCTTCTCATCCCATGAGGGGAGATGGTCTGTCCCACAGCCATCAGAACGTCGTACTGGAGATAGTATGCAGGTGCTCGTTAGGTTACGAGTACATTGGACATGACTCGCTGGGAACTGTTCTGTAAGTGCACGGCGGCGCCCCGGTCGTCAATCCGACGCCGGAATGCGGAAGCGGTGATAAACTTTAATTTTGCGGACTTTGCAAACCGGCACCACCGCGCACTAAACTCCGGATCGTAACCATTAACAAGTCTAAGCTACTTAACAAGAAAGGGAAGAGATGTACCGACTGATCCGAGTCCTCCGGTCTTCATCTCCACTCCGATCTCCTCGCGGGATCTCCGTCCGTCTCCTCCTCGTCGGAAAGGGCACCACATCGCCTGTAGCTTTTACGGGCTCCCACCTCAATACCGAGGCAACTCGGGCGCGAAGCTGGCGAATCGACGCGTCCAAGATTTGCTGTAGAATGTGTAGTGTAGAATCATAGTCTCTTTTGGGGTGGTGAAGTTGCCATGGAGGGAGAAGGAAATCATGAACTTTGGAGAGGGTTTTGGTGGCATGATAAAAATGAGACGATTGATAAATTTCCAACACCAAAACAAATGAACCATCCTTTTCTCCTCATCAAAGAGGCCGGCCAAAATAAAATGGAAATGGTGGAGGTTAATTGAATTGATGCAAGAAGGGAGGTTATGGTAGGAAAAAGCAAGTGGTGACCTTAACAAAACATGAACCATGCTTCAAGTAAAACCCCCCCCCATACCTTCATCAAATCAAAATAAATGCAAGCATGGAAGAAAGATTCAAATCCAATCATAATCAAAACATTATGCAAGAAAACCCCTCCACAAAAGTAATTTGCAAAACTGCAAATTACCCCCTCCATCGGAAAAGTCCGGTCGGGAAAGAACAAAGGAAAACCGGCCGGAACGGAATGCAAACTGGCAACTCCAGAAAACTGGTCCCGTAATAAATTACAGGAAAACCCCGATACTGTGCATACACACCCGCATCTGTATTCCGTCCGGATACAAATGCAAAAAGACAAATTCTACACTGTACTAAACTAGGACCGGCTTAAACCAAAGCCGGCTAGTAATATCCGTTCGATCCTGATCCGTGCAATACCGCACGTATCTGATCGAACCCTGCCATATACCTATACGGCTACTAGTACAAACCGTCCGAACCTGATTCGTGCAATACCGCACGTATCTGATCGGACCCTGCCATATCTCCATACGGCCTCTACAGCGTTTCGCCCGAAACCTGAGTAACTGAAAATGTGGTAGACTCTAAAGACTCGTCAATACAATGGCTGTGGATTTAACCACTAGCCCGTCAGAGGTATAATCCAATACGTAACGGGCCACCAGCTATTGACTAAAAGGGACGTCGATGAGCGAACTCATCCTGACACCCTACTGAGCCTGTCAGTGACAATATCCGTGCAGTCCGGTCCGTTCGTCTATGAGCATCGCATGGCGGGCCTAGGGGGTTGGTAAAAGTCAGACCCCCAAAAGCGGTACAAGTCGTGTCGGAGTGTAGCCCAGAACACCCTGAGATACTACTGGAATACCTACCAGTAAATCTCCTGCCTTGGCCAAGGACTTCGTGTAATGGCTCTCCTAGACACAGCGCGACCTCACCCCCAATACCGGGAGAGACGAAACCCCCGAAGTTCCGCTCACTGCCTCCATGTGGCTCGGGACTGTACCCAACTAAAACCTGTTTGCACGACTCCTTTGAGCCGTGGTAGGGTAGTAATCAAAGCACAGTGGGAACTCACACGAGACAAATGACGATCCCCAGGTCGATGAACTAACCTGTACACATGTCACCTGGGAACTGCTATCTGACGTCAGGTATAAGACCAACTAGCATGTTCCCGGCGAGTCCTGTCCGGTGTACTCATAACCCAATGAGCACCTGTATACATCTTAGGTGATCCAACTGACACCAGTGGCATGTGAGACCGGCCACCGCCCCTCGTCGGGGTCTCGACTGTATACACTAGTCTACTCTGGAGAATCGATGCCCTGTCTCGAAACTCCCTCGACTATGGACCTTTTAAGGATGTGCTTGTAGACCCCAGCTCCCACGTATATGATCGCCCTCATACTGCCGGTAGTCAAGCAAGAATCCCAGGGGCTCTATCAACGTGCAATAGTGACATGTCATGTCACCTAAAGCAGTACACGATGATAAAGGTAAACCAGATAGCATACTATCATCTCGAGTAAGACTGTTCTACCGGGATAGGTCCTCCCTCAATCATTACAATCACGTGCCTGTGATCCAATAATTGACTCTGAGGGCACTATCTCCAACAATCTCCCACTTGCACTCAAGGCTAATTATTGCGATGTCGCATACTCACAGCCCGTGTGATACCGAACACCTAACTCCTCTACTAGTCAGTCGCACAAAACCTGTTTGTGAAACTATTGCGTTCGAGGAATAGCCTCAGTGAGTGGATCCGCTCTGAAGTTTCTTTCTATATCTCTCTATATCTCAAGTTCGCGGAGAATGCCATCTACCGAAATGAGCACTACCTGTCTTAGAGTGTCTGGATGTCTGATGGGACTCAGCTCATAAATGAACTCCAAATCCAAACTTCTTAGACTGTATCGTCAACTGAACTTAATCAGTATCCTGTGCCATGCCTCCCTCAGTATTGCCTTGGATCACCTGTCCAAAATACTGCCCCTCATCAGAAGGAAAACTGTAACTCTGACAACCTCCTTGTCGTCCAGGTCACCTTGGAAGCCTGGAATGATAACTGTTTCCCGAATAGGGCTTTCGTTATCATATCCCTAGAACAGCCACTTATGTTCTAAAACTGCTTCCGACTGTTCCTCCAGGATTGGATCAATATCAACTTATTGCATCTAGTGCAAGAACAACATCTGGTGTGGTACTTGACATCTCATGATTGACTCAATTGCCTAAGCAAGTGATCTGCCAATCATGCACATCCCTCTCTACTTTAGTCTATAAGACACCTTTAGAGAGGGTGACTCCATTACCTGCAGGTACACCACCATGCCAGGAGTCGTCCATTCTAAATACTCTTAGAATGCTGTCAAAGTACCCTGATTGGGAAACCACCCAAATCTAGATCTAAAACCATAGATCTAGTAACCAGTATGTCTGATATAATGTCCAAGTCCCATGCGGAGAAAACACTGTGTGACGACCAAAGTATAACCGATCGTAGTATAGGAATATCACTTCCTACTACCTTCTCAACAGATCCATCCCCTATTCTGATGACGTCAAACCTATGACTGTCACATCAGAAACAGATGATCTATCTCCGCTATATCTGCTTTAGTCTATAAATAGACATAAGCCTGATGTCCACCAATGCTTCCGCTGCTCCCACTGACCACGACAACCCTCTGGCAGAGTCATATACACGTACACTTCTGAAACTAGTTCAGAACGACGCTATACTCATCCCCTTGCCGGGTCTCGCAGCCTGGAACAACAACAATGGCAAGTGTGGGTAATCAAGAACTTCCCTGTCACCGTCCTTGAGGCTACCGGAGTACCTCTCGGGTGCCTGAAGTTACCCAACTTATCTGCGGAGTGGCCAATGGAATGTCAAATCAGATTGAATCTTTAGGTTCCTTATCAAATCTTCAGTAATCGTTTGTGGTTCTGGAATCACTTCCAGTTCTACCATACTCCGACTACTGTTTTCTGAAAAAATCCATTTTTAATAAAACTGTGGCGAGTCTAGAACAATATCGCTATTGTTCATCCAGATGGTAGAAAATCAACCCTCGTCATAGCCAGGGTCAACCCACAAACAGCCATTACAGAAACGTGCCTTGAGTTATCCAGAGTCTGGTTTTAATCATAAGCCGGACAACTCCCCGTACCTTAACAATGTTAAGATATGAACTGTACTATATCCAATATAGAACCAGAGGCACTGATTTAATTGAACCAGATTCAAATCATGCAGCTGTCTCCAGTGCACGTCAACTAAATGGAGAGAGGCCGATCAGCGTTACTCAACTTAGGAATGCTTCCAATTATGAGTAACCTGAAAGAGAAGCAATTTCTCTTTATCATTACTATCAACTGAATACCATGCACAAGTATCTACATCTTCGATCACTTTGAAGAATCCCGATACTTGCTATACCTGGTTCTCTACTCTATTCAAATACCTATAACTCCTCAAAACTTAGACCCTGTGTTTCTACGAAACACATGTCTAAGAACTAGAGAAGTCAAAAGTAAACAGAATATAGTATGAGGACCTACCCCTCTGTCCTAATGGACACTGGACAACATACAATGCTCTGTATAAGTCCGGCGAGTCTAACAACTCTTTCACTGTGTGTTGTAGGTTGAAAACTGTACTTATGGTCAAGAAGAATTACACCGCTGTTTAATGCTCCTTACCCAACCATCCACTGATATAGGTAAATGTGATCGACATAATATCAAAAAGGTATATCTCACTCTATGAAAATAGACGTACAGATATATCAATTTGAAATTGGTGCATAACAGCGGATATTCAAAACCAAATATTTGCCGACCGGCAAACAGCCCAGGTGATTTCCTCAAATATCACCGATTACAACGAATCCCGATATAATGAGGATGATCACCCAATTCCCAATAACTTACTCCCACTCATCATCTGTAAAACCATACAGATGTGAATCAAACCTGGTAAATACATACCCTGGAGCAAGTGTCTAATCGGGAAATCAGTTTTCTTTTAACAGTACACAGTGAACTGAAACATTGAAATGTTTCGATGGGGTATCCAGGTATTCTTAGTAATGCCTCTACCATTATCCAGATTCACGACTATAACCGTATAATCCTTTACCAGATCTCCAAATCCCTTTACATGTCTTTAGTCATTACCTTCTGTACACCCCTTTAAGCCAAATGGTTTTCTTCCTTCCCTACCGTTCGGCACCAGCCTATGGTTTGGAAGAAGACTTTCCAGTAAGCATAATGGGTGTACTGTCCTAATCCTAGGAGCACTCGCAATGCGAGAGAAGGTGAAGATAAAAGACAACCGAATAAACCTTATTCCTATTTCTCCTGGACCAGAATCCATCCCCGAACTGGAACAAGTTCCTTTCGAGTTCGTATATAACCATACGATGGAGTATCCAATAAACTGTGGATCTTCGTAGTGATACGGAGTGTCCTGGAGAAATACAAAGGTGATTTAGGATTGGCGAAGAAATACTTGGTTTGGTCGTGAATATCAGTCGCAATTTACATTGCCCTCTTACTAATCCCTTGCTTTGTCTTAATCCTAATACCTTCTGCATACCGTTTAGGCTAATTGGTTTTCTTCATTCCCTACCGGTCGGCACCAGCCTATGGTTTGGAAGAAGACTATCCAATTTGCATAATAGGTGTACTACTCCTAAACCAAGGAGTACTCGCAACCTGAGAGAGGGTAAAAGAAAAAGACAACTGAATAGTCCTATCCGTTTTCTCCAGAACCTGAAACCATCCTCGAATAAAATCCTTCGAGTTCGTATCTAACCATACGATGGTTTTGTCCAATGGAAGTGGACGTTCGTAGTAATACGGGGTGTCCTGGAGAAAAGGGTAAAAGTGGGAGTGGCAATGAGGTCTGCAACTCTGACAATCCAAAAGCCGGTGTTTAAGAAGGTTCGGTCAACTTGGTCACTGAGTCATAGTCTTAGGGTCGGGTCAATGGTCGCTGCCAAAAAGAGAGAGAGAAAAGAAACACTCAGCGTGCACTCTAACCTAGATCAGAATGGTTACCAATTTATCTAATCTGGAATCCTCCCACTGTACCTCAAATTCTCCTCCAAACCTGAAAGAAGAATTAGTCGGGGTCACCCGAGGAGTAAACTAACTCATCAGTGGGAATCGGGATCCAACTATCACCGCATGATAACGTGACGGAATCCGCTCACGGTATCACACTCCAGAAGGTATGCGCATATCTGGCAAGTTTCAGTTCTTTTGAAACTCCCGATGTGATTTCTGCCCCATGCTCTTATGACCTTGGCGAAGGTCAACAAATCATAAGTCACATGTTAAGTTCTACCCGTCATTACCCAGGTTAATTTGAATCCACCCGTACAAGCCCTTGACGAAGGTCAACAAGGCTGTACGACTGTCCCAAACCAACGCATCTATCTATGCAGCAGAAAGGTAACAAGCAGCTACCATACACTATGCCTTGACGAAGGTCAACAAACATAGCATGAATACTACGTGCTACCCGTCTGAAACGACGGAGGGCTACGAATGGTTTCTGGCGAAAACCTTTAACGTAATGAACTTGATATCGTTGAAGGAACGGATAGCTTTTTAGAAAATATAGTGACGAAAACCTTTACTAAAGAGGTCACTCCCGGTGAAGGGATCTCGGCTCTTTCCCCGTAGAATGAGGTGCAGGATATTCCAACTGAATACCACGATGCAAAGCAAAAGTAATCGGCTATAGTGAAGTTAATGCCCTGACGCAAACTTCTGTCCAAGGGGTCACTCCCGGTGAAGGGATCTCGGCCCTTGCCTCGTCGACTGAGGAGCAGGATATTCTAAATGAATACCACGATGCAAAACAAAAATGAACGTCCTTGCAATAACAGCTTTTTGAAAAGTGTTCCAACAACATCAGATTAGGTTTGTTTTTAACTTGCATTGATCCGAATCAATGCAGTCCCATCAATTGATCACACCAAAAAGAACGAAAATATACTGACGTACGTATATGCCATCCGCATTCGCCACTGGGTCCCGTCATCACCCGTTAGGTTAGCTTACTAACGGCAGAGCGGGGACTGGACTAGCGCGGATGAAAAACATACACAACATCTACTAATATATATACCAATATATAGTATTTCGCTCAAGGCGTGAATAAAATGCAACATCACAGAAATGTACAGCATCACAGAACAATACAGATATCTGGGATCCCCGGGTTTCACAGAGCCACTACTGAAACCCGACGTTCCCCTGGTCGTGTGGATAGCCTGTGCAATGAAATCCTAGACCCCTACGGGCGCGGCAAGTCACCCGCCAAAACCTGAAGCGAGGCAGCCCCTTTCAGCGCCGTGAATGGACCACCCAGCACTTCACGGAATCCGGCAACTTGGGCACCCCTCCTGGGTCAACCTGTACCCCCTATGAGTGCGGCGAATAGCCCGCCAATCCTAGAGTGAAGCCCCCTCCGTCTCAATGCCATGAGATGCGGGCTTGTTGCCCTCCAGAACCCGGCTATCTGTGCACCCCTCCGCGGGGCAATCCTAGTACAGAAAGTAAAATATACATACACCGGGTACATCGACCGCAACCAGGTCGTGCCCCCAAAAGAATAATACAATCAGGCAGTGACGGCAGTCCACATGTCGGACGCTCGCCCCGCAATATCAAATGTACATAATACAACAACACTGTACTAGCATTGCATCCAGGCTATCCCCCACGACCGGTCCGCAACAACACAGCAAATACATAGAACATCAACGTGAAAATCACGTTCGTAAATCCGTCTAACCGGGCTATAGCAGTTAGACTGGATTTACCGATCGAGTGACATTCACGGTCGCAGATATAATGTAAATACTGTGAAAAATGTGTTTAAAATATTCCGATTGATCAAACTATAACAAGTGGGCCCACAAAGAATACTGCAGCAGTTAAAGAAAATATGGGCCCAATTTAAATATTCCAAAACCCCTAACTTAAGCCCAGAAGCCCACTGTAAAAACCCAATCCACTGATTCCTGTAGGCTGCGGCGGAAGCGCGGCCAAACGTGGGTTTTGGCCGCCCTTCCGCGGTCAAGTGAGAAGATCAGTGCGTCGAATTTGAACAGTGTTCTTAGAATTTCTAGCACAGTACTTTTATGCAACCTGAAAAATTTTTTGAGACTGAAAAATTTCAACAGAAACTGTCGTGGGCAAATACGGGTTTTTGGACATTTTTGATCGATCGGAAATGCAAACACATTACACAAAGCTAGACTAAGTTAATGGCGAGTCTCTGATACCACTGTAAGTGCACGGCGGCGCCCCGGTCGTCAATCCGACGCCGGAATGCGGAAGCGGTGATAAACTTTAATTTTGCGGACTTTGCAAACCGGCACCACCGCGCACTAAACTCCGGATCGTAACCATTAACAAGTCTAAGCTACTTAACAAGAAAGGGAAGAGATGTACCGACTGATCCGAGTCCTCCGGTCTTCATCTCCACTCCGATCTCCTCGCGGGATCTCCGTCCGTCTCCTCCTCGTCGGAAAGGGCACCACATCGTCTGTAGCTTTTACGGGCTCCCACCTCAATACCGAGGCAACTCGGGCGCGAAGCTGGCGAATCGATGCGTCCAAGATTTGCTGTAGAATGTGTAGTGTAGAATCATAGTCTCTTTTGGGGTGGTGAAGTTGCCATGGAGGGAGAAGGAAATCATGAACTTTGGAGAGGGTTTTGGTGGCATGATAAAAATGAGATGATTGATAAATTTCCAACACCAAAACAAATGAACCATCCTTTTCTCCTCATCAAAGAGGCCGGCCAAAATAAAATGGAAATGGTGGAGGTTAATTGAATTGATGCAAGAAGGGAGTTTATGGTAGGAAAAAGCAAGTGGTGACCTTAACAAAACATGAACCATGCTTCAAGTAAACCCCCCCCCATACCTTCATCAAATCACAATAAATGCAAGCATGGAAGAAAGATTCAAATCCAATCATAATCAAAACATTATGCAAGAAAACCCCTCCACAAAAGTAATTTGCAAAACTGCAAATTACCCCCTCCATCGGAAAAGTCCGGCCGGGAAAGAACAAAGGAAAACCGGCCGGAACGGAATGCAAACTGGCAACTCCAGAAAACTGGTCCCGTAATAAATTACAGGAAAACCCCGATACTGTGCATACACACCCGCATCTGTATTCCGTCCGGATACAAATGCAAAAAGACAAATTCTACACTGTACTAAACTAGGACCGGCTTAAACCAAAGCCGGCTAGTAATATCCGTTCGATCCTGATCCGTGCAATACCGCACGTATCTGATCGAACCCTGCCATATACCTATACGGCTACTAGTACAAACCGTCCGAACCTGATTCGTGCAATACCGCACGTATCTGATCGGACCCTGCCATATCTCCATACGGCCTCTACAGCGTTTCGCCCGAAACCTGAGTAACTGAAAATGTGGTAGACTCTAAAGACTCGTCAATACAATGGCTGTGGATTTAACCACTAGCCCGTCAGAGGTATAATCCAATACGTAACGGGCCACCAGCTATTGACTAAAAGGGACGTCGATGAGCGAACTCATCCTGACACCCTACTGAGCCTGTCAGTGACAATATCCGTGCAGTCCGGTCCGTTCGTCTATGAGCATCGCATGGCGGGCCTAGGGGGTTGGTAAAAGTCAGACCCCCAAAAGCGGTACAAGTCGTGTCGGAGTGTAGCCCAGAACACCCTGAGATACTACTGGAATACCTACCAGTAAATCTCCTGCCTTGGCCAAGGACTTCGTGTAATGGCTCTCCTAGACACAGCGCGACCTCACCCCCAATACCGGGAGAGACGAAACCCCCGAAGATCCGCTCACTGCCTCCATGTGGCTCGGGACTGTACCCAACTAAAACCTGTTTGCACGACTCCTTTGAGCCGTGGTACGGTAGTAATCAAAGCACAGTGGGAACTCACACGAGACAAATGACGATCCCCTGGTCGATGAACTAACCTGTACACATGTCACCTGGGAACTGCTATCTGACGTCAGGTATAAGACCAACTAGCATGTTCCCGGCGAGTCCTGTTCGGTGTACTCATAACCCAATGAGCACCTGTATACATCTTAGGTGATCCACGTGACACCAGTGGCTTGTGAGACCGGCCACCGCCCCTCGTCGGGGTCTCGACTGTATACACTAGTCTACTCTGGAGAATCGATGCCCTGTCTCGAAACTCCCTCGACTAGGGACCTTTTAAGGATGTGCTTGTAGACCCCAGCTCCCACGTATATGATCGCCCTCATACTGCCGGTAGTCAAGCAAGAATCCCAGGGGCTCTATCAACGTGCAATAGTGACATGTCATGTCACCTAAAGCAGTACACGATGATAAAGGTAAACCTGATAGCATACTATCATCTCGAGTAAGAATGTTCTACCGGGATAGGTCCTCCCTCAATCATTACAATCACGTGCCTGTGATCCAATAATTGACTCTGAGGGCACTATCTCCAACACTGTTGGTTTGGTATTATACCTATCGTCAGTTATCAGTTCCCAGGTGACATGAGTACAGCATAGTCCGTTGACTTGACACTGTCACTTCGCCTCGAGTGTGTTCCCACTGTTCTTAGATTACTACCCTACCACGGCTCAAATGAATCGTGCAAATAGGTAGTAGTTGGGTGCAGTCCCGAAGCACTTGGAGGCAGTGATGGTTAGACAGGTTTCGACTCTCCCGGTATTGGGGGTTGATATCGCGCTGTGTCTAGGAGAGCCATTACACAAAGTCCCTGGCCCGGGCAAGAGAGATATACTGGTAGCATTTCCAGTGTTATCTCAGGGTGTTCTGGGCTCCACTCCGACACGACTTGTACCGCTATTAGGGGACTAACGTTTACCGCCCCCTAGGCCCGACATGCGATACTCTCAGACGAACAGACCGGACTGTACGGAGATTGTCACATTCAGGCTCAGTAGGAGTTCGGATGGGTTCACCTCATCAGTCTTCTTTTCGGCATCTACCTTAGGACCATTACGTATAACTAGTACCGCTTGCGGCCTGTGGTTAAATCCACTGCCAGCTAGTGTCGAGTCTTTAGAGTCCCATACAGAGGGCTATTCGCCTTTGGGCAAAACTGAGTAGAGATCGCATGGTTTTGTGACAGAGTTCGTTCACATCCGCGCACTTGTGCACTTTTTGTGTCCGGGCAGTTATTACTAGCGGGCTTTGGTTTAACCCAGATCCTAGTATATGTTTTGGGATTGGTTTTATCTTATTGTATCCGTGTTCCTCGGAACACGGATGCGGATGTGCATGCACAGTTGACAGAGGCAGAGGCAGAGGATTCTAATTAGGGTTGTTGACCGTTGACTTTTTCTAAACCCTAATGAGAATAAGAAATATGATTAATAAAATTAATTAAGTATTATTGTGCCATGGTTGAGTTGAACATTTGACTTTTGTTGACTTGTTGACTTTGTTGACCGGTTGACCATTGTGGACTTGTTAACCATCATCATTTCATTTCAATAATGCTTCTTGTTCTTTGCAAAATGCGTTAAATGCATGAAATGATAATGGTCATTGAAACTAACCATCACAATTCTTAATTATTATTATTATCATCATTATTCTTACTTTTGTGAGCATGGTTGTAAATTATTATCTCATTCTCACTTGATCACTCTCTCTCATCCAAAAGCTCATCCTCTTCCTCTCTCTCAAAGCTCTCATGTCTCATGTGTTGAGAACCATGAGCTATTGAGATAAAACCACTAAAACTCCACTCTACTCACTCTAGAGTTCTAGGTTTTGCAAGACAAGCACTTTAGTTGCCTCTCGGTTGAGGTAGGAGCTCAAGGTAGAGGCTTTCGGGTGGATCCTTCTTCCACAAAGAGGAGACTACGAGGTGGAGCCGTTCAAGACACTCCAAGGAGCAAGAAGAGAAGGAGTTCAAGACCTAGGTATAACCCTCTAACATAGTAGTTAAACTTGTAGTTAGTTTGCTAGGTTTTGTTTAGCAAAGATCCTCTTTTCTAGTCCATGTTGCCTTGTTATAAAAAATCGTTTTTTACCGTTTCCGCCTCCCCGTAAGAACTGGGGTGGGCAACGTGGACTTACAGTGGTATCAAAGACTAGAAAAACAACAACTAGAATGTTAGCAAAGTATTTAGAATTTCGATCTGAGAAAAAATCGCAAAACACGTCCGAAAACTAAACTTTCGGCCGATTTTTAAAACTGCTCCAAAAATAATTCCACATATCTTAAAAATCGGCTTAGGGTTTTCTAAGAACACACAGCAAAAACGAGCCCATGACTCAGTCAACTCACCGCGGAACCGCGGCGAAACCATGCGTTTCGCCGCGGATCCGCGGCCGAGTTGACTCGGCCGCGACTCGGATTTGCTGCAGTGTGTTCAGTGTTCTGTTTTGCGATTTTTAAAGTATTTTTTTCTGCCCAGATTTTCCAAAGAACAAAGTTGTGTTTGGGGTAGTTACAAATCTGTATTTTTGATCGAAGTTCTGTAGACTTTAGCTAATGGGTTATATCTGTGATGTGATATATGCACTAAACGTCAACTAATTGCTATACGTCGATTAGTGGGGATTGTGCATATCTATGATCTGTAATGCTGATGGATTGTGTATATGAACTCGTTGGATTGTCGTGGATGAATAGCCGGGGGTTGTGAGATGAGAGTTTTCTTTATCTTTCATTTGATGTAATATGTAAATTGATGTAATATTATTTTATGGCCGCACATCCAGGATGAGGTTGTAGCCGCCATTGTATATTATTTTTTTTTACTGTTTTTGCTCCTATGATAGACCCAAGGTGGGGTGCACAAACTACCGGGTACCTCAAAGTGCCGAGTGGCCTACTCACGTTGTTGAGGGAGGTTGTTTCACTTCTGGTACTTGGCAGGTAGTTTGCCGCACCCGTAGGGGTCTAGGGTGAGGTTTGGCTATTCATCGCGACCGTGTAATCCGTCTTTCGTTGCAGGCTTGAACGAAACGCGGATTTCTAGTATATCCAATGTGTTCATCTGTGATCTGGAATGGCTATCATTGCATCTGACGAATGTATATATCTATATATGATATCTAGTAGGCATTGCTTATGTTTTGCATCCGCGCTAGTCCAGCCCCCGCTCTGTCGTTAGTTAAGTAACCTAACGGGTAATGACGGGGCCCCGTGGCGAATGCGGATAGCATAAGCGTACGTTATATTTTCGTTGTTTTCTACAATGGTAGGATTAATTGATGGGACGCATTAAATTAATGCAAGAAAATAAACCAAAGTAAAGTCGTTGGAACAATTTTTAAAACCACTCAGTTTCTTTTCAAAAACAGAAAACTTTTAAAACGCGGAGCTTAAACCACTCCTTTTAAAAGCTATCAGGTTCTTTCGATTTTATCAAGTTCACTACGTTCACGGTTTCTCCAAAACCATTCATAGCCCTCCATCATTTCAGTTAAATATTCAGTAGTATTCAAGCTATGTATTTTGACCTACGCCAACGCATAGTGATTGGTAGCTGCCGGATATTTATCTGCTGCATAGATAGATGCGTTGGTTTGAGACAGTCGTACTGCCATTTTGGCCTACGTCAAGGGTATGTACGGGTGGGTTCAAATTAACCTGGTAAATGATGGATAGAACTTGACATGTGACTTATGATATTTTGGCCTACGTCAAGGTCATAAGAGCATGGGGTAAAAATCCACATCGGGAGTTTCTAAAGAAACTGAAACTTGCTAGTGCTGCATACCATTTGGAGTGTGATGATTCTGGTAGGATTCCTTCAGTTTTATCACACGATGATATTTGGATCCCGATCCTACTGTGAGTATATGCTACTCCTCGGGAACTTTCTCACTTAACGATCAATGCTATAAACTAAGTAGGTGTCTAGAAAGGTGTTAGCTGGGCTACGCCCACAGGGAAAAGAGGTTATTTAATTAAGGAACTTCGCGAAAGCGTTGGAAAACCTCCCTTGAAGTACCAACACTGGCCTGGCTGAACGGTTAAGCAAGTATTGTACGGTGAGATTGATCCCGACTAATTCTTCTTTTTTGGTTTGAGGAAGGATTCGAGGAACAGTGGGAGCCATCCTGTTTAGACAAAGTAAAAACCACTCTAAACTTGCAAGAGCATCATACTAAAGTGTTTCTTCTCTCTCTTCTAATTGCAGCGACCAAACATCATGACCGGACTTAAGTTACTACTGGATAAAAACATACTGACAGGGCCAAACTACAAAGATTGGTTCAGGAATGTCAAAATGGCAATCACTTATGACAAGTTGGGGTATCTTCTTACCAACAAAGCTCCCCCTGTCCCAGGACCTCAATCCAGCGTCGCAGATAAGGAAATCCGTAAGACCTGGGAGATTGATTGCGCGAGGGCCAAGTGCATCGTGCTTGCCTCTATGGACAATGAACATTAGAGGAGGCACGGGGATATGGACCTAGAATCCATATTTCTTCATACAAAAGATCTGTATGGAGAGCAATCCCGTATCGCCAGATACGAAGTCTCGAAAAAGTTATTTTCGGCGAGATTGGTCGTCGGATCATCTGTAGCGGAACACGTGCTTCAGATGATTGGCTACATTGAAGAGCTCGCGGACCTCGGGACCACGTTAGAGAACGATCTCTACACTGACTTGATTCTCCAGTCCCTTCCTTCCACTTACACCCAGTTTATCCTGAACTTCAACATGCAAGGAAAGGAAGTTGAACTTCCGGAACTCCTTAACATGTTGAGGAGTGCAGAGGGCACCCTGAAGAAAGTAAGGGAAACACCCGCTTTGTCTGTTGGAGGACCTTCTTCTTCTAGGTCCAAGGCGAAAGCCAAAGGAAAGAAGAAGAAAGCCCTCACCAAACCAAGGGGCAGTGTTAGTAAAGTGGAAGCCAAGGGAAAGGCAAAAGTGGCAAAGGTAGCGGGACAACTTGTGGGAAAGAAGAGTGCTTTTATTGTCATAAGAAAGGACACTGGAAGAAAAATTGCAGGGCTTGGAAGGCCAAGAACCAGGAGCCGAAGCAAGTTGTGGCTTCGGCTTCAGGTGTGTATGTTATTGAAAACTGTCTATCAGTAAACTTTACTTCCTGGGTATTGGATACCAGATCAGGATCTCATATCTGTAATTCTTTGCAGGCACTGAGAAAGCGTAGGGTTTTGAAGGCAGGTGATATGACCCTCAGAGTTGCAAACGGAGCCGGCATGGATGCTGAGTCCATGGGAGACTATCACTTGGGATTGTCAGATGGACATGTTTTGGTTTTGCGTGATTGTTATTTTGTACCCAATGCGACTTGTAATATCATATCTGTATCTTTAATGTCTAAAGAAGGTTATGATTTTGCATTTGTAAGCAATTTTGTAAACATTCACCTTAATCATGTTATGATTGGGTCGGGTACATTAAGCAACAGTATATACGTATTAAACCAACCACAGATTTTCAATGTCTAGAATACACACAAAAGAAAGTCTCCAGAAATAAATCATGCTTTCTTATGGCATTATAGACTGGGTCACATCAATGAGAGAAGGTTGGCGAAGTTACATAAAGAAGGATATTTGGATCCGTTCGAATATCAATCATATGCAACTTGTCAATCCTGTCTCAAAGGACAGATGACAAAGACTCCGTTTACTGGACATAGAGTAAGAGCGAGCGAGCTCTTGGGACTCGTCAACATCGATGTATGCGGTCCAATGTCTACACATGCGCGAAGTGGTTATTCTTACTTCATTACTTTTACGGATGATTTTTTAAAGTTCGAGCATGTCTTCTTAATGAAGCATAAATCTGAAGCCTTCAAAAAATTCTAGGAATACAAGAATGAAGTAGAAAAACAAACAGGCAAAAGTATCAAGACACTGAGATCTGATCGAGGAGGTGAATACTTGAGTGCCGAGTTCCTGGATTACCTAAAAGAGAATGGAATTCTCTCTCAGCTTACTCCTCAATACACTCCACAACATAACGGTGTATCGGAGAGACGGAACCGAACCTTATTGGATATGGTACGCTTCAAGATGAGTAACGCTGAGTTACCGTGATCTTTCTGAGGATATGCACTAGAATCAGCTGCATATCTTTTGAACCGAGTTCCAACTAAGACTGTGCCTACCACACCATATCAGATGTGGACTGGTGTTCACACCATAATATTGCATTATTATATTCCCCATTCTTATTTTTTTTTATAAATAAACAGGTGCTTTTGACGCATGTCTGCTACATATTACAGGATACAGGTTCATGGAGCGAAAACAGTGAAAAAGGCAAAAGATGATACAAAAGAGGGACTTTTGACCAAAAAGTAGAAGGATCCTAGTCAAGCCTAGACAAAGAACAATTCACAATTGTACAAGGCAACGCATGGTCCGAAATGTCAAAGGAAACAGTTACAAGACCACTACAAGTTTCACTGAAAGATATGGAGAAAACATAGAAGCCAAATGAAGAAAAGAACTATAGAAATAGAAAGCCCAAAGCATCAAGATCAAGCCCACAAAAATTGAGCAAATGATCTCACTAAAGGGCCGCGGAACCGCGGCCCTACCCCCACATTTGCCGCGGTTCCGCGGCCATCTAACGCACGTGTCGGTGCAAATTTCTTCTGACGGTGCGTCGGTGCGTAGGTTGGGATTTTTCGTGGGCATATCTGTAATAGCACATGCGCGAGAATTTGTAACCCTAGTTTTCCTATTTCCTTATAAATATGTAATCAAAATACTGTAATAGGGATGCCTCCTTTCAATGAAATAAAATTCAGATTTAATTCAGTGGGAAGAGCATCATTTCTGTAAGTTCTTATTTTAATTTCTGTCTTAGTTGATAATTTAATTATTGCCCTAGATCTAATTAATCTTTTGCCCTAGTTTAATCTAGTGTAATCTTTCTTAAACTGCCGTAGGTAAGTTATTTGAAAATGTTATTTTTAGAAGATCCCCTAATGTGCGAGTAATTTCCTCGCTTGTTAGGGTTAGGAATAAGGGAGGGATTGAGAGATGAATATCTCTCACCTCTTTCATGCCCAATTATTTTTCATAACTAGAACTTCATACATGCATGCATGATCCGCTCCCTACGGCACCCTACCCACGAGGTAACGGTGAAACCGTAGTATAAAGGACCGGACATGCATGTCTTCCATGAAGGTTAAAGCAAATATTAGGAAAGGACGGACCAGGATCTAGAGGAAGAAACTTCGTTTCTTCCCAATCATCCCAATCACTTTTTCTAATAGTTGCTATAACTTCTAAAAGATTTCATTTAGGGCAATGAAAGAGATGTGACATTCAATCTTATCAAACCCTACCTTAGACCTAACCCTAGCAAGTTTCTTTATCATCGTACAACTTAGTTTTAGATTCAATTAAAACAAAACCAAACAACCATTGGAATCAACTCGTGAGAACACTTAGGAAAATTACACATCCCTGTGGACCGACCCATATTCACCGGCTAGCTTCATGCGATGCCATTCTTGATTGCGGCAAAAATATTTTTGATCTTAAAAAACCTACATTAATCAAATGGCGCCGTTGCCGGGGATGGCGTAAAATTTCTTTTGTGTAATTTCGGGTTGATATAAATTATAAAAAAATCATAAAAATCTGAAAATATAAAAAGTACAAAATTTTTTATCATTTTTATCTGTTTGAAGGGTTTTATTGTTTGAATCTTGCAGGAACAGCGAAGAATCTCGGATCTGGAAATTTATAGAGGGAAAAACAGAAAAGGGTACATCAGAACAGAGGGCAAACTCGACAATAGAATAGCACAATTTTTACAGAGCCCTGATCCCACTACTCGGCCGCCCTTCCGCGGCATAGGTGCTTCCCAAACCGCGGTTCTGCGGTGATACGGCCACATCAGCACCTGAAATTTGTTGGTTTGTTCCTCATTCTCCCCTCTGCCAACCTCCATATATCTCTTGTGAAATTTTCTGCAGGAATTCTTTGCGCTAAAAATCATCTTCCCCCTTTTCAATAACAGATTTTTTGCAGGTTTCTTTGCGCCGCACTAAAAATAATTGATTGCAAGTGAATTTAATGTTTTGAATAATTTAATCGGACTTTAAGGGGCTATTGACCAAACTCAGATTGGGTGGGGATTTCATCACCCTTCCCAGGACCCCAGAAAGCACTTAAAGCATTTGCATCGACCACTTTTAATTAAAAAAATATTAGACTCAGCCCTAAGGACTTCGAGCTCAATAGGACAAAGGACTAGACTTAGGCATCGACCGTTTATCCTAACTGACTTTGCGGTGTCTAGGCAAGTGTGTCAAGACAAGTGGTTACTTAATTAGGACCGCTACTTGTAGCGGGGAGCCTCCCACTTACTTGGCACTTACCTGGCCGCAATTGGCGATGAAGAGGCGGTTTGAGGTCCTATTTCTAGCCCTAGTTAGGAGCTGTCTAGCTGACCTAGGTGACCCTAGATCTAGGCCAGATTGTGCATGTGTGGTTTATCGCGTTTGCTTCTCAAGTCTCTTTTCAAAAATCTCTTTGCAAAACTCTCACAAACATAAATAAAAAAAATAAAAAAAATCTTTTCAAAACTTGCAACTTGTCGCTAAAGAAAACTTGCACCTCACTTACACCACTTCCTTTCATTGACGTTATCTTACCTCCACATTCTGTCTTTCATTTTTTTCTGACTACACTACCCTTTAGTGTATGTCACTTTGGACTACGGACACTAGCGCCCGATTAGTCCGTGTTTCGTTGGTACCGACCGACGAACCCTTCGACACCGAAGTCAACATTCCGTCCACTTTCGTACCTCCACCTTCAAATTCTTCCTCCGAAGGCATGTCGGGATTCAACCCCAACGATACCTTACCGACGGGAATGATTCCGCCTACGTTAGGTGCGAATAACCCGAATTAACCGCCTGTTGAAGCGCCCGCACGAGTCGCGCTCCAGGATCTCTTCTACCCTGCCCGCACTTCTTTACCTACCTGTCTTTCACGCCCACAGGCAAATGGGGACAATTTTGAAATAAAACCACATTTCATCAATATGCTGCCAAAATTTCATGGTTTGGAATCAGAAGATGCGTATATTTTTATTAATAAATTCCAAAACGTTTGCGCTATGATGAAAACGACTCAATTAAGTGATGACGCTATAAGGCTAAGGGTCATTCCTTTCACCTTATATGACCTAGCAGAGAAGTGGCTATACAGCACAGCATCACATTCCATTATAAATTGGGACGAGTTTGTGAAGGCTTTTCTTAAGAAGTTCTATCCTCATCACAAAACTGCGATAATCCGCAATGAGATTATACAATTTTCACAACTTCCTTACGAACCATTTTGGAAGTGTTTTGAGAGATTTAAAGACCTACTCGTTCAATGCCCTCATCATGGGATCGAAAGTTGGCAACTTTGCCAAACATTATACGAGGGATTGAACTCGGCAACGAAGCAGTTGCTAGAAACCATCTGTCAAGGTCACTTTCTCTCCAAATCTAGTGAGGAAGCGTGGCAGTTTCTTGAGGATCTTAGTGAACAAACAATTCAGTGGGAGAGCTCCAAAACCACATCATCTTCTTCTAGTGGTCAATCTAGGGCAGGCATCCATCAAGTAGAGATGTCAATTGCTATGAAGGCCGAGATGGCCGCTCTTACTAAAAAGCTAGAAGCGATTGAGACCAAAATCTCGTCGCCTTCTCCTGCCCCTGTTATGCCTCCACGAACTGTGTGTGCTTGTTGTTCTGCTCCATCACACTTAACCGAAGAGTGTCCTTACAATGCATCTACTCAAGGACATGATCAAGTCAATGCTGCCTTTCAGCAACGACAAAGAAACGATCCGTACTCTTCTACATATAATCCGGGGTGGAGGAGTCACCCAAATTTCGCTTGGAACCAAAATCAACAATTCCAAGGAAATAACAATTATCAAGGGCCTCCTCCACAACAACAACAAGCACCCCCACAAACTCAATTTCAACAACCTTTCCAACAGCAACCTTAGCCTAATCAAGTGAACAATTTTGTGCCTAATAATTCTTACGCGCCAAACAATTTTGTTCAACCTAACAATGACAAGGTTAGCTCGCTCGAAAGAAGTCTAGATGAGTTCCTAAAGCAATCTACACAGTCTACAGCAAGACTAGAGACTTCGATTCAATCTTTGGTGCAAAACAGTGCATCACACGATCAAAGCATCAAATCTATTGAGGCACAAATTGCACAACTCAATGCTGCATTGAGCCAGCGAGAGAAAGGAAAACTCCCATCTCAACCACTGCCCAATCCCGGTCACGCACATGCTGCACATCAACAGCAAACTCATAACGTAAACGCTGTGACCACGTTGAGATCGGGGAAAATGTTGCAAAACAATATGGGTATTCACAATGACACCCCTTCCGGTGGCCCTTCTTCATCTTCTTCACCTTCTTCTTCTTCGTTAGAGCCTATTCTCCATCCTTCACACGGCTCTACCTCTTCTAGCTCGAACGGACCCACTTCTCACAACACGAACACATCTACACGGGGTTCCGTTCCAACTCAACAATCTGATCCGCAAAAATTGGACTCAACAACATTTCAAAATGCTCCTTTTCCAAACCGGTTGAGATCAAATAAACCAACTCCACAAATGGAGAAGATTGTTGAACTGTTCAAACAGGTTAGCATAAATATCTCTCTTTTGGATGCAATCCAACAAGTTCCTTCATATGCAAAAATCTTAAAGGACTTATGCACCAAAAAGAGGAAGTCACAAGTACCAATGAAAGTTTTTGTGGCTAGTGCTATTAGCGATGCTCTTGTCCAATCTTTACCCCAAAAGCACAAGGACCCCGGTTGTCCTACTATTTCGATAACAATCGGGGACAAGAACATCAATAGAGCACTGCTAGATCTTGGTGCTAGTGTCAATTTGCTACCTTATTCTGTGTACGAGCAATTAGGCATTGGAGAGCTTAAGCCCACTCACTATACTCTCCAAATGGCTGATCGATCAATCACCCATCCAAGGGGTGAGCTAGAGGATGTGTTGATCAAAGTTGGGGAGTTCATATTCCCAGTTGATTTTATTGTTATGGATACACAACCTGTTGCTAACTCACGGAACCAAATTCCGGTGATTCTCGGTCGACCATTTTTGGCCCCTTCCAATGCCGTAATAAACTGTCGCAATGGCTCCATGACTCTATCACTAGTAAAAAAAGGGGTTGCCCCTACGGATATTGGAATCCGTAGGGGCAGATTTAACTTGGCCCTACGGATTAATCCGTAGGTCTAAAGGGTTACCCCTACGGGCACAGACGTTCAAGAATTAAAATATTAATTCTTAATTTGGTGTTTGCCCCTACGGAGCCGCAAACAAAGGACTTACGGGTATATCCGTAGGGACAAGTAAATATCGATTTAATAAGACCCCAGACCGATCGCCTACGCTCACTTTCTCTCTCTCTCTCTCGATCGGGCGCGAGAAAAATCCCCAAATCGCCACGCCGTCGTCGCCACCGTCGTTCTCCTCGTCGCCACCGCCGGTTTCGTCGCCACCGCAGTTCTCGTCGCCACCGCGGTTCAGGTCGTCACCCCAGCCCCAGCAGCAGCCGTTCAGGTGAGTAAATCTCGAGGTAAATTAAAGAATTTTTAGATTATTTTGGGCTTAGGGTTCATGGCTGGGTCTAGGGTTGCGCGCGCGAGTTGGGGTCGGGCAGGGGTCGCGGTCGCGGTCGCGGTCGGGGTCGGGGTCAGGGTAGGGTTAGGGTTGGGGTTCGGCTGCTGCTGGGGTGGGGCTGGGGTTAGGGTTTGCCTTAAGGTTGGTGTTGGGGTTTAGCTGGCCACGCTGGGGTTAGGGTTGGGCTGGGGTTGGTGGCTGGGGCTGGGGGCTGGGGCTGGGCCACGCGGGGTTTTGGGATCTTTGTAATTTGCTTGCTCTGTTTGGGGTTTCAGTTGATCCTCATTAAAAAATTGGTGATTATCTCTTCAATCATATTATTATCTGTATTCAAAATTTTTGTGAAGCCTTCAGAGTTTGGAAAAATCTAGAATTACCGTTGAAATTCTGGCAACATTCAAAAACTGTGTATATGATGTGTGTGTGTGTATGCATGTATATACATTTGAAATTTATCTTTCTTCTATGATATAAAACGGTTAAACCGAAGAAAATTACTGGGGGAATTTTTGCTAAAATGTCTTGAGAGGGGGTTCAAGTGATGGGATAATTTCATTTGGTAATCTTTTACTTATTTTACATCTCTTATTTTTTCATGCAAAAATCTGAATAGGTTTCTTGCAATTTTGCCTATCGATCAATTATTATATTTATTTCTATTTTTTGTGGATGATTTGGCTTCAATTGAATGGAGGCGATGATGGCTTGCCCTCAAGCTTCCACTTTTATGAGCTTTATAGTTATGAGATTGGCGAGGCAAGCTGGTTTGTAGCCATCTTATTTCTTTTCCTAAATTCAAATCCAAATATAAACTGTCTGATTGAGAGAGAGAGAGTATGGGAGATTATGTATTATTCAATGTGTTTGGAAGCTGGCACGTTCTGAGCGTCATCTCTGCATGAAAGCTATGGTTTTGCAAAGGGTTTGCCCTAACTATTTTCTGTGGGGAAGCTGAAGGCCTGAAGCTTCATCAAACTCAGGATTGGATTCTGGTCGGGTATTGTAAATTCTTGTGAAAGTTCCGTTCAAGATTTGTTCAGAGCTTGCATAACATCCTTTTCATCTTTATGAGATCTTTATGCAGTCATTTTTTTGGGTTTATATATTTCTCGAGCCCGTTTGACTTTGGACTTAGGATAACCCCAAATCTCTTTCTTATTTTGATTCCTAAGCTGGCATATCTGAGGCTCGTATTCCAGTATCGTTGCTGGAAAAGCTAGGATTGCGAACATTTTTGCAACGATAATTTCTGTATGACAGCTTAAGCACACATAAAACTTAAACAATCTTGAAGCACTGCAGTTTTTCACTAAACTACCTAAAAATTTTTATATTGCTGCAAGCTTCCTTAAAGTGCTGCATCTAAGTGTATTTTAGTGGGAAAACCCTTGAAAGCCAAACTTCATGGGGTTTGTTGTTTGCCTTCTCTGTAGCTAGTTTGAGGTTTATTTAGTTTTGGATTTGTTTTGCAACACTCTCTGAGTTCCAAATCAACAAAAAGCTGAATGTTGAATCACAAGCAAGAAGCAGCCAAACTGGCCCTAAAGTAATCCTGAGTGATGATAATTTTCCAGGGAGTTTAAAATTTATAGAAATGGCGAGGCAACATTGGATTGTCTGCAAGTATTCAAGCAACCTGTTTGCAGCCATCATGCTATTTGTGATCCCAGTATAAAACTCAAACATGCCACTTAGTTTGTTTACTTTAATTTGTTATTTATGTGTGTGTGTCAACATTGGATTGTCCCAAGTATAAAACCAAACCCACAAAACATCAAAACTGTCTCCGACAATCTTATGGTCATTAGACATAAGATTTATGCATATAGGTAACATCTGCCAATATGCCATATCCAGACCGCAATCTATTTTTGCCTATTAGCTAATATGAAAATATCGGCCCGCGTATATGACATAATCAAAGTTGTTAAATCTTAATACGGTTTGTGTTTCGTTTTTTTATTTATCAGTTCTATCAATGTTGCGTATAACGCTTTATGATATCAGTATCCTACATTTGTAGTTTTAATTGTTGATTGTTATAGATGAATACCATTGCAATAATAGTTTTTGGTCGATGAATGCTATTGCAATGTAGGATGATCAGTTCTATCAATCTTGATCTCAATGGTTTAAAATCATGTTACACATACAACACGAATGCACAACAAACGCATAATTAGAGAGCGACTCAAGATATTCAGGTTAAAACCAATATATGATACTCGATGATAATATGAAACCTTCATATTCCCATCGATACTCATATATGAAACTAAAAGCGCCACTTTGTCCCTACGGTGCCCGACATTTTAATTTAAAAATATTATATCTTAATTTGTTGTTTGGCCCTACGGGCACCTAAATGGGAATTTAATAAAAAAAGGCACAGAAATGCCCTACGCCTCGATATCTTTCCCTCTCGTTCCCAAAATTTTCTCTCGTTCCCGCGTCTCCAATTTTCTCTTCGTCGCCACCGTGCGCCCTCCGTTCTCATCCCGCCACCGCCCTCGTTCTTCCTCGTCGAGTTCCTCGTCGCCGATATTTGTGCCTACATTGATGCCTCAAGCAACGAATCAAATGATGTGGATCACAAACTAATTAAATAAATTTTGAATACCAATCTGGACTAGGATTTGAATACCAATCCTAGTTTGCTATATTTTTTTATATATAGTAGATGGTGATACCTCTTTAAGTAAAAACAACCCTACACTTAAGCGAAATCATAAATCGAAACACACATATATAGAATACAACTCATACATGGGCATCCTCAAATCTAACTTTCATTGAATTTGCACGCGCACTTAGTGTCCAATGGAAAGCATACATCAGATTTGTGCAGGTCGGGTTCTTCTATGACTTTTAAGAGTCTCAACTGATTCTGGAAATTACACCCTAGTTGGTTGATACTTTTACCACTTCTCACTGCAGGTGCACTCTCTAATATCCATTTTGAATGTAATATTATAGATATCCATGCCTCTTTATGTTAAAATTACTTATATTTTCAATGTTTGATTGTCTAGTTGTTGGTGATGCATCCATATCAGGGACAGAGGCCACTCCCGTTCCTCCAGGTATGTTTATATATTATATAGGGCATATATATTGATTTAGAATGCTATATCATAAATATACACACATTCCTTTTGCTCTTAGTCGTCCAACTCATTATCATGGGCTGCTTGATGAGATTAGATTTGCGCCTGATGATCTACAAGAGCTTGTTCACTCCCTGTCATATGTGTAAGCAGCGCTATATGCGAGTTTACCTTGTTAGTATGTATGTACTGAAATTAATTAATATTATTCAAATTTTGATACATGCAGATACCAGAGGAGCACATCTTCTATCTCTGTATGTAAGGCTGTCATATTTGTTGATTTTGGTATTTCTTGTCAATTTTATAGACCAGTATGTGCTAAATATAATGTTCTGACAGTTGGTAGGGAGAAGGCAACATTCGAGGCTGCTGACCCCAGTCCTGGACGCCGCACACGGACGGCACCACGGAGGTTGGGAGAGAGGCCGAGGACTGGGCTCTAGCAGGGCCCATATGAGGTTGGACTCCACCCCGGCGGTTACTTCCTCCGTCTCCAGGGACCGGCATGTCCATCATGAACTGGATAGCTTGAGGGCCAGCATTCAGGAGTTGAAGGAGATGCTGGTATGTATACTACTTTATAGTAAAATATCATTTCATATTATATACAAATCAACATATCCATAATTAGTACGTAGCTTGAGCTTATTTGGTTTTAGACTTAAGTTTGATTAATCATACATACATATGTAATTGAAATAAACAACGCTTTTCCAAACTAGATATCCAAACAGGGTTTCGAAATAACTTAATAATGATACGAATTCGAATAATAAACAGTTCTCACACGCTTCTTACACACGTTATATCCAGACGCGACAGGGTAGATCGGCCGAGCCTCCATACGCTTCTCCTTCGGCTGCGGCTCCGCAAGCCACTACATCGGCTGCAGTTCCGCAGACAGCTCCTGTAGCTCCACCGCCCACTCAGACTCCCGCTCGCGACGAATTGCAGAGTTTATTGACCGAGAAGCAGGCGCGCGTTATTCTATCGTTATTCAGAGGTGGAGCTGGACCGAGCTAGGGTAGATTTTTGGTTCTTTTTTTTTGAAACATGTATTTATTTATATCATACACATTGTACTACATTTTTAAACGATATTGATATTGGTTTGTATTTATATCATATTCAGTTTTTGTGTTTCTTTTGTATATTATATATATGCGTGAGATGTGATTATGAATACTGCAATATATGATTTGATTGATGTATATATTATTGTGCACAGGGCGGCAAAAAATCAAGCAGCCCATTTTTAAAAAAAAAATTCAGACAATATGTACCTACGGATTAATCCGTAGGCACACATGATACCCCTACGAATATGTCCGTAGGGGCCAAATATCAGCAGTAACTGATATTTCCCCCAGATCTCAGTGCCAGGGGGTTGGGAAAGCCCCTACGGCTATATCCGTAGGGGCTACTGACTCTCCCCTACGGCGTTATCCGTAGGGGCAACATGTCAGGAATCCTGAATTTGTGCCCCTACGGAAAAGTACCTACCCATATATCCGTAGGGGGCTGTACATACCCCTACGGGTATATCCGTAGGGCCAACTAATTTATTAAAAAAAACCGAAAATAATATAAAATCTTATACCCTACGGCGTTATCCGTAGGGGCAACAGGACCGACACATATATCCGTAGGGACACGAATTTAACCGTAGGGGCAAGTTCAGGGCCTCAACTTGCACCTGCGGCCTTTGCACCTACGGGGTATTTTTTCGCCCCTACGTATATATCCGTAGGGGCAGTGGGTTGCCCCTACGGATAAATCCGTAGGGGCAACCCTTCTTTGTAATAGTGTATCCTTTGGGAAGACGTCTAGCGAGTTCAATATTTACAAGTTAGGAAGTCTGCCCGCCGTGCCTAATACTAGTACACGAGATGTTTGCCCTATTCACGAAATCACGCAGGAGGACTGTGAGTTTGAAAGTTTCTTGTTTGATGAGAACAGTTTTGACGCCACTAGTGCGTCCCTCCTTAAGCCTACCACAGTTGACACAACCGATATTGATTATGAATGTTTCACTTTTTCGGATGATGAAGATTCACAGCCCGAATATGAGTCTTTTGAATTTTTGGATGAGTTGGTTGAACCATCCGAATCGGTTTTTTGCAGTGATTTCGAACCTGTGCTAGAGTCCTTTGAGTTCGAGGTAGATTCCGCAATGATTCTTTCACCTCCGAAACTTGAACTTATGTCCTTGCCGTCCCACCTTAAATATGCTTACATAGGTTTGAAGGAAACCTTTCCCATTATAATATCAGCCTCTTTAGCCTTCGAGTAAGAGAACGCTATTTTAAAGGTCTTACAAGATAGGCGGCAAGTTTTCGGTCGGACTATGGCGGACATCGAGGAGATTAGTTCCCTCATAATTGAATATCATATGCACATGATGGATGATGCCAAGTCGATAAATGATCCACAGAAATATCTTGAGGATGGTGTAGTTAGTCAACTTCCTCCTTTAAAAGTTGAACCACCCCCATTTCTTTTAATAAGCTATGAGAATGCCAATATTCCACTGACTGCTGATCATTCTCATTCTCGTTTTGATTCATCACCAAATCATATCTATTCACTTCCATACTTTCCCTACCATCACTCCTATCTTCCCCAATTCTTTTTGGATCGGTACAACATGTTCTTCCACCAACCGACACACTTTACAGATAAATTTTTCGACTGGTTGGTGTTGATGTTTTGTCTGTGCAAAGTCTGGCAGTAATGTCTAACATTGTTTCAGTGAAGTTTGGGGGGGCCTTTCTTTATATATTTTTGTTTTTCTTTTAAAATAAAAAAAATATAAATAAATAAACAGGGGAGTACCGACATTTTGGCCCTCTTGGTGCAGCATGACAGTGAGTACATCATAGTCCGTTGACTTGACACTGTCACTTCTCCTCGAGTGTGTTCCCACTGTTCTTAGATTACTACCCTACCACGGCTCAAATGAGTCGTGCAAACAGGTAGTAGTTGGGTGCAGTCCCGAAGCACTTGGAGGCAGTGATGGTTAGACAGGATTCGTCTCTCCCGGTATTGGGGGTTGATATCGCACTGTGTCTAGGAGAGCCATTACACAAAGTCCCTGGCCAGGGCAAGCGAGATATGCTGGTAGCGTTTCCAGTATTATCTCAAGATGTTCTGGGCTACACTCCGACACGACTTGTACCGCTATTAGGGGACTGACGTTTACCGCCCCCTAGGCCCGACATGCGATACTCTCAGACGAACAGACCAGACTGTACGGAGATTGTCACATTCAGGATCAGTAGGAGTTCGGATGGGTTCACCTCATCAGTCTTCTTATCGGCATCTATTTGGGGACCGTTACGTACAGCTAGTACCGCTTGCGGCCTGTGGTTAAACCCACTGCCAGCGTAGTGTCGAGTCTTTAGAGTCCCAAACTGAGGGCTATTCGCCTTTGGGCAAAACTGAGTAGAGGTCGCATGGTTTTGCGACAAAGTTCGTTCACATCCGCGCACTTGTGCACGTTTGGTGTCCGGGCAGTTATTACTAGCGGGCTTTGGTTTAAGCCAGATCCTAGCATATGTTTTGGGATTAGTTTTATCTCATTGTATCCGTGTTCCTCGGAACATGGATGCGGATGTGCATGCACAGTTGACAGACGCAGAGGCATAGGATTCTCATTTGGGTTGTTGACCGTTGACTTTTTCTAAACCCTAATGAGAATAAGAAATATGATTAATAAAATTAATTATGGATTATTGTGCCATGGTTGAGTTGAACATTTGACTTTTGTTGACTTGTTGACTTTGTTGACCGGTTGACCATTGTGGACTTGTTGACCATCATCATTTCATTTCAATGATGCTTCTTGTTCTTTGCAAAATGCATTAAATGCATGAAATGATAATGGTCATTGAAATTAACCATCACAATTCTTAATTATTATTATCATCATCATTATTCTTACTTTTGTTAGCATGGTTGTAAATTATTATCTCATTCACACTTGATCACTCTCTCTCATCCAAAAGCCCATCCTCTTCCTCTCTCTCAAAGCTCTCATGTCTCATGTGTTGAGAACCATGAGCTATTGAGATAAAACCACTAAAACACCACTCTACTCACTCTAGAGTTCTAGGTTTAGCAAGCCAAGCACTTTAGTTGCCTCTCGGTTGAGGTAGGAGCTCAAGGTAGAAGCTTTTGGGTGGATCCTTCTTCGACAAAGAGGAGACTACGAGGTAGAGCCGTTCAAGCCACTCCAAGGGAATGAATCGAAGGTGTTCAAGACCTCGGTATAACCCTCTAACATAGTAGTTAAACTTGTAGTTAGTTTGCTAGGTTTTGTTTAGCAAAGATCCTCTTTTCTAGTCCATGTTGCCTTGTCATAAAAAATCGTTTTTTACCGTTTCCGCCTCCCCGTAAGAACCGGGGTGGGCAACGTGGACTTACAAAATCAGTCTTGGGAGACATCTCTTTGGAGAGAGTGAGTCGATCATGGGTTGGTTCCCACGCTTGGATTCTTTCATACTAAACCTCTTTAGTATGGTATCAATATACCTGGATTGGGACAATCCCAGTATCCGTTTAGATCTATCTCTATAGATCTTAATTCCCAAAATCCAGGAGGCATCACCTAGATCTTTCATTGAGAATCTATGTGATAAGAAGAGCTTGACCGAGTGCAGCATAAGAACATCATTTCCTATCAAGAGTATGTCATCCACGTATAATACGAGGAAGAAAACCTTACTCTCTGCAACCTTCTTGTAAATACAAGGTTCATCTGCGTTTTTGATGAAGTCAAACTCTTTGACTACAACATCAAAGCAGATGTTCTAACTCCGCGATGCCTGCTTTAACCCGTAATGGATTTAAGCAGCTTGCACACCTTTCCGCTGCTCCCACTATCTACGAAGCCCTCTGGCTGAGTCATGTACATGCACTCCTCTAAATCACCATTTAGAAAGGCGGTCTTAACATCCATTTGCCAGATTTTGTAGTCATGGTATGCAGCAATGGAAAGTAAGATCAGGATGGACTTAAGCATAGCCACTGGAGAAAAGGTTTCGTCATAATCCACACCTGGTCGTTGACGAAAACCCTTTGCAATAAGTCTAGCTTTGAAAGTCTCCACTTTTCATCTACACCAAATTTCTTCTTAAAGATCCACTTGCTCCAAATGGGTTTTACCCCTTCAGGAGCAACTTCCAAAGTCCATACTTTGTTGGTGTATATGGATTCCATCTCAGATCGCATTGCATTCAGCCACTTAACAGAGTCCCCACTCGTGATGGCCTGCTCGAAGCTAGTTGGGTCATCATCTTCCACGATGCAATCCTCGCTCCCACTGTCTATGAGAAAACCATAGTATCTCTCAGGTGGATGAGGAACCCTACTAGATCGGCGGAGAGGCTGGGGTTCGTTTGGTATTACCGAATCCTCTGGTTCCAATAAATCATCAGTTGTAGTTTGTGGTGCTGGAATCTCTTCCAGCTCTACCTCTTCGCCACTAATTTTAACAAGAAATTCCTTTTCTAAAAAGGTGGCATGTTGAGCAACAAACACCTTTTGTTGTTCACCGTGGTAGAATAGATATCCCTACGAATTGCTTGGATATCCCACAAACTTACAAAGAATTGATCTTGCCTCGAGCTTGTCCGGATTTTTCTTTTTAACATAGGCCGGACAACACCGAATCTTAACTCGTTTAAGATATGGTCTCTTCCCATTCTATATCTCATATGGAGTGGTAGGCACCGATTTGGTTGGAACTCTATTCAATAGGTATTTGGCTGTCTCAAGCGTATACTCCCAGAAGGAAATAGGTAACTCAGGAGTGCTCATCATAGAGCGCACCATATCTAATAGGGTGCGATTCCTCCGCTCCGATACACCGTTGTGCTGTGGTGTATATGGAGGAGTAAACTGAGAAAGAATCCCATTCTCTTTTAGATAGTCCAGAAACTCATTGCTCAAGTATTCTCCTCCTCGATCATATCGTAGGATCTTAATACTTTTGCCCGTTTGGTTCTCTACTTCGTGTTTTATTCCCTGGATTTCTCAAAAGCTTCAGATTTGTGTTTCAACAGGAACACATGTCTGTATCTTGAGAGATCGTCAGTAAATGTAATGAGGTAGGAGGAACCGTTCCTGGCATGTGTAGACATGGGACCACATACATCACTATGTATCAGACCCAAGAGTTCTGTAACCCTTTCTCCGTGTCCACTAAACGGAGTTTTGGTCATCTTGCCTTTGAGACATTACTGGCAAGTGTCATAAGATAAAAATTCGAACGGATTTAAATATCCATCCTTATGCATCTTAGCTAGCCGTGTCGTATTGATATGACCTAGTCCACAATGCCACAAGAAGGATTCGTTCATTTCTGAACTCTTCCTCTTGTGTGTTTTTTGTACATTAAGTGCTGTATTTTGGTTGAGAACGTATATGTCATTATTTAACGATCCTGATCCAATCAACTTTTGATTCAGGAATATGTTCATAACATTATCATGTACTACAAAATTATATCCTTCTTTGCTCAAAAAAGAAACTGATATAAGATTGCATATCAGGGTCGGAATGTAATAGCATTCATTCAGAACCAATGTATTACCATTTGGTAACACAAGGTGATATTCTCCAACTGTTTTGGCTGCAACATTTGCACCATTCCCTACTCTTACGGAATGATCACCCTCTCCCAGTTGCCTACCTTTGCGTAGCCCTTGTAACATATTACATATATGGGATCCAGATCCGGTATCTAATACCTAGGACATAGAGTGAACTGAGAAACAGTTCTCGATAAAAAACACACCTGAAGAAGATGCATCAGCATGCTTATTCTTCGTTTGGATGGCGTGAGAATCCAGATATTCTACTATTCCCTGCTCGGACTTATAACAATTATAAGTTGGAGCAGGACCAACGTTCCCCTGCTAAGTGTAATAAGCGGGTTCAGTCAATACATCCATATTATTATCTTGATTAAGGCCTGATATGTTCGCTACCTGGAGAGAGAGAAGAAAACACTTTAGCGTATGCTCTTGCAAGATTAGATTGGTTATTATCTTATCTAATCAGGATGGCTCCCACTGGTTTTTACCAAATCTTCCTTCAAACTCTAAAAGTAAGACTAGCCGGGATTAATTACACTTTACAAGTTCGCCAATCTTTCGGCCAGGCCAGTGTTGGTAGTTTGAGGGAGGTTCCTCGTGCTTTCACACGGACCTAATTAAAATAAACCTCGTTTTCCAAGAGGCATAACCCCGTAAACAACTTTCTAGACACCTACTTGATCGGCTAATTGTCCTATGTAAAATTCTCCCAGTAGTAACATTTACTCGCAGTGGGTATCAGAATCGATCTATCTCATAGAAGGTATGCAATCTCATTGAAAATATCAGTACTTGAAATTCCTGATAATGCTTTTTCCCCTAGCAACTCATGACCTTGGCTAAGGTCAACAAATCATAAGCGCTAGCCAAGTTTAACCCGTCATTTCCCGATTGAATTAAACCCACCCGTATGACCCCTGGCTAAGGTCAACAAAGTCGTACGACTATCCTAACTCAATCCCATCTCATGTTTTAGCAGATAAATACTAATTAGCTACCGTACACTATGCCTTGGCTAAGGTCAACAAACGCAGCACGAATACTAACTAGTCTCTATCTGAAATGACGGAGGGCTACGCAGGTTTTTCAGAAAACCATGAGCATAATGAACTTGATATCATTGTAGAAATAAGTGATTTTGAAAAGGAGTGTTTTTGAGTCTTTTCTAGTTTCACTAAAGAGGTCACCACCGGTGAAGGGATCTCGACTCTTTCCTTATCGAATATAGTGCAGGATATTTCACAAATACCGCTGTGCAAAGCAAGAACTATAGAAGCAATCAAAAATTAAACCGTGAGTTTGTAGCATCTGCCAGTTTTGCTAAAGAGGTCACTCCCGGTGAAGGGATCTCGGCTCTTTCCTCATCGAATAAGGTGCAGGGTATATCGCATATACCACTGTGCAAAGCAAGAACTGTAGCCACCCTTTTTGAAAATTTGATTTTATAATATCTTTAGGTTTCTTCTCTTTTATTAATATCATTAATAAATCCCATCATTTATGCTTCCTAAGCATCATAGAAGAAACAAAAATACAACGTACGCTTATGCCATCCGCATTCGCCATAATGTTCCGTTATGCACCGTTAGGTTACTTAACTACCGGCATACCGGGACGGGACTAGCGCGGGTGTAAAACATAAGAAACGTTTATTATATATCATATATACAATAATAAAGCATTTGTCTCACGCATATAATATGATCACATCACAGTATATCAGCAGCAGAAGAAACAAATGAAATATTGGATATACTAGGAGGTCCGTGTTTTATATCGAGCCTGTATAAAACACAGATTCCACCGTCGCGATGAATAGCCAAACCCACATCCCTAGACCCCTACGAGAGCGGCAAGTAACGCAGCCAATTCTAGGATTAGGAGCCTCGGTCTTGACTCCTCGAGATGGCCTCCCACTGGACCCTAGAACCCGGTTACTTATGCTCCCCTCCTCGGGTCTATCCTAATGCGGAAAAGTAAATAATATACAATGGTGACATCATTCTCAACCCGGAAGTGCCCCAATAAAAGAATATTACATACAATGTATTTTACATGAATGAAAATAAAAACCCCCATCTCACATAAAACCCCCGGCTATTTAGAACACGACAATACAATATAACATATCACAACAACACATAATATCTCATATCATCAACGTAAGCAAGTATGCGTATCCCGATTGTCGTTGATGTATAGCTACGAAGCCGGCAATACCCCACATACTATACTTATGGTCGCAGAAAAGAAAAGTGAAAAACTAAAACATTTGGAATCCATAATCTCCTAAGACATCGTAAACCCGAAATATCACATATTACGGATTTCATGCCTAACTGCATGAATTCCACATATTGTATCACAATCACAGAATATCATGACGATGTTTAACGTTTCGATCGAATCAACATACACTCACAAATTACCCCCGTGATCTCAACACTTGAGCAAAGTCGAAACACTCAAAAACCATGCCAGAGTGTCCATGGACCAGCCGTAGGAGTTAACCAACGCCTCACCTATGACACCACGGAACTACGGCAAACCCGAAGGTTCGAACGCGGTTTCGTAGGCATAGAATCGAGTTAAGGTTATTATAGTCTTCTAGGGGGTCCATAGGGGTACTTGCACGATTTTACAAATATAATCAACTTCGGAAAATTACAACACTTGGAAATTTCAGCAGGGTACAAAATGTGGTGTGCAAAGTTCGATCGAACTGCTAAAAATAGTCAAAGTTACCAAAACAGTATTAAGTTATACGACTATGAAGCACTACAAATTAGCCCCAGGTCAAAATAATCATCACATGGAAATTGGGCTAAATAAACAATACCAGGAAACCCAAAATGGAGACATGAGAGGACAAGGGGAATACGGGGTCCAGAGGAGGTGAAGGGGCCGGCCAGGCCGGAATTCTAGGCTAGGGGCTCGGCCAAAATCCGAGCCCCTCCGTCCGTATTTCTCCTATATTCTTAGAATATCCCAAATATCATTCCGCACCTGTTTGCAAATTTTTTATACGACTTTTTGGAAAATTTACAGAGAGCAAAATGGGGTTAGCATAATATAGTATTTCGGAGTGGATTTCATTTTCGTAATTGTTATAACACCGTATCTAGAATTCTAGTTTGGCTCTGATACCACTGTTGCGCTTCCCTTGCACCTAGTCTATGGTTTGGTAGCATCACTCATGCCACTTTAAAAATTAGAGAGGTGCAAAGCAAGAAAACCATGAATCATGTAAGAATATCTAGGGTAACAAAGTTTGTATCACATACAAAGAAGTAAAGAGATTTGGATTACAACCTTTGTAGTCCATTCCTTCGCTTCATAAGCTCCGTGTTGAGGTCCCTTCGCCACTATCATCAAGAACTCCGACTCCCGTGAGGCTCCAAGAGGTGAATGATGCATCTTGCTTGAAGTCTTCTTGATCTAACATGATCTACCTTGAAGAATCTCTAACCCAAGTTTACACTTCACTAATGAGGTAATTAGAGAAGTGAACACCCTAATCTATGTGGCTAGAATAGATGAAGATGATGAAGTAGGAATATTGCTCTCTTTTGTTTTCAATTTCTCACTAATAATCACCACAACTCAAAAAGCTAGAAAGCTTTTGCAAGAGCAAGAAGAAGAAAAGGATGAAGCTAATCCTTTTGTGATGAATAATGAATTATTGTTGTGGTTATAATTGGAACCATGAGTTAAGAATGAGAGTCTTAACTCATGTAGAGAATAAACTAAGGTTAAGGGTTTGGGTTGGGTTAACAAATATCAACACAAAATATCAAAGCTAAAGACAAAGTCAAAGCTTCATGAAGCATCCATGAACCTCATCCAAAAGCTAACCCAAAAGCTAACCCTAATCCAAACCCTAAATCAATGTTGCATTTGTAACCCTAACATGTTACTATATTATATATCACATATATAATATATAATGTAACAAAAGAAAATAATACAATTAACATATATCGCATATATATCAATGTATTATCCGGTGAGAAAATAATCAATAAAGCGAGCTTATATTAGTTAACGTAATGTAATATATCACATATATAATTATACATTAAATTATCGAATCAACTCTTGATCCGACAATCTGGATATATAGCATATAACCGACTAATATAACATGTACCAATTCATCGAATCAACACTTGATCCGATGACCCGGCTATATCACATATACCCGGCCGATATCACATATCGCGAGAAAAGAATACGGTATCTCATATCGTATTATTCTCGGTCCCGCACATATCGCATATATGCTCCTACTACGTTTTGCCTGAGCCAGGAAACTTCTGTGTAGGACTCTAAAGAATCGTCAATACGCCGGCTGTAGGTGATGATCATATCAAACACCCACAAGCTGCAAGCGGTCAGCTAAACGTAACAGCCACCCAGGTATTGAACGATCAGAAGATCAACAAGCAAGCATGTACATTCTTTTGTGAATCCAATCAGTAACACTACCGTACAGTCCGGTCTTTTCGTCTGATATGTCGCATATCCAGTCTAGGGGTGGTAAACGTCAGACCCCAGTAACCGATAAGTCATGTCGATGTGAGGCTCATAACTGGTCGAGAGACTACTGATAACGCTTACCAGCAGCACTCCATATCAGCCCTGGCAAGGGACTTCTAGTTATAGCTAATCGAATACAGCAAAACATCAACTCCCTATACCGGGAGAGACGAAACCCCTCCTATCGCACATTGCCTCCATGTGATTCAGGACTGTACCTAAAAGCCACCGTTTTGCACGCATTCTTGGACGTGGTAAGGTGGAAATCAAAGCACAGTGGGAATCACACAAGACTCTATGACGATCTCGGATCTGTTAGTTATATGTATGCCCTAGAGGCCATTACTGTACATACGATGTATATTGTTGTGGATGCTAGGAAATATATAGGGAGGACTTTCTTGCTCGACATGATAGTATGCTATCTGGTTGTACTTTATCTTAACATGTACTCTGATTGTCTCTATATTACATGTTGATAAAGCCCTTAGGATATGTACTCGACTACTGGGACTATGATGAGATCATACTAGTGGGGCCACGGTAGTCGACGAGTACATCCTATAATTGTTCCTAGTCGTGGGTGTATCGAGATAGGGCATCGATGCACCAGAGTAGACTAGCGTATACGCATCTTGACCCATATGATGGGCGATGGATGATCCCATATCCATCGGTGTTTGACATCAAGGATGGTGTACGGGTGCTCAGTGGAGACTGGGTACACTGGACGGACTCGCCGAGAACTCCCAGATGGTATTATACCATACGTCAGATGGCAGTTCTCCGGTGACACTGGTACAGAGTAGTCTGTTGACCCAAGATCGTCATAGAGTCTTGTGTGATTCCCACTGTGCTTTGATTTCCATCATACCACGTCCAAGAGGGCTTGCAAAAAGGTGGCTTTTGGGTACAGTCCTGAATCACATGGAGGCAATGAGCGATAGGAGGGGATTCGTCTCTTCCGGTATAGGGAGTTGATGTTGTGCTGTGTTCAATTGGCTATAACCGGAAATCCCTGGCCAGGGTTGCTGAGATTTACTGGTAAGTGTTATCAGTAGTTTCTCGAACTGTTATAGACCTCATATCGACACGACTTATCGAGCTACTGGGGTCTGACGTTTACCACCCCTAGGCGAGATATGCAACATATCAGACGACGAGACCGGACTGTACGGGAGTGTTACTGTTTGGATTCGCAGGAGAAGTTACAGGCTTGCTTGTTGATCTTCGGAGCGCTCAATACCTGGGTAGCTGTTACGTTTAGCTGACCGCTTGCAGCTTGTGGGTGTTTGATATGATCATCACCTACTGCCGATGTATTGACGATTCTTTAGAGTCCTACACAGAGGTTTCTTGACTCAGGCAAAACGAAGTAGGAGCACATATGTGATATGTGCGGGACCGAGGATAATGCGATATGTGATACCGTATTATATTCTCGCGATATTTGATATCAGCCGAGTCATCGGATCAAGTGTTGATTCGATGAATCGGTAAGGATAAATATTAGTCGATTATATGCGATATAGCCGGATTGTCGGATCAAGTGTTGATTCGATAATTTAATGTATAATAATATATATGATATATTAAATTACATTAACTAATATTTGCTCACTAAAAGATTCTTTTTCTCACTCGGGTAATACATTGATATATATGCGATATATGTTAATTGCATTATTTTATTTTGTTACGATAAATATTATATATGTGATATATAATATTGTAACATGATATGATAACTAATGCAACTTGTTTAGTGGAGTTTAAACTTGATTAGGGTTTGGATTAGGGTTAAATCTTCTAGTTGATTCTAGAAGCTTTTCTTTTTGTCATGATAAAGATATTTGCAAGTGACTCATGCTTTAACCAAACCCAAACCCTAACCCTAGTTAATTCTCTACAAGAGTTAGCTTGACCATGGTTGCATTATCTATCATATTATTTCATTTCCTATTCATCACAAAAGGATAATGATCATTGTTCATCTTCTTCCTTCAATTCTTTCATGGAAAAACCTTTCTTGATTTTTCCAAGCGATGAATAATTGTGAGAAAAATATAAATAAAGAGAGAAAAATTCCTACTTCATCATCCTCATCTTCCCTTGCCATTTAGATGAGGGTGTTCACATTATTTCATGATTGTTAGCTTGTGTTAAAGAAACTTCAAGGTAGATCATCTTAGTATCGAAGATCGGAAGCAAAGGTTACGTCTTTCTCTTCGTGGAACCTCTCGAGAGTCCGGAACCCGATGATCGCAGCGAAGGGACCACAACACGGAGCATATGAAGTGAAGGACCGGATCTACAAAGGTTGTAATCCCTCTCACTTAGTGTTAAAATGTTAGCATGTTAGTTTTCGCCTAATCTCTAGTTTAAATTTCCGTATTAGGGTTGTTCGGCATGGCTAAATTTTAAATCGGGCATGGTTGATGCCTCGTAGAACCTTGTGCGCGTGCCTAGCAACCCTACAGTGGTATCAGAGCCAAGCTTGAGCTTTAGGCGAAGTCTAGACGGAGTTTGAAGTCCGATCGAACCAAAAAGATAACCCGAAACATGCTCTCTGGACTTTTTCTAAAAAGTGGGATTTTTCCAAATTAAAAATGCGTAAAAAATTCAGCAGGGAATTCTAAGAATTACGGTGCAAAAATTTTTTGGTGAACAGTAAAAAGCGCGGCGGAACCGCGGCAGAAGCATGCCTTCTGCGGCGGTTCCGCGGCTCAAAGGTGACGTCATCAACTCCTGTTTGCACAGTAACTCCTATTTTATTATGCTGGATTTTCTGGGAATTTTTAATATTTACTCAACAGTTGATTTTTTCTGGGGTTGTTTTGGGGATTCGATTATTCGATCGGATTGTCTAATTTTGTCTATGTGTTTTGTCCGGATAACTTTTAGAAACTGTTAAAAAGTTCGAACGGATATCAATAACTCAATTTTTCCCCTGTCGGAAATTTTTTCCAAAAGTTGGATTTTTCTCATGTTTAAGAATGTTCTAAGTCATGCAAGTAACTCGGTGGACCCTCTAGAAGACAACAAACCTTAACTCGATTATGTGACCGTCTTGAACTGCCCTTTGAACCTCAGGGTTTGGGGCAGTATGGCATGCCACATGTGAGGCGTTGGCTTGACCCTTCTACGGCTGGACCATTGGTACTGTGGCATGTGATGGACGTTTTTTAAACTGATTTCAAGTGTTGAGATATATTGGGGAAATCTTGGGTGTTTGATGATTCGATCGGAAAGTTTAACTTTGTCTATTTATCTGGAATGTGATACAATAATTGGAATCCACAGGTAGTTATGAGATAACTAATTTGAATAATATAAACATAGCACTTTAGTCTCAGTTGATCGGTTGCTACGGAATTTTGATGTGATCAAAAGTCCGTCGCAATCACGTAGGGTACGCGGATACTCGCCGGGTAAACTTAATAGACAGCCTCACTCCATAGCCCCGACCAAGTGACTGTAGGAGAACCCCATCGCCGAAAGCATCCGTTAGGGTGCTCCCGGTAGCGGTGTTCCGCCTTGGTGCACTTCGTCGACGGTATCGGGGGTGCGGCCGTCTATTAAAGTTTGCGACGAGCATTCGATCAGGACGTCGGGAATCTTGTTGAATTGCCCGACTTGATATTGAAAAGTGTTTTCGATGATGAGACTAAAATGCGGGATTTATAATTGTTTGGCATACGATGTCTAAGGAGTTCATTTGGTTAGGCATGCGATGTCTAAGAAGGTTGCGGATTCCAACTGTTGTAGTTTTACATTTTCTTTTCTGTGACCGTAAGCGTAGTATGTGGTGTATTGCCGGCTTCGTTGCTATACATCAACGACAATCGGGATACGCATACTTGCTTACGTTGATGATATGTGATATTATGTGTTGCTGTGATATGTTATATTGGATCGTCGCGTTTGAATAGCCGGGGGTTTTATGTGAGATGAGAGTTTTTTTCTTTTTCATTCATGTAAAATTCATTTGTATGTAATATTCTTTTATTGGGGCACTTCCAGGTAGCGGAAGATGTCACCGTTGTATATTATTTACTTTTCCGCATTAGGTAGACCCAAGGAGGGGAACACAAGTAACCGGGTTCTAGGGTCCAGTGGGAGACCATCTCGAGGAGTCGAGACCGGGTCTCCTAACCCTAGAATTGGCAGTGTTACTTGCCGCTCTCATAGGGGTCTAGGTATGTGGGTTTGGCTATTCATCGCGACCGTGGAATCCGTGTTTTATACAGGCTCGTATTGAAAACACGGACGTCCTAGTATATCCAATATTTCATATATGTTCTTCTGCTGCAATGTTCTGTGATGAGATCATATTACTGCCTGAGACGAATGTTTATATTATATATATGAGATATATGTTATATTGCAGATTTCGTTTTCAAAAGACATGCTTGTGAAGCATAATAAAATGGGACTTCATTAATGAGATTAATGAAATTAAAAGAAACCTAAGATGTTGTAGAAACTTGTTTATAAAAACTGGTAGCTACAGTTCTTGCTTTGCATAGCGGTGTTCCTTGTAGAACATCCAGCACCTTATTCGATAAGGAAAGGACCGAGATCCCTTCACCGGGAGTGACTCCTTTAGCAATAACTGGAAGATGCTACAAACTCGGTTTGTCTTTTGATTGCTTCTATAGTTCTTGCATTGCACAGTGATATATATGATATATCCTGCACCTTATTCGATGAGGAAAGGGCCGACGATCCCTTCACCGGGAGTGACCCCTTTAGCAAAACTAGAAAAGCCTCAAAAAAACACTCCATTTAAAATCACTCGATTCTACGACGATATCAAGTTCATTACGCAAAGGGTTTTCTGAAAAACCCGTCGTAGCCCTCCGTCATTTCAGATAAGTACTTCATAGTATTCGTGCTGCGTTTGTTGACCTTGTCAAGGCGTAGTGTGCGGTAGCTATTTATGCTTATCTGCATAGGCATATGATGCGATTGAGTTAGGGTAGTCGTGCGACTTTGTTGACCTTAGACAAGGGTCGTGCGGGTGGGTTTAATTCAATCAGGAAATGACGGGTTGAACTTGGCTAGCACTTATGATTTGTTGACCTTAGCCAAGGTCATAAGTTGCTAGGGGCAAAATATTATTGGGAATTTCAAGTGTTGAAATTTGCAATGAGATTGCATGCCTTCTATAAGATAGTTGGAACCCGATACCCGCTGCGAGTAAGAGTTACTCCTGGGAGAGTTTTACACATTACAATTAGCCGATCAAGTAGGTGTCTAGAAAGGTGTTAACGGGGTTATGCCTCTGGGAAAACGAGGTTTACTGTAATTAGGTTCGTGCGAGAGCACGGGGGACCTCCCTCAAAGTACCGACGCTGGCCTGGCTGAAAGATTGGCGAACTTGTAACGTGTAATTAATCCCGGCTAGTCTTTCCTTTTAGGGTTTGAAGGAAGATTTGACTAAAACAGTGGGAGACATCCTGATTCGATATATTATATAACCAATCTAATCTTGCAAGAGCATACGCTGAGTGTTTTCTTCTCTCTCTCTCCAGGTAGCGACCATATCACGCCTTAATCAAGATAATAAAACGGATATATTGACCGAACCCGCTTGTTATACTGAGCTGGGGAACGTTGGTCCCGCTCCAACTTATAATTGTTATAAGACAGAACAGGAAATTGGGGAATGCCAGATTTCCCGTGCTGCCCAAACGAAGAAAGTGTATGTTGATGCATCGTCTTCGGGTGTATTCATTACACAGAACTGTTTCTCAGTATCCTTTACGTCCTGGGTATGTGATACCGGATCAGGATCCCGTATATGTAATCTGTTACATGGGCTACAGATAGGTAAAGACTGAGAACGGGTGATAAGTTTCATGAGACAGAAAACGGTGCAAGTGTTGCAGCCAAGTCTGTTGGTCACTGTCACCCTGTATTACCAGAATACATTGATTCTGAAAAATGTTATTAGATACCGAACCTGATATACAAAATCATATCAGTCTCTTTATTAGTAAAGAAAGGATATAATTTTGTATTGTTGGATAATGTTTTGAGCATTTCCTATGTCAAGAGTTGATCGGTTCAGGCACGTTATCTAAAAGCATTGACGTTCTAAATCAAACTACAGTTCTTAGTATATGGAACATACACAAGAGGAAGAGTTCAGAATTGAATGAATCCTTCTTGAGGTATTGTAGACTAGGTCATATCAATGCGACCCGACTGGCTGAAGTTACATATAGATGCATATTTAAATTAGTTTGAATTTACATCTTATGAAACTTGCCGGTCATGTCACAAAGATAAGATGACCACAGCTCTGTTTATTGGAAACAAAGAAAGAGTTAGTGAACTTTTGGGATTGATACATGCTGATGTATGAAAGGTCCCCTGTCTACACATGCTAAGACCGGTTCTTTTTACTTCATTACGTTCTCTGATAATCTCTCAAGATTCAGACATGTGTTCCTGTTGAAACATAAGTCCGAACCTTTTGAGATATTCACAGAATATAAGTTAGAAGTAAAGAACCAAAATACGGGTAAAAGTATTATGTCCTTTGATGAGATCAAGGAGGAGAATACTTGAGCACGGAAATCCTGGACTATTCTAAAGGAGAATGAGATTCTCTCTCAGCATTACTCCTCCTATACACCATAGCACGATGGTATATCGGGGCGGAGCAATAACACCCTATGTGATATGGTGTGCTCTATGATGATTACTACTGAGTTTCCTATTTCCTTTTGGGAGTTATGCACTTGAGAAGCTGCATACCAGTTGAATAGGGTTCAAATCAAATCAGTTGTCTACCACTTCATATATGATATGGAAAGGGAAGAGCCCATATCTTAAGATTGTTAAGATTTGGGGTTGTCCGGCCTATGTCTAAAAGCAAAATCCGGACAAGCTCGAGGCAAGGTCTGTTATGTAGAACTGGAAATGTTCCAGCTATACAAAATGCAGCTGATGATTTGGTTGAACCAAAGGATTCAATAGTTTCCAACGAACCTCAGCCTCTCCGCCGATCTAGTAGGGTTCCTCACCCACCTGAGAGATACTTCGGTTTCTCTATGACAGTGGGAGCGAGGATTGCATCATGAGATGATGACCCTACTAGTTTCGAGCTGGCCATCAGGAGTGAGACTCTGTAAGAATGGCTGGATGCTTATCGATCTGAGATGGAATCCTTATACACCAACAAAGTATGGACTTTGGTTGCTTTATCTGAAGGGTTAAATCCCCATCAGGAGCAAGTATATCTTGAGAAGATTACTTGGTGTACATGGAAAAGTTGAGACTTTCAAAGCTATGCTTAAGTTCATCCAGATCCTACTTGCCACGGCTACATACCATGACTACGATATCTGGTGGTTGGGTGTCATGACTGCTTTTCTAAATGATGTTTTAGAAGAGAACGTCTGTAAGTACACAGCCAGAGGGCTTCGTAGACAGTGGGTGCAGTGGAAACGTGTACAAGATGTTTTATATGATAAAACAGGCATCGCGGAGTTGGAACATCTGTTTTGATGTGGTAGTCAAAGAGTTTGACTTCATCAAAATGGTAGATGAACCTTGTATATACAAAAAGATAGTAAAGAGTATGGTGGTGATCCTCGTAGAGTACGTGGATGACATACTCTTGATAGGGAAGGAGTTTCCTATGCTACGCTCGGTCAATCTCCGCTTATCACAAGGATTCTCCATAAAGGATCAAAGTGATACCTACTAAATCCTAGGTTTTGGATCTATGAGATAGATCTAATTGGATGTTAGGACACTCACTAGTTGTAGTGAGATGGTATCAATCGATCCTGGGGAGAATCACTGGAAAGGTTCCAGGGTGATAAGGACGACTGAATGTCAGTCGCAGGCATTGTCTATACCCTCAGTGGAGGGACGGTATGTTGGAAGAGTTCCAAGCTAGATACCGTGACATACTAGACGATTAAAGGCAAGATACATCGTTACCAAGGATACTACCAAAGAGGAGTCTGGATATTTAAAAGTTCATAAAATGAACTTCGTTCCTACCATTGTATGACAATGGAGTTGTGGCTTTTGCCAAGGAACTACCGTCCCATCAGAAATCCAGATATAATTCTTAGGCAGTATCACCTGATCATGGAGATGGTTGATCTCCAGGGAGATCGAGGTTAGGAGAGTAGACACAGAGGACAACAGCGCGGATCCAGTCACAAAGGCATTTTTCTCAGTAGAGACTTTTATGGGATGGTTGAGTATGAGATACTTCAACCGCAGCTAATTGTTGGGTATGCGATACCATAACAGATGGCCCTAGTGCAAGTGGGAGATTGTTAGTTATATGTATGCCCTAGAGGCCATTACTGTACATACGATGTATATTGTTGTGGATGCTAGGACATATATAGGGAGGACTTTCTTGCTCGACATGATAGTATGCTATCTGGTTGTACTTTATCTTAACATGTACTCTGATTGTCTCTATATTACATGTTGTAAAACCCTTAGGATATGTACTCGACTACTGGGACTATGATGAGATCATACTAGTGGGGCCACGGTACTCGACAAGTACATCCTATAATTGTTCCTAGTCGTGGGTGTATCGAGATAGGGCATCGATGCACCAGAGTAGACTAGCGTATGCGCATCTTGACCCATATGATGGGCGATGGATGATCCCATATCCATCGGTGTTTGACATCAAAGATGGTGTACGGGTGCTCAGTGGAGACTGGGTACACTGGACGGACTCGCCGAGAACTCCCAGATGGTATTATACCATACGTCAGATGGCAGTTCTCCGGTGACACTGGTACAGAGTAGTCTGTTGACCCGAGATCGTCATAGAGTCTTGTGTGATTCCCACTGTGCTTTGATTTCCATCATACCACGTCCAAGAGGGCGTGCAAAAAGGTGGCTTTTGGGTACAGTCCCGAATCAGATGGAGGCAATGAGCGATAGGAGGGGATTCGTCTCTCCCGGTATAGGGAGTTGATGTTGTTCTGTGTTCGATTGGCTATAACCGGAAATCCCTGGCCAGGGTTGCTGAGATTTACTGGTAAGTGTTATCAGCAGTTTCTCGAACTGTTATAGACCTCATATCGACACGACTTATCGAGCTACTGGGGTCTGAGGTTTACCACCCCTAGGCGAGATATGCAACATATCAGACACCGAGACCGGACTGTACGGGAGTGTTACTGTTTGGATTCGCAGGAGAAGTTACAGGCTTGCTTGTTGATCTTCTGAGCGCTCAATACCTGGGTAGCTGTTACGTTTAGCTGACCGCTTGCAGCTTGTGGGTGTTTGATATGATCATCACCTACTGCCGGCGTATTGACGATTCTTTAGAGTCCTACACAGAGGTTTCTTGACTCAGGAAAAACAAAGTAGGAGCACATATGTGATATGTGCGGGACCGAGGATAATGCGATATGTCATACCGTATTACATTCTCGCGATATTTGATATCAGCCGAGTTATCGGATCAAGTGTTGATTCGATGAATCGGTACGGATAAATATTAGTCGGTTATATGCGATATAGCCGGATTGTCGGATCAAGTGTTGATTCGATAATTTAATGTATAATAATATATATGATATATTAAATTACATTAACTAATATTTGCTCACTAAAAGATTCTTTTTCTCACTCGGGTAATACATTGATATATATGCGATATATGTTAATTGTATTATTTTATTTTGTTACGATAAATATTATATATGTGATATATAATATTGTAACATGATATGATAACTAATGCAACTTGTTTAGTGGAGTTTAAACTTGATTAGGGTTCGGATTAGGGTTAAACCTTCTAGTTGATTCTAGAAGCTTTTCTTTTTGTCATGATAAAGATATTTGCAAGTGACTCATGCTTTAACCAAACCCAAACCCTAACCCTAGTTAATTCTCTACAAGAGTTAGCTTGACCATGGTTGCATTATCTATCATATTATTTCATTTCCTATTCATCACAAAAGGATAATGATCATTGTTCATCTTCTTCCTTCAATTCTTTCATGGAAAAACCTTTCTTGATTTTTCCAAGTGATGAATAATTGTGAGAAAAATATAAATAAAGAGAGCAAAATTCCTACTTCATCATCCTCATCTTCCCTTGCCATTTAGATGAGGGTGTTCACATCATTTCATGATTGTTAGCTTGTGTTAAAGAAACTTCAAGGTAGACCATCTTAGTATCGAAGATCGGAAGCAAAGGTTGCGTCTTTCTCTTCGTGGAACCTCTCGAGAGTCCGGAACCCGATGATCGCAGCGAAGGGACCACAACACGGAGCATATGAAGTGAAGGACCGGATCTACAAAGGTTGTAATCCTTCTCACTTAGTGTTAAAATGTTTAGCATGTTAGTTTTCGCCTAATCTCTAGTTTAAAGTTCCGTATTCGGGTTGTTCGGCACGGCTAAATTTTAAATCGGGCATGGTTGATGCCTCGTAGACCCTTGTGCGCGTGCCTAGCAACCCTACAGGGTCTACAGACTAACCTGTACCAGTGTCACCGGAGAACTGCTATCTGGCGATAGGTATAATACCATCTAGGAGTTCTCGGCGAGTCCGTTAAGTGTACCCAGTTTCCACTGAGCACCCGTACACCATCTTTGATGTCAAACACCGATGGATATGGGATCATCCATCGCCCATCATATGGGTCAATATGCGTATACGCTAGTCTACTCTGGTGTATCGATGCCCTGTCTCGATACACCCTCGACTAGGAACAGTTATAGGATGTACTCTTTGACTACCCTGGCCCCACTAGTATGATCTCATCATAGTCCCAGTAGTCGAGTACATATCCTAAGAGCTTTATCAACATGTGAGAGCAAGACAGTAAACCAATACAAGTCAACATGTTAAGACAAAGTGAAACCAAATAGCATATTATCATGTCGAGCAAGAAAGTCCTCTCTCTATATATCCAAGCATCCACTATAATATACATCATATGTACAACAATGGCCTCTAGGGCATATATATATAACTAACACCACTAACCCCACATTGCTTGTTTACTCTGCACAATTCTAGAGAGCAATAAAATTCACATTTAATCCTATTTTATTACAAATTTTAATACACCCATTCACTACACTAAACCATAGCTTTTCCTATAAATACCACCCCTCATATCACCCCTACCCACTCACAAATCCCTGCCAAAACTCTCAAGAAATTTCCAAGTTTCTATAGTGTGCAAGTGGAGTTAACGAAGGGCGAAACTCCGACGAAGTTCCGACGACGATATGAGGAGTTTCCGGCAACGAAACAAAGAACCGACGAACCTAGACCTCCTCCTATCTGCCCCCTCCATCAAAGCCTGTAAGTCCTTTTTTCCCCTCTCATCTTCATCTTTAAAAAGTTACAAAACTAAAACCCGACGGAAGTGGAGTTAGTCCGACTTCCGATTCGGTTTTCTTTAAAAACTATACTTTTCTTAATCAAGATAACTTTATATTCTCACATATTGCTTAACAAATATTAACAAAACCATTAAATCGAGTTTCACCTCAAAATAATTATTTTTGTGATATTTATCGTATTTTTACATAAGAATACCACAAACTATTCATTTCGACATTATAACCTTATTTCTTGCTATACCTTTAGATAGTTCATGAGGTAATGACCTACCTCATCACAACACACATATCTATCATAACACGATGAATCATAGGACTATAGAATACGGGAAATAAGAGTTTGCAAATAAATCCCTTTAACTTATAAAACCGTTTTCTTTAAAAAGTGTATTTAATTTTCCATGCAATTGCGCCTCTACAACCCACTTTTGGGGACCCCATTCGGGATGGTGCGGATTATCGCACATCCTCGGGTATAGTAGAGTGAGATACAGACCTCCGAATGGAGCATTCGATCTCGATGGAATTTTTGATGAATTTTTCTTTAGAAAATGAGATTTCGACAAGAAAATAAATAAATTATTTTCATTATATATATATATATCTATTATCAAAATATCTATTTTCAACTATATAAATATTCCATGTTTCCAAAACTCAAGAAAAGAATTCAAATATTACATGTAACTACCATGATAATTCAAACAACATCCATATTACACATAAATACCATATATTATGAATTAAGGTTTTATTCACTAGAATTTCACATTGATAAAATATACATCTATGAAACCTTTAAAGATGATAATTAAATGTAAGTCGAAGTTAGACACCCCACATGATGCGGGGAGGCAGAATAGGTAAAACAATCATTTTGTTTAAACTAACATCGACTAACTTTACGGATCTTTGCTAAACCCTAACTAACAACTATCTAGAAGTGATTAGCTACTATGATAGATGATTATACCTAATGAATCAATTCCTTCTTGTTCTCGTTGACCACCTCCTCGTCGGCCTCCTCGTTGTGATAGAAGATCCACCCGAGAGCAACTTCTCCAAGCTTTAACCTCTCACTTGAGGTAACTAGGTTTCTATGAGTGCTAATCAAGGTAACATAGAGGATATAGAAGAGGATTAGGGATCTATTAGTCTTGCTAACCCTTGGATCTCAACACATGAGAGGTTAGGGTTAGTTCTTTGAAGAGAGAGAACTTGAGGAGAGAGAAAGTGAGAGTGAGAATGATATGAATAATATCTCATTTATGAATATATATGAAGCATGATAATTATTAAATGAATAACATATGATAATATCAACCATGCTTCATTAACTCGCTATGTGTGAATCACCTCATGAGTCATTAAGCAATAAATGCTTCAATAACTCATTTGGATGAATCACACCATGAGTCATTAATCCATTTAATGCAAATTCCACCTAAGACTCCAACTCATCAATCTTCTAGAAACTTCTCGACTAATTACGAGAAGCCCCTCCCATCCGTGAAAACACGGAAATACTGAGACTGTATAAATCCAATAATCCAATACTAGAATCTGGCTTAAACCAAAGCCTGCTAGTATAAACTGTCCGAACATCGTACGTGCGAAAAAACAAGTATGTGTCGTCGTAAAACCATACGACCTCTATATCGTTTCGCCCGAAGCAGGGAAACTCTCTGTGTGGGACTCTGAAGACTCGACACTACGCTGGCAGTAGGTTTAACCGAAGACCGCAAGCGGCACTAGCTGTACGTAAGGGTCCTCTGGTAGATGTCGATAAGAAGGCAGATGAGGAAACCCATCCGAACTCCTACTGAGCCTGATGTGACAATCTCTGTACAGTCCGGTCTGTTCGTCTAAGACTATCGCATATCGGGCCTTGGGGGCGGCAAGCGTCAGTCCCCTAAAAGGCGGTATAAGTCATGTCGGAGTGAAGCCCATTACACCTTGAGAAGCTACTGAAAATCCTACCAGTAAATCTCGTTTTTCCTGGCCAGAGACTTTGTGTAATGTCTTTCCAAACACAGCGCGATATCTGTAAGTTTACGTTAGACACCCCACAAGATGCGGGGAGGCGGAATAGGTAAAACAATCATTTTGTTTAAACTAACATCGACTAACTTTACGGATCTTTGCTAAACCCTAACTAACAACAACATAGAAGTGATTAGCTACTATGAAAGATGATTATACCTAATGAATCAAGTCCTTCTTGTTCTCGTTGACCACCTCCTCGTCGGCCTCCTCGTTGTGATAGAAGATCCACCGAGCGCTACTTCTCTAAGCTTAACCTCTCACTTGAGGTAACTAGGTTGCTATGAGTGCTAATCAAAGTAACCTAGAGGATATAGAATAAGATTAGGGATCTATTAGTCTTGCTAACCTTTGGATCTCAACACATGAGAGGTTAGGGTTAGTTGTTTGAAGAGAGAGAGCTTGAGGAGAGAGAAGGTGAGAGTGAGAATGATATGAAATAATATCTCATGTGTGAATATATGAAGCATAATAATTATTAAATGAATAAAAAATAATAATATCAACCATGCTTCATTAACTCACTTTGTGTGATTCATCCCATGAGTCATTAAGCAATAAATGCATCATTAACTCCTTTGGATGAATCATACCATGATTCATTAAACCATTTAATGCAAATTCCACCTAAGCCTCCAACTCATCAATCATCTAGAAGCTTCTCGACTAATTACGAGAATGCCCCTCACATCCGTGAAAACATGGAAATACTCAGACTGTATAAATCCAATAATCCAATACTAGAATCTGGCTTAAACCAAAGCCTGCTAGTATAAACTGTCCGAACATCGTACGTGCGTAAAAACACGTATGTGTCCGAACCCTGTCGTAAAACAATACGATCTCTATATCGTTTCGCCTGAAGCAGGGAAACTCTCTGTGTGGGACTCTAAAGACTCGACTACTACGCTGGCAGTGGGTTTAACCACAGGCCGCAAGCGGTACTAGCTGCTGTATGTAACGGTCCCCAGGTATATGTCGATAAGAAGGTCGATGAGGAAACCCATCCGAACTCCTACTGAGCCTGATGTGACAATCTCCGTACAGTCCGGTCTGTTCATCTAGGACTATCGCATATCGGGCCTAGGCGGCGGCAAGCGTCAGTCCTTTAAAAGCGGTATAAGTCGTGTCGAAGTGAAGACCATTACACCTTGAGAAGCTACTGGAAATCCTACCAGTAAATCTCGTTTGCCCTGGCGAGGGACTTTGCGTAATGGTTCTCCAAACACAGCGTGATATCAACTTCCAATACCGGGAGAGACGAATCCTATCTAACCGCCACTGTCTCCAAGTGCTTCGGGACTGCACCCAACTGCTACCTGTTTGCACGACTCCTTTGAGCCGTGGTAGGGTAGCAATCTAATAACTGTGGGAACACACTCGAGACGAAGCAGCAGTATCAAGTTTGCGGACTATGCTATACTCATGTCACCTGGGAACTGTTAACTAATGACTGGTATAATATCCGGTGTACCCGTAACCCAACGAGCACCTGTATACAATCTCCAGTATGACGTACTGATGGCTGTGGGACAGACCATCTCCACAACTGGGATGAGAAGCGTACACACTAGTCTACTCCGGAGTATCGATGCCCTGTCTCGATAATCCTACGACTAGGGACCTGAAAAAGGATGTGCTTTTAGACTACCGAGCCCCCACTAGTGTGACCGCCATCACAACGCTGGTAGTCAAGCAAGATCCTAAGGGCTCTATCAATATGTATTCTCGATATGCTAACATATACACACATTAAGATAGATACAAATCAAGGAGCGTACTACCATGTTTAGCAAGGCTGTTACTATAACTTTGAATATCCCAAGCTTCCATTAAGTAATATACAAGCTAGTATGATACAATAATGGCCCCTAGGGCATATACACTAACAATCTCCCACTTGCACTAGGGCCATGTACTGGCGTATCGAAGACCTATCATCTCGAGTAGCCTCTCGAACTGAATCTGAGGTAAGGCCTTAGTGAATGGATCTGCAGTGTTCTCCTCTGTAGCAACTCTCCGGACCTCGATCTCCTGTCGATCTATAATCTCCTTGATCAAGTGATACCGCCTTAAGAAGTGTCTTGACTTCTGATGGGACCTGGGTTCCTTTGCTAAAGCTATAGACCCATTGTTGTCACAATACAGAGGTATTGGATCAACAATGAATGGAACCACCTGAAGTTATGCGAGGAACTTCTTCATCCAGACCGCTTTTTTTACGGCATCGTAAGCAGCGATATACTCCGCTTCCATCGTCGAGTCGGCAACGGTGTCCTGCTTGGAACTCTTCCAGCACACTGCCCCTCCATTTGGGGTAAAGACATAACCAGACATGGATTTGGTGTCATCCTTGTCACTCTGGAAGCTGGAATCAGCAAAGGCCTCGATCTTGAGGTCTTTTCCGCCGTAAACCAAGAACATCTCCTTAGTCCTTCTCAGGTACTTGAGAATGTTCTTTACTGTTATCCGGTGCATCTCCCCTGGGTCTGACTGATATCGGCTTACCACGCTCAGTGCGTAAGCTACATCTGGTCTGGTGCACAAGATAGCATATATTATAGAGCCTACCGCAGAAGCGTAGGGTATAATAGACATGCGATCCCTTTCCAAATCAGTCTTGGGAGACATCTCTTTGGAGAGGGTGATTCCGTGACAAGCCGGTAAACTACCGCGCTTAGAATCTTCCATACTGAATCTTTTCAGTATAGTATTGATATACCTGGACTGTGAAAGTCCCAATATCTTGTTAGATATATCACAATAGATCTGGATCCCCAGAATGTAAGAGGCATCACCCAGGTCGTTCATGGAGAACCTGTGTGACAAAAATCCTTTGACAGATTGTAGCTTAGGAATGTCACTTCCTATCAATAGAATGTCATCCACGTACAAGACGAGGAATACGACAGTTCGTGCTACAATTTTACTATATATATATATATATGGTTCAACTGGATTTTTGATAAAATCATATTCTTTGACCGTTTCATCAAAACAGATGTTCCAACTCCGCGATGCCCGCTTTAGTCCATAAATGGACTTAAGCAACTTGCACACTTTCCCGCTGCCCCCACTCTGATTGAAACCTTCTGGCTGATCCATATAGACACACTCTTCTAAATTACCATTTAGAAAAGCCGTCTTTACGTCCATCTGCCAGATCTCATAATCATGGAAGGCGGCAATGGCAAGAAGGATCCGAATGGATTTGAGCATAGCCACTGGAGAAAAGGTTTCGTCATTGTCTAAACCAGGTCTTTGACGAAAACCCTTTGCAACAAGTCTAGCCTTATAGGTTTCCACCTGTCCATCTGCACCAATCTTTTTCTTGAAGATCCATTTGCATCCTATGGGTTTTACCCCACCTGGAGCAATGTCCAAAGTCCATACTTTGTTGGTGTACATAGACTACATCTCGGTCCGCATTGCATCCAGCCATCTTACCGAGTCACCGCTCTGGATGGCCTGCTGGAAGCTAGTTGGTTCATTATTATCAATGACGCAATCCTCTCTATCCCCATCTATGAGAAAACCGTAGTATCTCTCAAGCAGATGAGACGGCCTACTACTCCTGCGGAGGGGTGCGGAAATGTCCTGTCCTTCTTGAACTACTGGTTCTACCAAACTTTCAGTAGTAGTTTGTGGTTCTGGAATTTCTTCCAGTTCTATTGCGCTCCCACTTGTTTCATTTTCTAAAAACTATTGTTCTAGAAAATGGGCATTACGAGAAACAAAAACCTTTTGTTTCTCTGCGTAATAGATGAAATACCCCTTGGAGTTCTTTGGATATCCTACAAACTTACACTGTACTGATCGTGCCTCGAGTTTGTCCGTATGCAGCTTTTTAACAAAAGCTGGACATCCCCATATCTTTAGATGCTGAAGATAGGGTTTCTTCCCACTCCATATCTGATATGGCGTGGTAGGCACAGTCTTGGTAGGAGCCCTGTTCAAAAGATATACTGCTGATTCAAGCGTATAACCCCTGAAAGATCGCGGTAACTCAGTATTACTCATCATGGAACGTACCATATCCAATAGGGTTCGGTTCCATCTCTCCGATACACCGTTATGCTGTGGAGTGTATGGAGGAGTAAGCTGAGAGAGAATTCCATTCTCTTTTAGGTAACCTGGGAACTCGGCACTTAAGTATTCACCACCTCGATCAGATCTTAGTGTCTCGATACTTCTGCCGGTTTGGTTTTCTACTTCATTCTTATATTCTTGGAATTTCTCAAAGGCCTCGGATTTATGTTTCATCAAGAAAATGAATCCATACCTAGAGTAATCATCCGTAAAAGTAATGAAATATGAAAAACCACCTCTTGCATGTGTAGACATTGGACCACATACATCGCTATGTATGAGTCCTAAGCGCTCTCTCGCTCTTACTCCATGTCCAGTGAATAGAGTCTTTGTCATCTTTCCTTTGAGACATGATTGACAAGTGGCATAAGATTGATATTCGAACGGATCCAAATATCCTCTCTATGTAACTTAGTTAACCTTGTCTCATTGATGTGGCCTAGTCTACAATTCCATAAGAAATCCTTATTTAAATCTGGAGACTTTATTTTTAGTGTGTTCTGGACATTGAAAATCTGTAATTGGTTTAACACATAGATACCGTTATCTTGTGTACCGGACCCAATCAAACCATGATTAAGGTGGATGTTAACAACATCGCTTACAAACGTGAAATCATAACCTTCTTTTGATAACAACAATACTGATATGATATTACACGTTAAACTAGGTACACAAAAACAGTTGCGCAAAACCAAAATATGTCCACTCGTCAATCCTAGGTGATAATCCCCTACGGAACAGCGCCCACGCTAGCTCCGTTAGCAACCTGGAGGGTCATATCACCAACCTTCAGCACTCTACGGTTTCTCTGTGCATGCAATGAATTGCATATATGAGATCTTAATCCGGTATCCAATACCCAGGAAGTAGAGTTGATTGACAGACAATTTTCAATTGCAAACACACCTGAAGTCGAAGCCACAGCTTGCTTCGGTTCCTGGTTCTTGGCAATCCAAGCTTTGCAATCTTTCTTCTAATGGCCTTTCCTACGACAGCGGAAGCACTCGTCCTTTTCCACTACTGTCACCACAACCTTTGTCTTTCCCTTAACTCCCACCTTACCAACACCACCTCTCGGTTTGGTAGCGGCCTTCTTCTTCCTTCCTTTGGCCTTTGCCTTGGACCCGGAAGAGGAAGCACCGTGAACAAATATAGTGGGTGTTTTCCTTGCTTTCTGCAAGGTGCCCTCTGCACTCCTCAACATGTTAAGGAGTTCTGGAAGTTCAATTTCTTTTCCTTGAATGTTGAAATTCAGAATAAACTGGGCGTAGGTGGAAGGAAGGGACTGAAGAACCAAGTCTGTATAGAGCTCGTTCTCTAAAGTCGTCCCGAGGTCCGCGAGCTCTTCTATATAGCTAATCATCTTTAGGACATGTTCTCCTACAGATGATCCGACGGCCAACCTCGACTAAAACAAGTTCTTCGAGGTCTCGTATCTTGCTATACGAGATTGCTCTCCATACAGTTCCTTGGTGTGGAGAAATATGGATTCAAGATCCATATTCTCGTGCCTCCTCTGATGTTCATTAGTCATAGAGGCAAGCACGATGCATTTAGCCTTCGCGCAATCTTTCTCCCAGGTCTTGCGGATTTCCTTATCCGCAACACTGGATTCTGGACCAGGAATAGCAGGTGCCTTAGCAGTAAGGACATACCCCAATTTGTCATAAGTTAAAGCCATCTTGACATTCCGGAACCAATCTTTATAGTTTGGCCCTGTCGGAATATTTTTCTCTAACAGTAACTTAAGACCTGTCATGTTCTGGGTCGCTGCAATTGAGAGAGAGAGAGGGAACACTTTAGCATGATGCTCTTGCAAGTTTAGAGTGGTTTTTAGTTTATCTAAACTGGATGGCTCCCACTGTTTCTCGAATCCCTCCTCAAACAAAAAAGGAATAACTTGCTTAACCGTTCAGCCAGGCCGGTGTCGGTACTTCGAGGGAGGTTTTACGACGCTTTCGTGAAGTTGTTTAATTAAATAACCTCTTTTCTCTGGGGGCGTAGCCCCGCTGACACCTTTCTCGACACCTACTTGGTTTATAGCATTGATCGTTAAGTGACGAATCTCTAGATGAATAGCGGATACTCACAGTAGGATCGGGATCCAAATATCATCGTTTGATAAAGCTGAAGGAATCCTACCAAAATTATCACACTCCAAATAGTATGCATCTCTTTGGAAATTTCAGTTTCTTTAGAAATTCCCGATATAAATTTCTGCCACATGCTCTTATGACCTTGGCGTTGGTCAAAATGTCATAAGTCACATGTCAAGTTCTACCCATTATTATCATGTTAATTTGAACCCATCCATACATACCCCTGACGTTGTCCAAATGATAATACGACTGTCCCAAACTAACTCATCTATCTATGCAACAAATGAATACCCAGCAGCTACCAAACACTATGCCTTGGCGTTGGTCAAAATACATAGCTTGAATACTACTGAATAACCAAATGAAATGACGGAGGGCTACGAATGGTTTTGGCGAAACCGTGAACGTAGTGAACTTGATATGATCGAACGAACCTGATAGCTTTTAAAAGGAGTGGTTAAAGCTCCGCAATTTAAAAAATATCTTCTATTTTAAAATAACCGAGTGGTTTTCTTTTAAACTATTCCAACGATTCAACTTTGGTTTATTTTCTTTGCATTAATATAATGCGTCCCATCAATTAACCTATCATGGCAGAAAATAACGAAAATACAACGTCCTCTTATGCCATCCGCATTCGCCACTGGGTCCCGTCATTCACCCGTTAGGTTACTTAACTAACGACAGAGCGGGGGTTGGGCTAGTGCGGGTGCAAAACATAAGTGACGTCTAATAGCTATCATATATAGATATTGTACATTCATCAGACGCAATAATAGGCATTCCAGATCACATATGAACATATTGGATTTTCTACAAATCCGCATTCCTTTTGAGCCTGCAAAGAAAGACGGATTACATAGTCGCGATGATAGCCAAAACCCCACCCTAGACCCCTACAGGTACGGCAAACTACCCGTCAAGTACCCGAAGTGAAGAGGTCTCCCTTAACAACGTGAGTAGGCTACTAAACACTTCAAAGTAACCGGTAACTTGTGCACCCTATCTTGGGTCTATCCTAGGAGCAGAAAACAGTAAATGAAATAATACAATGGTAGCTACAACCTCAACCCGGAAGTGCCCCGCAAAAGAATATTACAACAATTTACAAATTACATTTGAATGAAATAAACGCTCGTCCCACATCCCCGGCTATCCATTCACGAGAATCCAACAAGTCCACAAACCCAAACCAGTAAAAACCATTAAAGAAATGTGCAACCCCCTGCTAAACGACATACTAGCAGTTAGGGAGGTTTACGAACACATTAAACAAATCATAGATATAATCAAGTTAGCCAAACATCTTAGAATTTCGATCAAGCAAACACAAATGATTCTACTCCAAATAATTCTCTATGCACCTGAAACCTGAGCAGAAACAAAACATCCCAGAAAATACAAAATCAACACAGAAGAGTTACTGGGCAAATTTGGGCTGACTCGGCTTCAACTCGGCCATGGATCTACGGCGAATCGCTTGGATCGGCCGCGGTTCGGCGGCGGTTTGGCCGAGTCACGATCCCAAATTTCTCCAGTAATCTTATGTTGGATATAGTGCCCTCAAAGTCAATTATTGGATCGCAGGTACGTGATTGCAATGATTGAGGGAGGACCTATACCGATAGGACAGTCTTGCTCGAGATGATAGTATGCTATCTGGTTTGTCTTTATCATCGTGTACATGCTTTAGTTTACTATTGCATCTTGATAGAGCACATAGGATTCTTGCTTGACTGACAGCAGTATGATGGCGATCATATACGTGGGAGCTGGGGTCTATAAGCACATCCTTAAAGTGTCCCTAGTCGTGGGAGTTTCGAGACAGGGCATCGATACTCCAGAGTAGACTAGTGTATACAGTCGATACCCCGACGAGGGGCAATGGCTGGTCTCACAAGCCATTGGTGTCAGTTGGTTCACCTAAGATGTATACAGGTGCTCATTGAGTTATGAGTACACCGGACAGGACTCGCCGGGAACATGCTAGTTGGTATTATACATATCGTCAGATAGCAGTTCCCAGGTAACATGTGTACAGGTTAGTCTGTTGACCTGAGATCATCATTTGCCTCGTGTGAGTTCCCACTGTGCTTTGATTACTACCCTACCATGGCTCAAAGGAGTCGTACAAACAGGTTTTAGTTGGGTACAGTCCCGAGCCACATGGAGGCAGTGAGCGGATCGTCAAGGATTCGTCTCTCCCGGTATTGGTTGTGAGATCGCGCTGTGTTTAGGAGAGCCATTACACGAAATCCCTGGCCAGGGTAATCGAGATTTACTGGTAGGTATTCCAGTAGTATCTCAGGGTGTTCTGGGCTTCTTTCCGACACGACTTATACCGCTATTGGGGATCTGACGTTTACCAGCCCCCTAGGCCCTATATGCGATACTCATAGACGAACGGACTGGACTGTACGTATATTGTCACTGTCAGGCTCTGTAGGGTTTCTGGATGAGTTCACTCGTCAGCTTCCCTTCCGATCAATACATGCGCAACCGTTACGTACAGCTAGTACCTCTGACGTGCTAGTGGTTATACCCAGTGCCAGTATATTGATGAGTCATTAGAGTCCCCCACAGACAGTTTCCCAAATTCGGGCGAAACGTTGTAGAGGCCGTATGGATATATGGTAGGGTTCGATCATATTCGTGCACTTGTGCATGGATCATGATCGGACGGATAATACTAGCGGGCTTTGGTTTAAGCCGGATCCTAGTATTATTGTGTAGGAATATTTTTTTGTCTCATTGCATTTGTATTAGGTCGGAATACAAATGCGGGTTTGTACTTACAGTTGATGTGTAATCTCGTAATTCGTTACGGGATTATTTTGGGAGTTGCCAGTTTCATGTTTCCCATTCTAAACATCTTGATCCATGTTTATTTAGCATAAGCCACTTGCTTTTGTCTTTTCCTTCCCACACTGAATTTCCGGGCTGCCCATTTCGAGGGCATTCTTGTGGCATGGGGCTACAACTGTTGGAGGCATGGGTTTCCTTGTGAGGTGGCTGATTGTTCTTGGTGGGGGGTTCCTTGCAAATCTGCCAATTCATTATTGGGGGGCCTTTTTGTGGTGACAAATTAACACACTCACATTTTCATGCTACATTTTTTTTCTTTTACCAGCAAGCTTTAATAAACCCCCCGTTGCTTCTGGCCGAGCTCTTGGTGAATGCAAGCTGATTCTTTTTCCTTTGCTAAAATTCTTGGTTCACTTCATCATCTCATTTGTCAACTGCCATTCCCCTCCATCCAATCGCTTGGGGATCTAGAGACAAACGATTCTACACTATCTCTACATCAATCTTGGACATGTCGGCTAGTAAACTTCATGTCCGAGTTGCCTCGGTTCAAGGCGGGAGCCTGTATAAAGTTTCAATGACGTGGTGCCACATCGACGAGCGAGATCGGGGAGCGGACTTCGTCGGCGCAGCAGCGGTGAGTTTGGTGTGGAGATTAAAGACCGAAGGACATGGATCGATCGGTACAATCTTTTCAACTCCTTTTACATTTTGCTAGTTTACGGTTAATGGAACTTTCCGGGATTTGGGCTGCGGTGGCGCCGGTTTTGTAAAAAGTTTTTGTTCCGCATTTGGCGCCGTGTGACGGTCGGGGCCCCGCCGCATCCCAACATGGTATCAGAGCCACACCATTAACCGCTTACTAGCTTAATCTAACATGTCAAAAATATCGATAGAACAATATTTCCGAAACCGCAATTTCAAAACTTAATTTTCTGTCGAATTTGTAAACTGGTCGAAAAATTATTTTGAGTGTTTCAAAAAATCAGGCAGGCTTTTGTAAGACCTCTGTAGAAAATTGAGAAGTTGTTCCCTCGGGAACGCCGCGGAACTGCGGCCGTACCCACGCATTGGCCGCGGTTCCGCCGCCGTTATGGGGATTCAATGCACCAATTTTCTTCTGGGGTCTTCATCTTGGAATTGGGGTTTCTGGAACTTTTATTTTTGGCCCAGATTATTTTGAGTGCTGGTTTTGTTCTTAGGGCCCACTTTGGGAAGTTTTGTCGATCGGAATTTTAAATGTGTTAGTTTACAGTGCTTTATATTATATCTGCGACCGTGAATATCATTTGATCGGTAAATCTTGTCTAATCGCTATAGTCCCTTTAGACGGATTTGCGAACGTGAAATTCACGTTGATGTTCTGTGTTGTGCTGTGATGTTGCGGATTTGTCATGGTGGATAGCTTCTGTGCAATGGTAGTGCAGTTTGGATTTATTTGTACATTTGGTATTGCGGGGCGAGCGTCCGACATGTGGACTGCCGTCACTGCCTATTTGTATATTATTCTTTTGGGGCATGACCTGGATGAGGTCGGTGTACCTGTTGTATATATTTTATTTTCTGTACTAGGATTACCCCGCGGTGGGGTGTACGGATAGTCAGGTTCTAGAGGGCAACGGGCCCGCATCTCATGGCGTTGAGACGGAGGGGGCCTCGCTCTAGAATTGGCGGGCTATTCGCCGTACTCGTAGGGGGTACAGGTTGACCCAAGGAGGGGTGCTCAAGTTACCGGATCCCGTGAAGTGCTTGGTGGTCCATTCACTTTTATGAAGGGGGCAGCCTCGCTTCAGGTTTTGGCGGGTAACTTGCCGCGCTCGTAGGGGTCTAGGTTTTCATTGTACAGGCTATCCACACGACCAGGGGAATGTCGGGTTTCATTTGCGGCTTTATGAAACCCGGTGTAACGTTTTAGAAATCGTTATGTGAATTTTTCCGTTTTTGGGTAAAATTGTCGGTATTTTCTGTTTTAAACTGACTGTGATCAAACGACCATATAGACTTGCCCGCACCTAGTTTAGCTAAAATAAAGCTAGTGCGCAAGCTTTGGGGTTATATGGGACGTTTTGGTCCAATTTGAATTTTTCCCAATTTTAATATTAATTAATGCGGTATTCACATTTTGGGAAATTTCACTTAAGTGATCTTTTCAAATGAATCAAGTTGGTTAAAGCAAACCTTTCTTTAATATCTAGATATTTTTTGCGCAATTGGATTATTGGTTTAAAGAAAAAGAAAAGAAATAGAAGAGGTGCATGCATGTGTGGTTGTGTGTGTGTGAATGCATTTATGTGCATTAAATACAAGGAATTGCTAGGAATCTCTACTCACTTCCTCACCCACTCCCTCACTTGGCCGAGCCCTCCCCCTCTCTTCTGCCCTTGACAATTTTCATCTCTCTTTTCCTCACAAAATCCTTCACAAATCCACAATTCTTCACAAACTTCATCAAAATCTTATCTTTCATCTCTTGGATGCCTTGGAGCTAGGTAAAGCTTGGGTCTTTGTGTTCTCTTGGTTAGGTAATGATCCTTATCTGTTATTTTATAGTTTATGTTGTATGTAGTTAGTTAGTTTCAGTTTTAAGTGTTTAAAGTTTAGTTTGATGCGAAATATCGTATTTTTAGTATCGATTTGTGATATCTGTGACCTGCTGTGACCCCGAGATTTTACCAGAAAACCAAAAAATATAGTTTTGTAGTACCAATGACCATAGGCCCCACCTGAGACATCACCCTACCTGCTCGGACCTCGGCCGACGACAGGAGGGAAAATTCCGGCGACCTCGGCCCCTGGCTTGAGTGGGTGTGTGTGTTTTTGAGGGTAGGTCTATGCTGGGGTTTGGGTGTATTTGGTCCTGTTTGTTTGTTTAGTTTTCACTGTATGCAAAATCTAGAATCACTTAGGTAAGTTGTAGTGTTTTGTGTCCGCGCGATACGTTATACGACACGGATCGTGCACTTTGTGTGGTTTTTCTCTTAAGTTGTTTTCGTCGTGTCGCTACGTACGTTAGCCACAATACGGACACTTGAGAGTAAGCTTTGTGTTGTTACATCGGTTAAATATAGTGTGTACGTGTTTTAGGGTTATAATTAATATACACTTGTTTTATTGTCTTAATATTGTAGGTTCGCAAGCGTGGACTACGGACACAGCTACAAAAGGAAAACAGATGGTTGGCTACACTTAGCCAGGAGTGTTTGTGAGTAGATTTAACATATATAGGGGAATCGCCCGCATGGCGTTATGCGTCTGGGCTAGAAATGTTATTTTGTCACACATTCTATGTCAGATTTAGAATTGCGCATTTACCCAACTGTTTAGTAAATTGTTGTGCTTGGACTAGTATCCTTAGGACACTGCACAATTATTGACGGCACATGTTGCACGAGCACTGATAGTATGTCACGCACAACGCACATATAGAAATGATATTGTCTGGTTAGGGACATTGTGTCATTGATTCATATTTCTTATCGCATATGATATATAGCATACCTGTATACCGACATGCTTACACATATGCTTTGACATACTAGTTACCTGTATACTTATAGGGTATCGTACCATTAGGGATAGGTACATACACATCTAAGGACATAGCTACAGGTGTACTTTACATTTCATACTTCAGCTATACCTGAAGGGTATATCACATCATTACTGATAGGTAGATACCTATATTTTTTTGCTATACCTTCATGTGTTCATATATATCTGGCTATAGCTACGTATTTACCCTTATTGATGTATTATTAAGAATTTGAGATATTAGGAACCGCATGATATTTATATTAACTGGTTGCAGTTAATTAGTGTCTTTTCCTTCATATGCTTACATTTCAGCCTTATGTTGCATATATTTTTTTCATGGATTTTCGCATTGAGATATGGATTTTTTATAATGTTTTCTGGATTTGGGGACTGTGCGAGTTCATGAAATTATGCATTATTTGAAAAACCCGGTTTCCCTTGATATGATATTTCAGCAGCCACCATGAGATTTATCGGTGCGGATATATATATACCCCACGCGAGGAAAGGAGAGATCCGTGTGCGGGTACATGGTAGGGCCCGGAGGTACCCCGGGGCAAGAATCTCAGTGAGGAGATGAGTTAGTGTGGGAACCATACTTTCCAGTGACATTACCAATGACTCAGCGATTATCATGGAGATACCGACGGGAGTCATGTGCGTATGGATACGTCGAGAGGCGAGGGTCAGACCTAGGCACTCGAGCTTTCGGGATAGCATATGATACGTACCTATCAGGGTGCCAGTCATGGTGACAGCACCTAATAGATCAGCATTTCTGTGTCGATGCTTGACACATTGGTTTCATGATATTTCTTCTTACTCCTTTGTATATATAACAGGGGATTAGGCCGCTGTTATATATGCCCTTACACCAATATTAGTGGAATGGGATGCTAATATATGTGTATTGACATTAAATTATATAGATGATCATCTTTATTCATGCACATATACCTAGAATGTAAAGAACTCATTGACATTGGATTTAGGACATTTGAGAATTTATTTGATATCGATTACAGGATATGTGAGATATACATGATATTGTACATACGAGATATGTGAGATCTACTTAATATTGTACATTCGAGATATGTGAGATGTACTTGATATTATACATACGTGATATGTGAGATCTACTTGATGTTGTACATTCGAGATATGTGAGATATACTTGATGTTGTACATTATGGATATGTGAGACTTACTTGATATGATAGCTAAATTGGGGGGCTGATTTGAGGAAATTGGGATTTGGATTGTCTTGCTGGATTTTGATCCTACCACGATGTTAGGATTCCGTGGAAATGACATGTTTCATTCCATACTCTACATTTATTATTTATGCACTGCTTCATGTATTAGTAGTACCTGTTAGCGTACCTTCCATGACTGTTGCATTTACATACCTTTATTCATATCATTTCATCATGTATTAGTAGTACCGTTATAGTACCTTACATGATGTTGCATACAGATTGTCATATTATTACCGCCTCATGTGTAGTTGTACCTGTTAGTGTACCTTTCATGATTATCGTATTACATATGACTATTCATTGATATTAAACGCTTATGTTAGATTCGCGCTGTACGTGCATACTCGCGATTTCCTGCATATGTTATTTACTATTTACGAGTTGGCAACTCACCCCCGTTGTGCCACAGTGTTTGCAGGTGTTCATCAGGATAGTCAGAGGCAGGCTATTTTCATCCATCGCATCATCTTTTGCTGCGGATACCACTTCGCCTGACAGTGTGCAGTTTTGCCCAGGTGGGTTTTATGGTTATCCGATGTTGTATTGTATATCTGTTGTATCCATGTAATCTCTATCTACCAGTTTCATGTATGACTCAGTGACTTGGTGTGAGGACGATATTGTATATTATTTTGTGACTTGGAGGTTTTTATGCAGTTTTATTTATATCGTCTCTTTCTTCGCTACGGCGTCGTATATCTGTTGTGGTGTTTGTTTTCCGCCGTTGGGCGTGGATTTTGCTCCCGTTTGGGATGCTTTACTTTACATTTATGTTATACACATTTTGGGGGCTTGTTTTACAAAGGAGGTGCTGCCAAAATTTTAAGGAATAAAAGTGAGACTTTAAAGAATTTGGGTTGTGATTTCAATGGTTTTGAAAATACTATTATCACTTTCTTATTACTTTTGATGGTTTAGATTGCTGGGTTTTGGCTTTCTTTTACTCCGTTACGCCTGTAGACGTTGCGTAGTATTAGGGCCGTCACGTGCCAATTTCAGGTCGTGACAAAGTTGGTATCAGAGCGCTAGGTTTTACCTTTCGGAGTGTACGATGACCTTGGTATGATGGAGTAGGTAGCTTAAGCAGAGTAACGTAGTGTGTGTATGTCTGCAGCATACTCATGATACAATACTCCGCCTAAAGTGCCTAAGTACAAATTTCTTGAAATTCCTTCCCTGATGATACATATTCTTGTGATTCGATTTCCGTGTTCTTATCGAATCTTATATTCTATTTATAGCCTTTGCCGCCGACGACTATGGGGACTCAGAGAGGTGCAGCGAGGGCCGAGGTCAGAGTGGACTCGGGTGAGACAAAGACTGACCAGGATGGCACGCTCGTTGCACAGGAGCTAACGGTTTCGCCTCTGACAGATAGTATCGCTAGGCTTGTGGCAGATGCAGGACTTGCGCCGGCCGATGAGTTCCTTGGTTGAGGCCATTCGAGCGCAGCGACAGGAGGTTGTCACCCCTGTTAACCAGTTGTTCCTTGCGGTCAGTACACAGTATTCCGTTACCTACACAGCACCAGTGGATGCAGCCCCAGTTGATGAGGCACTTCTTCCTGAGACTTTGGGAGTTCCGGAACAGTGGAGGACTCGTACAGAGGTACCAGCTCGTAGACAGAGGTTCAGTCATCGTGACAGATTTCGTGACCGTCGTGGGAGTAGCAGAGGCTTTGGACGAGGACAGTCGTCCAGCTCTCATCCCCAGGAGGTCAGCAATCACCGCGTGGGTGTTTTTGGTGCGGAAGCCATCATCACCTCATCAGAAATTGTTCCTTAGCACCGCGTCCGATGCGTACATGAAGAGGTCATAGTCGCGAAGGGTTCGCTCAGAGGGGACAGGATAGCTGGGGAGGATATCAGTCAGTTGCGGGTAGAGGGCAGACACGAGAGTTTGCTTCTACTCATCGGGACGCGCGGGCGTCCAATGCTGAGTTTGCAGGTACTCTAAATTCACTTGTTCCTTGATGTACTTGTTGTTTTGTACACTTGTGCCATGGTTGGGACGAGAGTCGTGTTGGTTAGATCAGCTGTTGTTGTGTTAATTTCTGTCAGCGATTCTTTTGTTACACAATACGTATTTCAGTCGTGTGCCAATTGGTTAGGAGATAGAAATTCGTCCGTCACTTGATCCTTCTAAAGATGTTGGATTTGACGTTCTCCTGGGCACGGATTGGTTAGCTATGTGCTAGTCGTCTGTGGACTACTGCGAGAAAACAGTCAGGTATGTTTTCCCGGCAAGTCAGTTCGTGTTGTGTAGAGGGACAGTGGTACCGCCTCTCACAGCTTGAATTCAGCCTTTTTCGCTAGTCGGCTTTTGAGGAGAGGATGTCGTGGATTCTTGGTGTTCATTCGTGATACCGTAGCCACAATGGGTTTCTTGGACCGGTTTTCTTTCGTGCGAGAGTTTTCCAATGTTGTTCCAGGTGAGCCGGCGAAGCTTAAGGAGCTTAAGGATCAGCTGCAGGGTTGTTTGGTTGGGGGGGTTTTGCGTCTAAGTGTTTCACATTAGGGAGCTCCTATTTCTGTTCGTCAAGGAAAAAGACGGCAGTTTGAGGTTGTGTATTGATTGATCGTTAGCTGAACCGGCTTACGTTGCGGATAGGTATTCTTTACCTCGCATTGACGATTTCTTCGATCAGCTCTAGAGTGCGAGACATTTTCTAAATTTGTTCGGGATCAGGTCATCACTGTTGCGGGTTCGGAGTGATGACATTCTGAAGACTGCCTTGTGCGTGCTACGGGCTTTGTGTGTTTTGGGTGGTGTCATTGGACTCACCAATGCCCTAGCAGCATTCGTAGATATAATGAACCGGATTTCATCAGGCCGCTCCTCGACCAGTTATTGTTGTGTTATTGATGACATTCTGGTCTACTCAATGCGTCTTGAGGAACGGGGTAACACTTGAGGATTTGTTTTGCAGACATTGGGAGAGCCCCAACAGTTTGCTAGATTCTCAGAGTGTTCCATCGGGCTTGTTTGTGTTGACTCCTAGGTCTAGTAGTTACGGGAGACGGTTTCGTATGGTTCCGAAGGAGATTGAGACCGTACAGCTTAGGCCCAGACTTGTGAGCAGGACGGAGGTCCGCAGATTTTTGGACTTAGCAGGTTTTTACCGCCGTTTCATGCAGGATTGCTAGTGTAGTGCTGCCCCGTTGACTTGAATGACCTGAAAGGAGGTTCTTTTCTTTGGACTGAGGCATGCGTGCGGAGTTTTCCAGCAGTTGGAGATTCGGTTGACAATTGCACTAGTTCTTCTTTCTTTCTGGTTCGGGCGACTTTGTTGTTTAACTGTGATGTTTCGCGAGTGGGGCTCGATGGTGTACTGAGGTGACATTATAAAGTTATCGCTTTTGCTTCCCTACACTTGGAGGAAGTACTAGCAGGATATCCTACTCGTGATCTGGAGATGGCCGCGGTGGTTTTACGTTGGAAATTTAGAGACACTACTTATTCGGAGAGTCGTGTCAGATTTTTCACGGACCACCACAGGTTAATGTACATCTTCCTGCAGCAGGTTTTGATTGTTGAGATAGTCTTCTACAGATTTACAGTTCTTGTTCGATCGTGGAGTACAGCTTAGGTTCGCCTCTTCTGAGGAGACAGCTTGCTCATGTCCGCACCCGACCACTTTTCCTTAATCGCTTTCGCGAGGCACAGCTACCGATGCTCGTTCGTTAGAGATACTTGAGCATACTCGGTTGGTTAATGATTCGAAGTCCTTGATTTGTGACCAGGGTGTGCTATGATTAGGGACGCGTTGTGTATCTGTTGCTGATGGGCAGAGACGCAAAATCCTAGCACAGACACATCAGTCAGCTTCGGTATTCATTCAAGTTCCACCAACATTTGGCGTGACTCGTGAGGTAGTTACGGGTGGGCAGGAATGTAAAGAGAAGTTTCGGATTTCATTTTAAGGTGTCTGTCTGGTTGTGTGTTTAGGGTGAGCATCTGAGACTGGCTGGAGAGTTGCAACCTTTAACCGTTCCGAAGTGAGAATGAGAGCAGATCTCCACAAATTTCGTTATGGTGTCTACCCAGGTTTAGTAAGGGTGTGACTTCATTCGGGTGTTTGTTGTCCGGTTATACTTTGTTTGCTCAGTTGTTCTTTGTTAAGTTTGTGCGTTGCACAGAGTTCCTTCATGGGTCGTATCCAATTAGGGCACCCTGGTTGCTTGCCGCCTTGGGCAGGAGCTTCAGGAAGCCTTGGGTACTGGTTGAGCTTTTGCTCCATCTTTCCATCCGCAGGACTATGGTTTTGTGTGAGCGGGCTATACCGACTCTAGAGGTTACGCTGGTGCGTACGTGCTAATTGTTGTCGGCTGTTGGGGATCATCACTTGCCATTGTTAGGGTTCTCCTTCAATAGCTGTTATCAGGAGACACTCCAATTGGCAACCTTTAGGTTTTGTTGTTAGGTCGTGTTGATCACCAATCTGTTTTTCTGACTCTGCATAGTAGGATTTTTGGACCACAGCTAGTCTAGAGTCTTCGGAGATGATCCAGTTAGTTCAGCTCAGGATGAGAGTAGCCCAGTGCCGACAGAGGTCCTATGCCGACCATGGTGGTCGCAAACTTGAGTTCGCAGTGGGAGATCATGTATTCCTACGGACTTTTCCGATGAATGACATGTTGAGTTTTGGGAAGCTTATCCCAGGATCATAGGTCCTTTTGAGATCCTTAAAGCGAGTTGGTTCCGTTGCCTATAACTTGGCACTTCCGCCCAGATTATTGACTATTCACCCCGTTTCCTTTGTGTTGATACCTTGCAATTACCTTCATGACTTTTTCACTTGATTCAGCATCAGACCATTTAGCTTTGACGCGATCTTTTCGTTCACCTGCAGCCAATTGTGTTAGTGGCTCGGCAGGTGGAGAAACTTCGGTCAAGAGTCTTGCCGTCTGTGGAGAGTTTTCTTAGACGTAGCCATATTGTGAGGTGGTCACTTGGGAGGCTGCGAGCGAGATACGAGACATTGTAATCTTCTCTTTGAAGGTACGCTTTGTGAGAATTTTAAATTCGTGGACGAATTTTTATAAGGGGGGAGATTGTAACGTTGTAGAAATCGTTATGTGATTTTTTTTCGTTTTTGGGTAAAATTGTCGGTATTTTCTGTTTTAAACCGACTGTGATCAAATGACCATATAGACTTGTCAGCACCTAGTTTAGCTAAAATAAAGCTAGTACGCAAGATTTGGGGTTATATAGGACGTTTTGGTCAAATTTGAATTTTTCCCAATTTTAATATTAATTAATGCGGTATTGACATTTTGGGAAATTTCGCTTAAGTGGTCTTTTCAAATGAATCAAGTTGGTTAAAACAAACCTTTCTTTAATATCTAGATATTTGTTGCGCAATTGGATTATTGGTTTAAAGAAAAAGAAAAGAAATAGAAGAGGTGCATGCATGTGTGGTTGTGTGTGTGAATGCATTTATGTGCATTAAATACAAGGAATTGCTAGAAAACTCTACTCACTTCCTCACCCACTCCCTCACTTGGCCGAGCCCTCCCCCTCTCTTCTGCCCTTGACAATTTTCCTCTCTCTTTTCCTCAGAAAATCCTTCACAAATCCACAATTCTTCACAAACATCATCAAAATCTTATCTTTCACCTCTTGGATGCCTTGGAGCTACGTAAAGCGTGGGTCTTTGAGTTCTCTTGGTTAGGTAATGATCCTTATCTGTTCTTTTATAGTTTATGTGGTATGTAGTTAGTTAGTTTCAGTTTTAAGTGTTTAAAGTTTAGTTTGACGCGTAATATCGTATTTTTAGTATCGATTTATGATATCTGTGACCTGCTGTGACCCCGAGATTTTACCAGAAAACCAAACAATGTAGTTTTTTAGTACCTGTGACCATAGGACCCCTCCTGAGACATGACCCCACCTGCTCGGACCTCGGCCGGCGACAGGAGGGAAAATTCCGGCGACCTCGGCCCCTGGCTTGAGTGGGTGTGTGGGTTTTTGAGGGTAGGTCTATGCTGGGGTTTGGGTGTATTTGGTCTTGTTTGTTTGTTTAGTTTTCACTGTATGCAAAATCTGGGATCACATAGGTAAGTTGTAGTGTTTTGTGTCCGCGCGATACGTTATATGACACGGATCGTGCACTTTGTGTGGTTTTGCTCTTAAGTTGTTTTCGTCGTGTCGCTGCGTACGTTAACCACAATACGAATACTTGAGAGTAAGCTTTGTGTTGTTGCGTCGGTTAAATATAGTGTGTACGTGTTTTAGGGTTATAAATAATATACACTTATTTTATTGTCTTAATATTGTAGGTTCGCAGGCGTGGACTACGGACACAGCTACAAAGGGAAAACAGGTGGTTGGCTAAACATAGCCAGGGGTGTTTGTGAATAGATTTAACATCTACAGGGGAATCACCCGCATGGCGTTATGCGTCTGGTCTAGAAATATTATTTTGTCGCACATTCTATATCAGATTTAGAATTGCGCATTTACCCTAATGTTTAGTATATTGTTGTGCTTGGACTAGTATCCTTAGGACACTGCACTATTATTGACGGCTCATGTTGCACGAGCACTGATAGTATGTCACGCACAACCCACATATAGAAATGATATTGTCTGGTTAGGGACATTGTGACATTGATTCATATTTCTTATCGCATATGACATATAACATACCTATATACCGACATGTTTACACATATGCTTTGACATACTAGTTACCTGTATACCTATAGGGTATCGTACCATTAGGGATAGGTACATACACACCTAAGGACATAGCTACAGGTGTACTTTGCATTTCATACTTCAGTTATACCTGGAGGGTATATCACATCATTACTGATAGATAGATACCTATATTTTTTTGCTATACCTTCATGTGTTCACATATATCTGGCTATAGCTACGTATTTACCCTTATTGATGTATTATTAAGAATTTGAGATATTAGGAACCGCATGATATTTATATTAACTGGTTGCAGTTAATTAGTGGCTTTTCCTTTATATGCTTACATTTCAGCCTTATGTTGCATATATTTTATTCATGGATTTTCGCATTGAGATATGGATTTTTCATGATGTTTTCTGTATTTGGGGACCGTGGGAGTTCATGAAATTATGCATTATTTAAAAAACCCGGTTTCCCTTGATATGATATTTCAGCAGCCACCATGAGATTTATCGGTGCGGATATATATATACCCCACGCGAGGAAAGGTGGGATCCGTGTGCGGGTACATTGTGGGGCCCGGAGGTACCCCGGGGCAAGAATCTCAGTGAGGAGATGAGTTAGTGGGGGAACCATACTTTCCGGTGACATTACCAATGACTCAGCGGTTATCATGGGGATACCGACTGGAGTCATGTGCGTATGGATACGTCGAGAGGCGAGGGTCAGAGCTGGGCACTCGAGCTTTCGGGATAGCATATGATACGTACCTATCAGGGTGTCAGTCATGGTGACAACACCAGATAGATCAGCATTTCTGTGTCGATGCTTGACACATTGGTTTCATGATATTTCTTCTTACTCCTTTGTATATATAACAGGGGATTAGGCCGCTGTTTTATATGCCCTTATACCAATTTTAGTGGAATGGGTCGCTAATATATGTGTATTGACATTAAATTATATAGATCATCATATTTATTCATGCACATATACCTAGAATGTAAAGGACTCATTGATATTGGATTTAGGACATTTGAGAATTTATTAGATATCGATTACAAGATATGTGAGATATACTTAATATTGTACATACCTGATATGTGAGATCTACTTGATGTTGTACATTCGAGATATGTGAGATGTACATGATATTGTATATACGTGATATGTGAGATCTACTTGATGTTGTACATTCGAGATATGTGAGATTTACTTGATGTTGTCCATTATGGATATGTGAGACATACTTAATATGATAGCCAAATTGGGGGGCTGATTTGAGGAAATTGGGATTTGGATTGTCTTGCTGGATTTTGATCCCACCACGATGTTAGGATTCCGTGGAAATGACATGTTTCATTCCATACTCTACATTTATTATTTATGCACTGCTTCATGTATTAGTAGTACCTGTTAGCGTACCTTCTATGGCTGTTGCATTTACATACCTTTATTCATATCATTTCTTCATGTATTAGTAGTACCGTTATAGTACCTTACATGATGCTGCATACAAATTGTCATATTATTACCGCCTCATGTGTAGTTGTACCTGTTAGTGTACTTTTCATGATTATCTTATTACATATGACTATTCATTGATATTAAATGCTTATGTTAGATTCGCGCTGTATATGTATACTCGCGATTTCCATCCATCGTTGGCAACTCACCCGCGTTGGCAACTCACCCGCGTTGTGCCACAGTGTGTGCAGGTGTTTATCAGGATAGTCAGAGGCAGGCTATTTTCATCCATCGCATCATCTTTTGCTGCGGATACCACTTCGCCTGACAGTGTGCAGTTTTGCCCAGGTAGGTTTTGTGGTTATCCGATGTTGTATTGTATATTCATTGTATCCATGTACTCTCTATCTACCAGTTTTATGTATGACTTAATGACTTGGTGTGAGGAAAATATTGTATATTATTTTGTGACTTGGAGGTTTTTATGCAGTTTTATTTATATCGGCTTTTTCTTCGCTACGGCGTCGTTTATCTATTGTGGTGTTTGTTTTCCGCCGTTGGGCGTGGATTTTTCTCCCATTTGGGATGCTTTACTTTACATTTATGATATACCCATTTTGGGGGCTTGTTTTACAAAGGAGGTGCTGCCAAAATTTTAAGGAATAAAAGTGAGACTTTAAAGAATTTGGGTTGTGATTTCAAAGGTTTTGAAAATACTATTATCACTTTTTATTACTTTTGATGGTTTAGATTGCTGGGTTTTGTCTTTCTTTTACTCCGTTACGCCTGTAGACGTTGCGTAGTATTAGGGCCGTCACGTACCAATTTTGGGTTGTGACACCCGGGGATCCCAGATTATCTGTTTTGTTCTGTGATGCTTATTACTTTTTTGTGATGTTGCATTTATCATATCTGGAGCGATTATTATATATTGATATATATACTAGTAGATGTTGTATATGTTTTGCACCCGCGCTAGCCCAGTCACCGCTCTGTCGTTAGTTAAGTAACCTAACGGGTGATGACGGAACCCAGTGGCGAATGCGGATGGCATATACGTACATTTTATTTTCGTTCTTTTGTGGTGTGATCAATTGATGCGACTGCGTTGATTCTTATCAATGCAAGAAAAACAAACCTATATTTGATGTTGTTGGAACCAATTTTTCAAAAAGCTGTTATTACAAGGGCGTTCTCTTTTGTTTTGCACAGTAGTATTCATTTTGGAATATCCAGCACCTCATTCGACGAGGCAAGGGCCGAGATCCCTTCATCGGGAGTGACCCCTTGGACAGAGGTTTGCGTCAGGGTATTAACTTCTCTATAGTCGATTACTTTTTGCTTTGCATCGTGGTATTCAGTTGGAATATCCTGCACCTCATTCGACGAGGAAAGAGCCGAGATCCCTTCACCGGGAGTGACCACTTTAGCAAAAGTTTTCGCCACTATATATTTTTATAAAACCACTTGGATTCCTTCAACGATATCAAGTTCATTACGCAAAAGGTTTTTCGCCAAAAACCAGCCGTAGCCTTCCGTCATTTCTTACAAGTAGTGCTTAGTATTCGTGCTGCGTTTGTTGACTCCGTCAAGGAGTAGTGTGCGGTAGCTAAGTGGTGCTTGTTTGTTGTATGGATATGCGATTGGTTAGGACAGTCGTGCGGCCTTGTTGACTCCGTAAAGGGCACATACGGGTGAGTTTAATGCAATCAAGATAATGACGGGTTGAACTTGACTAGGACACATTGATTTGTTGACTCCGTCAACGTCACTTGGGTCCTAGGGGTAAAAACACACATCGGGAGTTTCAAATATACAGGAAACTTTCTAGGATTGAGCATACCTTCTGGAGTGTGATAACGTGAGTGGATTCCATCACATTATCATGCGATGATAGTTGGATCCCGATTCCCACTGATGAGTTGGTTTACTCCTTGGGTGACCCCGACTAATTCTTCTTTCACGTTTGGAGGAGAATTTGAGGATACAGTGGGAGGTTTCCTGATTAGATAAAATGATTAACCATTCTGATCTAGGTTAGAGTGCACGCAGAGTGCTTCCTTTCTCTCTCTCTTTGAGTCCGACCATGACCCGACCCTAGACTATGACTCAGTAACCAAGTTAACCGAACTTTCTTAAAACACTGGCTTTTGGATTGTCTGAGTTTCATACATCATTGCCACTCCTTCTTTTACCCTTTGAGTTTCTCCAGAACACCCCGAATTATTACGAACATCCACTTCCATTGGATAAATCCAACGTATGGTTATATACAAACTCGGAGGGATTTCTTCGAGGATGGATTCAGGTTCTGGAGAGATTGAATAGGATTATTCAGTTGCCTTTTCTTTTTACCTTCTCTCAGATTGTGAGGGATCCTAGGATTAGGAGAGAGTACACCTATTACGTTTATTGGATAGTCTTCTTCCAAACCATAGGCAGGTGCCGAAAGGTAGGGAATGAAGAAAACCAATTAGCCTAAGTTGGGTGTACAGAAGGTAATAAGTAGAGACAAATAAAGGGATCAGAAAGAGGGCAAAGTAAATTGCGACTGTAATCATTCATGACCAAACCACATATTTCATCACCACTCCTACTTCACCTTTGTATTTCTCCAGAACACCTCGTATCACTACGAACATCCAATTCCATTGGATAAATCCATCGTATGGTTATATACGAACTTGAAGGATCTTTTTTCAGGATGGATTCTGGTTCAGGAGAAATAGGAATAAGGTTTATTCAGTTGTCTTTTATCATCACCTTCTCTCAGCTTGCGAGTGCTCCTAGGATTGGGACAGTACACCTATTACGCTTAGTGGATAGTCTTCTTCCAAACCATAGGCTGGTGCCGAACGGTAGGGAAGGAAGAAAACCACTTAGCCTAACGATGGTGTACAGAAGGTAATGAGTAAAGACAAATAAAGGGAATTGGACAGATGGCAAGGAAATATACAGTTACAGTCATGAATCTGATAATGGAAGAGGCGTTACTAGGAATACCCGGATACCCCTTCGAAACATATTCATGTTTCAGATTCACTGTGCATTATTAATTGAAAACTGATTTCCCAATTAGACCCTTACTCCAGGGTATGTATTTACCAAGTATGATTCTCACATCTGTATGGTTTTACAGATGATTAGTGGGAGTAAGTTATTGGGAATTAGGTGATCATCCTCATTATATCGGAATTCGTTGTAATTGGTGATATTTGAGGAAATCGCCTGGGTACAGTTTTCAACCTACGACGCACAGAGTTTGAGTTATTCAACTCAGGTGACTTATACAAAGTATTCTATATTGTCTAGTGTCCATTAGGACGAAGGGGTTAGTCCTCGTACTGTATTCTGTTTACTTGTGACTTCTCAAGTTTTAGACAAGTGTTTCGTAGAAATACAAGGTCTAAATTTTGAGAAGTTATAGGTAAAAGAATAAAGTAAAGAACTAGGTGTTGCAAGTATTGGGATTCTTCAAGGTGATCGAAGATGTAGATACTTATGTTTGGTATTCAGTTGATAGTAATGGTTCTGAAAAACTTGTTTCTCTTTCAGGTTACTCATAATTAGATGCACTCCTAAGTTGAGTAATGCTGATCTTCCTCTCTCCATTTAATTAACATGCACTGGAGACAGCTGCATGATTTGAATTTGGTTCCAATTAAATCGGTGCCTCTATTTCTATATTGTATATAGAATGGTTCGTATCTTAACGATGTTAAGGTACGGGGAGTTGTCCGGCCTATGCTTAAAACCAGACTCCGGATAACTCAAGGCACGTTTCTGTAATGGCAGTTTGTGGGTTAACCCGGGCTTTGATGAGGGTTGACTTTCTACCATCTGGAAGATCAATAGTGATATTGTTCTTGACTCGCCACAGTTTTAGTAAAATGGATTTTCTCAGAAAACAGTAGTGGGAGTATGGTAGAACTGGAAGAGATTCCAGAACCACAAACGATTACGGAAAATTTAATAGGACCTAAAGATTCAATCAGGATCGACATTCCATTAGCCACTCCGCAGATATGGTGGGTAACCTCAGGCGCCCGAGAGGTACTTCGGTATTCTCCAAGACGGTGACAGGGAGGTTCTTGTTTACCCAGACTTGCCATTATTGCTGTTCCAGACTATGAGACCCGGCAGGAGAATGAGTATAGCGTCGTTCTAAACTAGCTTTAGAAGTGCACGTGTATATGACTCTGCCAGAAGGTTTTCATAGTCAGTGGGAGCAGAGGAAGCGTAGTGGACAAGTAGCTTATGTCTATTTATAGACTAAAGCAGATATAGCAGAGATAGATCATCTATTTCTGGTGTGACAGTCGTAGGTTTTGACTTCATCAGAATAGGGGATGGATCTGTTAAGAAGGTAGTAGGGTATTATGTCCTGGTATTTGGATTACATACATAGAGTAGGAAGTGAAATTCCTATACTACGATCGGTTATACCGTGATTGTCACACAGTAGTTTCTCCACATAGGATATGGATATAATATCATATGTTGTTTTTTGCACTAGATGCAATAGGTTGATATATTATTCCAATCCTAGAGAAATGTTCGGAAGCAGCTTATGAATATAAGTGGTTGTTCTAGTAATTTGATAACGACAGCCTCTTTCGGGAGACAGTTATCATTGCAGGCTTTCAAGGTGACCCGGATGACAGAGTGACTGTCAGAGTTATAGTTTTCCCTCTAACGAGGGGCGGTAGTTTGGACAGGTGGTCCAAGCGGATACTGAGGGAGGCATGGTGCAGGATACTGATTAAGTTCAGTGGACGATACAGTCTAAGAAGTTTGCTGGATTTGGAGTTCACTTGTCAGCTAGGTCCCATCAGATATCCAGACATGTTCTAAGACAGGTATTACTCAATTCGGTAGATGGCTTTCTCCGCGAACTTGAGAAAAAGAGAGACATGGAAAGAAACATCAAGGCGGATCCACTCACTGAGGCTATTTCTCGAACACGACAGTTTTACAAACGAGTTTTGTGAAACTGATTAGTAGATGAGTTGGATGTTCGGTATCACACTAGCTATGAATACGTGGCATCGCAATAATTAGCCTTATGTGCAAGTGGGAGATTGTTAGATATAGTGCCCTCAAAGTCAATTATTGGATCGCAGGTACGTGATTGCAATGATTGAGGGAGGACCTATACCGATAGGACAGTCTTGCTCGAGATGATAGTATGCTATCTGGTTTGTCTTTATCATCGTGTACATGCTTTAGTTTACTATTGCATGTTGATAGAGCCCATAGGATTCTTGCTTGACCGCCAGCAGTATGATGGCGATCATATACGTGGGAGCTGGGGTCTATAAGCACATCCTTAAAGTGTCCCTAGTCGTGGGAGTTTCGAGACAGGGCATCGATAATCCAGAGTAGACTAGTGTATACAGTCGAAACCCCGACGAGGGGCGATGGCTGGTCTCACAAGCCATTGGTGTCAGTCGGTTCACCTAAGATGTATACAGGTGCTCATTGGGTTATGAGTACACCGGACAGGACTCGCAGGGAACATGCTAGTTGGTATTATACATATCGTCAGATAGCAGTTCCCAGGTGACATATGTACAGGTTAGTCTGTCGACCTGAGATCGTCATTTGTCTCGTGTGAGTTCCAACTGTGCTTTGATTACTACCCTACCACGGCTCAAAGGAGTCGTGCAAACAGGATTTAGTTGGGTACAGTCCCGAGCCACATGGAGGCAGTGAGCGGATCGTCAGGGAATCGTCTCTTCCCGTATTTGGGGTGAGATTGCGCTGTGTTTAGGAGAGCCATTATACGAAATCCCTGGCCAGGGTGATCGAGATTTACTGGTAGGTATTCCAGTAGTATCTCAGGGTGTTCTGGGCTTCTCTCCGACACGACTTATACCGCTATTGGGGATCTGACGTTTACCAGCCCCCTAGGCCCTATATGCGATACTCAAAGACGAACGAACCGGACTGTACGGATATTGTCACTGTCAGGCTCAGTAGGGTTTCTGGATGAGTTCACTCGTCAGCTTCCCTTCCGATCAATACATGTGCAACCGTTACGTACAACTAGTTCCTCTGACATGCTAGTGGTTATACCCAGTGCCAGTGTATTGATGAGTCATTAGAGTCCCCCACAGACAGTTTCCCAATTTCGGGCGAAATGTTTTAGAGGCCGTATGGATAAATGGCGGGGTTCGATCATATTCGTGCACTTGTGCATGGATCATGATCGGACGGATAATACTAGCGGGCTTTGGTTTAAGCCGGATCCTAGTATTATTGTGTAGGAATATTTTTTTGTCTCATTGCATTTGTATTCGGTCGGAATACAAATGCGGGTTTGTAATTACAGTTGATGTGTAATCTCGTAATTCGTTACGGGATTATTTTGGGAGTTGCCAGTTTCATGTTTCCCATTCTAAACATCTTGATCCATGTTTATTTAGCATAAGCCACTTGCTTTTGTCTTTTGCTTCCCACACTGAATTTCTGGGCCGCCAATTTCGAGAGCATTCTTGTAGCAAGGGGCTGCAACTGTTGGAGGCATGGGTTGCCTTGTGAGGTGGCTGATTGTTCTTGGTGGGGGGTTCCTTACAAATCTGCCAATTCATTATCGGGGGGCTTTTTTGTGGTGACAAATTAACACACTCATATTTTCATGCTACATTTTTTTTCTTTTTCCAGCAAGCTTTAAACCCCCCCATTGCTTCTGGCCGAGCTCTTGGTGAATGCAAGATGCGGGGAGGTGGAATAGGTAAAACAATCATTTTGTTTAAACTAACATCGACTAACTTTACGGATCTTTGCTAAACCCTAACTAACAACAACATAGAAGTGATTAGCTACTATGAAACATGATTATACCTAATGAATCAAGTCCTTCTTGTTCTCGTTGACCATCTCCTCGTCGGCCTCCTCGTTGTGATAGAAGATCCACTCGAGAGCTACTTCTCCAAGCTTAACCTCTCACTTGAGGTAACTAGGTAGCTATGAGTGCTAATCAAAGTAACGTAGAGGATATAGAATAAGATTAGGGATCTATTAGTCTTGCTAACCCTTGGATCTCAACACATGAGAGGTTAGGGTTAGTTCTTTGAAGAGAGAGAGCTTGAGGAGAGAGAAGGTGAGAGTGAGAATGATATGAAATAATATCTCATGTGTGAATATATGAAGCATAATAATTATTAAATGAATAACAAATAATAATATCAACCATGCTTCATTAACTCACATTGTGTGATTCATCCCATGAGTCATTAAGCAATAAATCCACCATTCACTCCTTTGGATGAATCATACCATGAGTCATTAAACCATTTAATGCAAATTCCACCTAAGCCTCCAACACATCAATCTTCTAGAAGCTTCTCGACTAATTATGAGAATGCCCCTCCCATCCATGAAAACACGGAAATACTCAGACTGTATAAATCCAATAATCCAATACTAGAATCTGGTTTAAACCAAAGCCTGCTAGTATAAACTGTCCGAACATCGTACGTGCGTAAAAACACGTATGTGTCCAAACCCTGTCGTAAAACCATACGACCTCTATATCGTTTCGCCTGAAATAGGGAAACTCTCTTTATAGGACTCTAAAGACTCGACTACTACGCTGGCAGTGGGTTTAACCACAGGTTTCAAGCGGTACTAGCTGTACGTAACGGTCCCCAGGTAGATGTCGATAAGAAGGCCGATGAGGAAACCCATCCGAACTCCTACTAAGCCTGATGTGACAATCTCCTTACAGTTCGGTCTGTTCTTCTAGGACTATCGCATATCGGGCCTAGGGGGCGGCAAGCGTAAGTCCCCTAAAAGCGGTATAAGTCGTGTCGGAGCAAAGCCCATTACACCTTGAGAAGCTACTGGAAATCCTACCAGTAAATCTCGTTCGCCTTGGCCAGGGACTTTGCGTAATGGATCTCCAAACACAGCGATATCAACTCCCAATACCGGGAGAGACGAATCCTATCTAACCGCCACTGCCTCCAAGTGGTTCGGGACTGCACCCAACTGCTACCTGTTTGCACGACTCCTTTGAGCCGTGGTAGGGTAGCAATCTAAGAACAGTGGGAACACACTCGAGACGAAACAGCAGTATCAAGTCTGCGGACTATGCTGTACTCATATCACCTGGGAACTGTTAACTGACAACGGGTATAATACCAAGCAAAAGTTCCCTGCGAGTCCTGTCCGGTGTACCCATAACCTAACGAGCACCTGTATACTATCTCCAGTACGACGTACTGATGGCTGTGGGACAGACCATCTCCCCAACTGGGATGAGAAGCGTACACACTAGTCTACTCCGGAGTATCGATGCCCTGTCTCGATAATCCTACGACTAGGGTCCTAAAAAAGGATGTGCTTGTAGACTACCCAGCCCCCACTAGTGTGACTGCCATCACAACACTGGTAGTCAAGCAAGATCCTAAGGGCTCTATCAATATGTATTCTCGATATGCTAACATATACACACATTAAGATAGATATAAACCAAGTAGCGTACTACCATGTTTAGCAAGATTGTTATTATAACTGTGAATATCCTAAGCTTCCATTAAGTAATATACAAGCTATTATGATACAATAATGGCCCCTAGGGCATATACACTAACATTAAATGCTTGAGGTGTATTTTTAAATTATGCCAAAACTATTTTTACATTAAACCCCCTCAAGTTATACTAAATTACAATAAGGACCCTAGTAAACATAGGTTTAAGCGGGACCTGTCTCTTGAGCCTCAGGGAGCCGAAGATATGAGTGCTTGCCTATTTAAGGTAGAAAAGTTAACTTATCAACACGGTAATTGTCTTGGAAAAAGACACAAATCCTGTCGTCCATGTGCAACAGTTACCGATAACATCAAAACAATCAGGATTTCAAGTTCTTTTTAAAAGTGTCTGACTCAGACTGAGTCATAATATAATTAATCTAACTTGAATATGGTTCATGTATCAAACTACAATTCAACATGAATCTATGAATCCGTGTATTCAATTTATTTCAATTTACTTTGACTAAACCGAACCATGGATATACTCCATTTACATGTTCATCCATTATATCTGTTCCATTACTGATATCATGGATTCGGCAAGCCATCCATCTATACAATTTATAATACAAGACAATACAATTAATACAAACAATACAATCAAGACATCGCGGGGTTTATAAGATTGGTACGGAAGGTGTTAGAAGTGGCACGAGACTGCAACCATAAGACACCTAACCTGAATCTCCATTGCCGTTGTACCGTGGCTGAACGGTTCCTTGTACTCCGTATCCATAGTCTTCGGGATAGTAAGACTCCTCTCCTATACACTGGCCTCTTTTGTATCAAGCTACAAACAACAGCTTTAACAATACAATATAACTTTAAAAGTTACATTCTCTTTCTGTCTATTCTGTCTATACTTACCCTTGGGACTTACCGAGCGATTTGTTCGCTGACGACATTCTCTTTCTCCTTCTTTGGAATGTCGTCAGGTGATTCGGACTCACTAGAGATCGAGCCCAGCAGCGAAGACTTGGATCAGTTTACTGAAGACCCGGAGTTTTAGATTCATTTTTACATTACATTTCATTTTCATTTCTGTTATGCCATTGTTTAGGCATTGCTTTCATTCCATGTATTTTCATTTCAGTTGTATTGTAAAAAGAATGTTTAATAAATAAAGTTGTTGTTTACTTATATCTTGTCTCTTATGTATATTTCATTTTATATTTCTTAGATACGCTTAGCGTGTTTACTTCTGAGTAAATACGTAGCGGGCCCGTCGCGTCCTCTGCCCGTACACTGGGAAGCAGGGCGTGATACCAACCCTAGACATGATATGCGACATATCATACGAAGAGACCGGACTGTACGGTAGTGTTACTGATAGGCTTCATGGAGAGTATGGACGAGCTTGCTTGTTGATCTTTATATTGCTCAATACCCGGGTAGCTGTTACCTCCAGCTAGTACCGCTGACGGCTTATGGGTGACTGATGTGATCATGACCTACTGCTGGCGTATTGACGAGTCTTTAGAGTCCCACAAAGAAGTTTGCTGGTTCCAGCGAAACGGAGTAGGGCATATATGTGATATGTGCGTGGGCCTGATTAAATACGTGTATGTGATACCGTATTGAAATCTAGCAGTTATCTGTTATCGGTTAGGTTATATGTGATATAACCAGATTATCGAATCAAGTGTTGATTTGATAATTTGATACACAGATAAATGATATTAGTCGGTTATATGTGATATAACCGGATTATTAAATTATGTGTTGATTTGATAATGTGATATATATTATATGTGATAAAATTAAATCTTAACTAATATCATTAGCTCACTAATTATTCTTCATAATATATATATATATATATATATATATATATATATTGAAGCGTGGTGTATTTTCTATTTTTGAGAAAAATAGAAATTGAGGTGGAAATGGGAGCATGGTTTCAAGTATGGCATTTTCTATTCTTTATTCATCTTGACTCACTATTCAAGCATGGTTGCAATTTTATATTGCGAATTTTCCATGCTCGAATGAGTGAGGGATCAAGAGTTGTCATTCACTTGATTCATTTTTCAACACTTAGCCATTTTCTTGAGCTCACTCTCTTGCTCTCATCTTCTTCCTCCTCTAGTTGTTTCAAAAATCCAACCCCTCATATGTGATGTGAACCATGGATTTTTGAGCATATTAGTGAGCAAACCAACACCCTTACTTCATCATCCTAGTATAGATTAGCACTATACACTAAAAGAGTTTAGTGTAGAGGTAGCTTAAGCTAGAGGGACTTCGGATGGATCGTCTTCAGCGTGAAGATCACGAAGGAGGCATGTTCAACTCGAAGAGAAGCCTAGTGGAGTCGCGTGGACTACAACCCGGAGCTAAAAAAGAGAAGGACTCAATCTACAAGGGTATAAGATCTTTTCCTTCTCTCTAGTAATTCATATCATCATAGTAAATCCTAAAATTCTAGTTAAGATCTTATTAACCAAACATAGCACCTAGTACAAATTAAAATTTGGCATGCTTGATGCTACGAAAACCTCATGGTGGTGCCAGTGTAGACTTTCATGGTATCAGAGCCAAGCTAGAACATTTGGGTAGGTCGTTGCGATATTAAAGTGTTCGATCGGTTTCGAAATGCCCGAAATTTACTACTTTCTGTCGAATTTTTCAAACGTTGAAATTTTTGTAATTAAAAATATCCAAAAATTCATGCAGGGTATTCTATGGAGTCTCAAGAATTTTGGAGCCCTAACTCCTCTAAGGCGCTGCGGAACCGCCGCCGTTTTGGAGTGTTATGGGACCATTTTTCTTGTGCTGCTCCTTGGTTTCTTATAGCACATTCTGGGTATTTTTAATACTTCTCAAGTTGTTGAGATCTGTGGATTTTGTGGAAGTTTGATAAACCGATCGAAAAATTTAACGTTGTAAAGATCTTGATGATATGTGATACAATTGTTAGAATCCAAGTAATTAGTTTTGTGAAAACTAGTTAGTATATTATAAACCTAGTGTATTAGTCTCTGTTAATCGGTTTCCATGGAGTTTTGATTCGGATCAAAACTATATCGCAATCGCGTATTGTACGCGAACACTCACCGGGTAACTCTAATAGATAACCACGCCCCATAGCCACGACCAAGTGACTGTAGGAGAACCCCGTTGCCAAAAGCACCCACTAGGATGCTTGCGGCCACGGTGTTCTTCCTTAGTTCACTTCGTCGACGGCATCAGGGGTGCATCCATCTGCTAAAGTTTCCGACGAGTATTCGATAATGTAGTCAGGAATCCTGTTGAATTACCCGACTAAAGTAATTGAAAAGTGTTTTCAATTTGAGACTAAAATACATGGTTTATAAGTTGGCAAGAAATCCAGAATAAGAGATATTCCGGGTTTATGATGTCTAAGGGTATACGGATTCTAATTATTGTAGTTTTCTATTTCTTTTCTGCGACAATAAGTGTAATATGTGGGGTATCCCGATATCATTGCAATATGTCAACGAGTTTTCGGGATACACATATTTACTTACTTTGATGATATATGATGTTATGTGTTGCTGTTGATATGATTTATTGGATCGTCGTGTAAGAATAGCCGAGGGTTTTATGTAAGATGAGAGTTTTTTTTTCTTTCATGTAAAATCTGTATGTAATATTCTTTTATTGGGGCACTTCCGGGTTGAGAATGATTTCACCATTGATATATATTATTTATTTTTCCGCATTAGGATAGACCCAAGGCGGGGAGCACAAGTAACCGGGTTCTAGAGTCCAGTAGGAGACCATCTCAAAGAGTTGAGACCGGGTGACAGAAGCATAGGTTATATTTTCATTTCAGTTTTCTGTGATGTTTCGGAAACATTAAATGATAGGATTTCATTAATGAGATTAATGAAAAGAAAGAAACCTAAAGATGTTGTAGAATCAATTTTTCAAAAAGGGTAACTCTAGTTTTTTCTTTGTATAGTGGTATTCTTTGATGAATATCCAGCACCTCATTCGATGAGGAAAGAGCCGAGATCCCTTCACCGGGAGTGACCTCTTTAGCGAAACTAGCAAATGCTACAACTCACTCGGTTTTATTTTTGAGAGCTTCTCTAGTTCTTGCTTTGCAAAGTGGTATTCCTGAATATCCCGCACCTCATTCGATGAGGAAAGAGCCGAGATCTCTTCACCGGGAGTGACCTCTTTAGCGAAACTAGAAAAAGCCTCAAAAACACTCCTTTTAAAATCACTAGATTCTACAATGATATCAAGTTCATTACGCTCATGGTTTTCATAAAATCCTGCATAGCCCTCCGTCATTTCAGATAAGCACTATTTAGTATTCGTGCTATATTTGTTGACCATAGCCAAGGCATAGTGTGCGGTATCTAATTAGTGCTTGTCTGCAGCATGTGATGCGATTGGATTAGGGTGGTGATGCGGCTTTGTTGACCTTAGCCAAGGGTCGCACGGGTCGGTTTAATTCAATCAAGAAATGACGGGTTGAACTTGACAAGCACTTGTGATTTGTTGACCATAGCCAAGGTCATAAGTTGCTAGGGGTAAAAACCATTATCGGGAATTTCAAGTGTTGAAATTTGCAATGAGATTGCATATCTTCTATATGATAGTTGGATCTCGATATCCACTGCGAGTAAGAGTTACTTTTGGGAGAGTTTTGCACTTTACAATTAGCTAATCCAGTAGGTGTCTATAAATGTTTCAACGGGGTTATGCCTCTATAGAAACGAGGTTTATTTTAATTAGGTCCATGCGAAAGCACGGGGAACCTCCCTCAGAGTACCGATACATGCCTGGACGAACTATTAGTGAACCTGTAGGGTGTAATTAATCCCGGCTAATCTTACCTTTTATGGTTTGAAGGAAGATTTGATAAAAATAGTGGGAGCCAAACTGACTAGATAAGATAATAACCAATCTAATCTTACAAAGAGCGCACGCTAATGCATTTCCTTCTCTCTCTCTCCAGGCAGCAACCAATGTCACGCCTTAATCAAGATAATAATATAGATGTATTGACCGAACCCGCTTATTATACTGAGCTGGGGAGCGTTGATCCCGTAGGAATAGGGTAATATCAAGATTCCCGCGCCACCCGTACGAAGAAACAACATGATGATGCATCTTCTTCGGGTGTGTTCGTTACCGAGAACTGTTTCTCAGTTTGTTCTACGTCCTGGGTATTGGATACCAGATCAGGATCCCACTTATCCAATTTGTTACACGGGCAAAAGAAAGGCAGAGAACTGGAAAATGGTGATAAATCCCTAACAGTAGGGAATGGTGCAATTGTTGCAGCCAAGGCAGTTGGCGAATATCACCATGTATTACCAACTGGTAATACATTGATTCTGAACGACTGTTACTACGTACCAAAGATGATGTGCAACATTATATCGGTTTCTTTGCTAACTAATGATGGATAATCTTACATTAGAGGATATTGTTATGAACATTTTTCGAAATCAAGTGTTGATTGGATTTTCTACGTTATGTAACGGTATATACGTTCTTAATCAAAGTACAGTTCTTAACGTATAAAACACAAACAAGTGTAAAAGTTCAGAAATGAATGAAGCCTTCTTGTGGTATTGTAGACTAGGTAATATCAATGCGAAAAGACTGGCTAAGCTGCATAAAGATGGATATCCGAATCCGTTCGAATTTTCATCTTATGAAACTTGACCGTCATATCTCAAAGGTAAGATGAACAAAACTCTGTTTACACGGAGAAAGAGCTACTGAACTCTTAGGACTGATACATAGTGAATGAAAAGAATATTACATACAAATGAATTTTATATGAATGAAAAGAAAAACTCTCATCTCACATAAAATCCCCCGGCCATTCAGTCACGACAATCCAATACATCATATCACAGCAACACATAACATCACATGTCATCAACGTAAGCAAGTATGCGTACCCCAATTGCCGTTGACATATAGCAACGAAACCAGCGATACACCACATACTACACTTACGGTCACAGAAAAGAAAGTGAAAAACTAGAACAATTGGAATCAACACTGCCCTTATACATCATAAACCCAGGATATCACATATCCAAAGTTTCATGTCTAACAATGTAAGTCTCGCATTTAGGTCTCATCCATGAAAACACCTTTTCAAAATAAGTCGAATAATTCAACAAGATTACTGATTGCTCCCGAGACCGAAATGCTAGATTTACACGCAACGTATAAATGTAAATTCCAATTATTGTATCACAATATACTAGACCATGTTAAATGTTTCGAGTGAATCAACCAACACACACATCACCCGATTAGCTCAACACTTGAGCAAAGTTAAAGTACCCAAAATGTGCCATAGTACCTATGAACCAGCCGTAGAAGATCCAAACTAATGCCTCACCTATGACACCACGGAACTACGGCAAACCCTAGGGTTCATTCGCGGTTCCGAAGGCATAGAATCGAGTTAAGGTTTTTCTTCTTCTAGAGGGTCCATAGAGTTACTTGCATGACCATTGAATATAATTAACTTAGAAAATTTTAACTCTTGAAAATTTCAGTTGGGTTTCTTGATGTGGTGTTTGAAGTTCGTTCGAACAGTTAAACATTGTCTAGGTTACCATTTCAATACTAAAATATACGACTACGAAATACTCCGCAACTTGCCCACAACCAAATTATCATCACATGAAAATATGGACTAAACAAACAATACGAGAAACTCCAAATCCTACATAATAGATCACATGTGAAATACGAGAGGGTTTGGTGCACAGGGGGCCGGTGTCGCCGGATATAGGAGCATCGTGCTCGGGTTAAATCCGAGCAAGGGTCAGCGTATATCACGTGTGTTCAAGGTGTATCACATACAGTATTCTGCAGTTGCTAAAATAATTTTTAAAAGACTTTTCAAAAAATTTACAGAGAGCAAAATTAGGGTTTCAAATATTGTGTTTTGCGGAGTTGTTTCGGTTTCGTAATATCTTAACATCGTCTAGATTTCTAGTTTGGCTCTGATACCAATGTTGGGATTCTCTAGCACCACTACTAGGGTTTGATAGCATCATGCATGCCAGAATTTAAAAATTATAGGGTGCTAAACAATCTAACCTAGGAATCGAACTAGAAAAGCTAGGGTAACAGAAATAGTATCTCATACTATAAGCAATAAAACACTAAGTGAAGAGAATACAACCTTTGTAGTTCTCCTTTCTTGACTCCTTGGATCCTTGAGAGTTTGAACGGGCTTGCTAGTGATCTTCCAAATCCACGATGATCCACCCGGAGTCCACTTTGTCCCAGCTCCTAGCTCCACTTGATCAATAGATGAAAATGAAGTTAACACTCTAAACTAATTGGCTAGACTAGTATAGAATAATGATGTAGTTTGTTTTCTCACTTCAAAACCCTATCTTTATCAGTTTCTCACTCACCAGAAATTACAAGAGAGCAAGAGAGAGGAGGAAGAAGATGATGGCAAGCTTGAGCTCAAAGAGATAATGATGTAAGAAAAATGAGAATGAATAATAATATATATTAAATCATTCTCACTAGTAACCACGGGTTAATAAATATCTAGATATTTATTTTGGAGTAATGAGAGCCATAGAATAATAACTCATGGTTAATGCAAGGTTAAGTAAAGAGATAAATATCAATCATGAATTAATTCTATTTCTATTTAACTCAAAAATAAATATAAAGATAATTTCTACCATGTGAGTCTTACATTGCCACCACTTGTGTATCAACAACCATGACACACAAGAATGTATGCATGCACATCATCATGTGCATCAACAAAAACATATGCATACATGAATGCATATAAGAAAGAAAAGGGTTTAAACAAAGTGAGCTATAGTGTCAATGTTAAATCAACACTTGATTTAACAAACCGGTCATATCAGATACGACCCGACCAATAGTAAAACGCCTGATTAATATACGGTATCACATACACGCATTTAATCGGGTCCCCGCTCATATCTCATATGCACACCAGATCGTTTCGCCTGGGCTAGGAAACTCCTCTGTGGGACTCTAAGACTCGTCAATACTCCGGCAGTGGGCGATGATCATATCAAACACCCACAAGCCGCAAGAGGTCAGTTAAACGTAACGGCCACCCGAGTATTGAGCGATCAGAAGAAAACAAGCGAACCTGTCAAAGCTTCCATCGAACCAACAGGTAACACTTACCGTACAGTCCGGTCTCTTCGCCAGATATGCTGCATATTGAGTCTAGGAATGGCAACGTCGACCCCAATAACTCAATAAGTCGTGCCGATGAACGGCCTATAACAGATCGAGAAACTACTGATAACACTTATCAGTAAATCTCAACAGCCCTGATCAGGGACTTACTGATATAGCCAATCGAGCACAGCGCAACATCAACCCCTAATACCGGGAGAGACGAAACCCCTCCTATCGCTCATTACCTCCACATGTCTCGGGACTTGTTCATATCATAATATTGCATTATTATATTCCCCATTCCTAGTCATTTTACAAATAAACAGGTGCTTTTGACCCATGTCTGCTACTTAGTTGCAGGTTACAGATTCTCGGGACAAAAACAGTGAAAAAGACAAAAGACGATACAAAAGTGAGACTACGACCAATAAACGTTGGAATCTTGATCAAGCCTACAACGAAGATCAGTTCACAAAGTACAACCGCCTCCTCATACATTGGAATTTTTGGAGCTAGTTGGAAACCGGCTACCGGTTCATTAGGTTGCATAAGGGCGGCAATTGACGCATCCACATTCCTAATCATTTAGTTTGTTGCTAAAATATAAGCTTTCAACGACTGTTCCAAACTAGACATGGGTTGTGAAGGGGTTTCGGTAACAGATTCAAAGTTGTTTGGATTTTGGAAACTCTCAAATAGCGCCGTTGCCGGGGATGGCGTGTAATTTCCTTTTTGCAATTTCGGGTTAATCTAAAAATTGAAAAATCATAAAAACTGAAAATTTTAAAAAATATAAAAATTTATCATTTTGTTATTTTGTGAAGGGTATTTTTGTTTGAATTTTGCAGCATCTACAACCGAGTTCAACAACAGAATAACAGAAAAAAAACTCGGGACCTGTACCAGCCACGTGACAGCGGAACCGCGGCGAGAAGCGCATTTTGGCGGAGGAACCGCGGCGGCCTAGAGTAAAATAAAATAAAATAAAAAATTTCCGCAGAACCGCCGCAATAGCGCCTTCTGACCGCGGAACCGCGGCGATCTAGTGACCCGGTAGCAAAAAAAAAAAGAAAAAAAATATCTCTGTAAGTCTTCTGATCTCCTCCTCTGAAATCTCTGATATCTCCTCTGAAAAATCTCCTGCAGGATTCTTTGCGCTTAAAAAATCTTTCCCTTTCCAATAATTGATCTTGTGCAGGATTCTTTGCACCGCACTTAAAATAAAAAATTTTTTGATTGCAAGTGGTTGTTACTGCTTTGCAAATATTTAATCTGTCTTTAAGGGGCTTGAGACCAATCAAAATTGGGTGGGGATTTCATCACCCTTCCCAGGACCCCAGAAATCACATAAGGCATCTGCATTGACCAATATTTAATTAAAAAATACTAGACTCAGCCCTAAGGACGTCGCGCTCAATAGGACAGAGGACTAGTCATAGGCATCGGCCGTTGATCCTAACCTGACTTTGCGGTGTCTAGGAAAGTGTGTCTAAGGCGAGTGGTTACTTAATTAGGGCCACTACTTGTAGTGGAGAGCCTCTCACTCACCTGGCATTTACCTAGCCGCAATTGGCGGTGAAGAGACGGTTTGAGATCCTATTTCTAGCCCTTTGGAACAGTTAGAAGCTGTCTAGCTGACCTAGGTGACCCTAGATTTAGGCCTGATTATGCATTTGTGGTTGATTGGAAGTGTGCTTAAGCCCTTTATCGAAAATCACTTTTGCAAAAAGTTCCAAATAAAGAGAAAAAGGAAAAAGGAAAAGTTTTAAAAAAAAAAAAAACTTGCAACTTGTCGCTAAGAAATCCTTGCACCCCATTTACAACCACCTTCTTTTTCTTCCCCTTTCTTACATCATAGGTACCCCACCTCACAAATCTCTTGCCGAACTTTGGTGCCCTGAACCAAACTTTTCCTGTTACGCGAATTGTTTCAGTCGATTTAAGGACGACACCTCCATGCCCAAAATTTCGTTGAAAGATCGAATAGAAGCGTCAAGGAGAAACAGTTCGACTTTGCAATCCACTTTGTATCAACCATGTCAACCTTCACCACCTTCGTACGTTGATACCACTTTTTCGAGTCCTGTTGTAACTCCTAAACCCATGTCTATTGCTGAGCATATTGAACAATCTCGTAACCGATCTTTCACTCCTCTCCACACATCCAGTTCTAGGGATCAACAAGTCCATTCACCTTTTTATCCAAATGTTGATCCTACTCCTGTCCAACCATCCAAATCCTACCAGTCCTACCCGACTTTCCCACCTTCACTAGACATTGATTTTACACAGCCATTTGGGAGTTTCCAAAATCCAAACAACTTTGAATCTGTTACCGAAACCCCTTCACAACTCATGTCTAGTTTGGAACAGTCGTTGGAAGCTTATATTTTTGCAACAAACAAAATGATTAGGAATGTGGATGCGTCAATTGCCACCCTTATGCAACCTAATGAACCGGTAGCTGGTTTCCAACTAGCTCCAAAAATTCCAATGTATGAGGAGGCGGTTGGACAGAGTGAGAATTTGAGAGGATTTCTAAATCAAACCTACCCATACCCAATTGAATCCAACAACTCCAGTTTTCAAACATGTGTCCAAAATGATGAGTTGTGCGACTTTGTAGTGCTTGATTTGCCAGATTGTGAAGAGTCCCTTTCGAGTGAAACCATACCTAATCCTTTTGAACTTTACACCTCCACTTTAGAGCCTAAATCAATTGATATCCATACTTTTGATGAGGTGTCTGAAAAAATTGATTTTCACTTGATTGAGGATATTGACGCCGGTAATATTTTGGATGATGAACCCGTAGATTTGATTGAAATTTTATGTCCAATTCATCATCTCGAGTTATTAAATGTTTCTCCCGAACCTCATATGCGTCTTGATGATAATAGCATTGATAGGCTAAATTTTGAGAAGAATTATGAGGATAGTATTGAGGAGAGTATTGAGGATAATATTGAGGTTGAACCATTTTTGTTTGATGTGTCAGATTTTCCAATTCATCTTCCTGAACCGTTAACTGTTATACTTCCTAAATCAAACTCCCTCCTTTCCATCGTTCCGACCACGCAAAAGATCACGCTTGAAGACTGTGAGCTTGAAAAATTTCTCTTTGAATCTGACACAGTTCTCACAGACGATAATGATTACGAGTAATTCACTTTTTCGGACGATGTTGAAAGCTCACCTCCCGAGTTTGAGTCCTTTAAATTTTCAGATGAGTTAGTTGAACCGTTAGACTCGGTTGCTTACAGTCATGTCGAACCCTTGATGGAATCCTTCAAGTTCGAGACACATTACTTATGTGAGATTAAGACTATCCCTAAATCACTCCCTTTCGTCTGTCCTATCGCTTCGACCATGCAAGACTCCGTCGCGTTTCCATTTTCAATGGAGGGTTTACCAAGTTCGGCGTACCCATGTTTTCTTACGAATCTTGAGGGATTTGACCCCATTTCTCGACGGGTTAATAGATTAGCACAATCACTTTTAACACATCGGTCATCACAAATTGCGCTAATTTATTCACTTGATTTACACCCTCAAGATCGTACCACACTTCTTTCTCGCTTCTGCCATTCTCCTCCTCCACCGAGACCGTATACCATTTCTATCTCCACACAGTCTCATGTGCATCTCATTTCTTTTCTTTACACTCCATTCTTTCACCAACCCCACCATTACCACGATAAAAATTTTGAATGGTTGGTGCTAACCTTTGGCTTATGTAAGCCCTTGATTTGTTTGGGGAGGACCTTGTTGTATATATATATATATATATATATTTTTGTTTTTCTTTTAACAATAAAAAATAATAATAATAAATTATAAATAAATAAATAGGAGAGTGCCGACATTCTCAACCTTCTTGGTGTAGCATGACAGTGAGGACACTGTCAAGTTTAAGTTTAGGGGTATGCTCGGTAAGCCTTCTTCCTTCGCATTCATGTTTATATTTTTGCATTTGCATACTTATTTTGAAACCCATAAAAAAATTTCAAAAATTTCAAAAATTATAAAAATTAAAGTATTCAATTTTGGCCATAATTGACTTGAGTTTAACAAAAAGGTTAACTAGCTAGGAACAACTAGATCTAGACTTAGTAAATTAAAAACCTTAAAAATAACCTCTCTTAAAGTTTAACGGTAGAAAGTATATGTCTTTGTAGTTTATCTAGAAATAGGCTAATTTTGAGTTCACTTCTTGGGCTAAGTTAAAACAAGGGAACCGTATTGATATTTTTATTAAAGTATAAGTTTGAAAAATAATTCCTAGCTTAAGTCTAGATTCTGAAAATATATACCCTACAAATTGCAAAAACACGAACCTTGAAACTTGGAATAGTAGAAGAGACATTGAAATGCTCTTGTCTAAAGTCCTTAGTACAAAGAAAATACAAAATATACAAGTGTGAATGAATAATTAAAAAACCGAACACTGGTTTTTGTGATTACTTAAGGCTGCATTAATAAAAAAATATTTAGCAAGGGTGCTTCATCACCTAGTGCCTTAGACCAACTGGTTTGGGAGTCACTGCTAAAGTCTTAGGTGTGGCTAGACTAGGAATTACGCTTTAATATGCAAACACATCTTGTAATCGGTTGTTGGTACCTCAAGAAGTATTAACGGTCGCATGAAGGATGTGTGAGCGAAATTCATCTAAAAATTCACCTATTAAGAAGTGGTTTGGACAACGGACAAGAGTATGATTGCTTGATTTGAATTTCCAAGTATAGGGGTGATATATACACTCACGTAGGGGTATGTGATTGGGGTTTAGATAAGAGATAGGAATGAAGAATACGACTTGTATCTTTAATAGAGATGATAAAAATTCTTAAGTTGAGATAAAACCTATGAAGGAAAACTTAAAAGATACCGAAAGCTAAGTCAATTCACAAGGATATATATAATCTTAAGTTAAATGATAAGGAAGCGTGAAGAATATGGGTGGATGATTTATGAGTCGTGTTGGATATATGTATGCCCTAGAGGCCATTATGAGATAGTGTATGTACTGATATGTATATAAATATATATATATTCGGGGGACAGTCTTGCTCGATATGATAGTATGCTTTCTGGTTTTACTTTATCATATGTTCACTTGATCATGTTTATATTCATTTGGTGCATGTTGATAAAGCCCTAAGGATATTAGCTTGGCTACTGGCATTATGATGTGGATCATACTAGTGGGACATCTGTAGTTTATAAGCATATCCTTGAAATGTTCCTAGTCGTAGGTATATCGAGACAGGGCATCGATATTCCAGTTTAGACTAGCGTATACCATTCTTGTTCCATATGATGGGCGATGGATGATCTCATATCCGTCTGTTGTGTTGACACCGAAGATAGTATACGGGTGCTCTGTGAGACTGGGTACACTGAACGGACTCACCGAGAACTCCTATATGGTATTATATCATACGTCGGATAGCAGTTCTCAGGTGACACTGGTACAGGTTAGTCTGTAGACCCGAGATCGTCATAGAGTCTTGTGTGTCCTCCCACTGTACTTTGATCTCCACCCTACTGCGGCTCTACTGAGTCGTACAAACAAGTGGATTTTGGGTATAGTCTCGAGGCATGTGGAGGCAGTGAGCGATAGGGGGGGTTTCGTCTCTCCCGGTATTGGGGGTTGATGCTGTGCTGTGCACGATTGGCTATAACGGGAAGTCGCTGGCCCGGGCTGCTGAGATATTACTGATAAGTGTTATCAGTAAGTTTCTCGATCTGTTATAGACCATATACCGGCATGACTTATTGAGTTATTGGGGTCGACGATTCCATCCCTAGACTCGATATGCAGCATATCTGACGAAGAGACCGGACTGTACGGTTAGTGTTGCTGGATGGATTGACAGGAGTTTTGACAGGTTCGCTTGTTCTTATTCTGATCGCTCAATACCCGGGTGGCCGTTACGTTTAGCTGACCGCTTGCGGCTTGTAGGTGTTTGATATGATCATCATCTACTGCTGTCGTATTGACGAGACTTAGAGTCCCACATAGAAGTTTCTCGGCTCTGGCGAAACGAAGTGGTGCACATATGAGATATGTGCGGAGCCTCGATTAAATACTAGTATATGATACTGTATTTTAATCGGGCATTTAATATTAGTCGGGTCGTATAAGATATGACCAATTTATTAAATCAAGTGTTGATTTAATATATGCTTTTATATTATTTATTTAAATCCTTTTCTTCTTATGGATACATGCATGTATATGTACATGATGATGTGCATACATACATACATACATACATGAAAAGTATCATGGTTGATGATACAAAGAGGATGGCAATATATGAATCATATTGTAGATAAAGTAATATATATGGATATTTTCAATAAAGTTTAAAGGCAAAAGAAAAGATTTATGAGTCATTCTTTGCACACTTTTCTACACATTTCCATGGTTGAATTTAACTCAACCATGGTTTCATTTCCTTTTGCCTTTTGACCTAAATTGCAATATCTAGATATTATTTTAACTATAGTTATGGTTATGATAAGATATCTCTCTCTCTCTCTCATTTTTCTTTTTATATTATTATCATTATCATTCCAAAAGAAAAGAGAGAGCCATCTTCTTCCTCAAAGCCCTAGCTCTCTTTTAAATATTAAAATAGAGTTAGAGAAAGAAAAGAAAAGGTATTAAATAAGAATAGCAACCACTTCATCATCCTACACAACCTTAGCTATCTTGTGTAGGGTGTTGTGCTTTAAGCTTTTCAAAGATCGAAGGAAGCATCAAGCTTAGAGCAAAGTGCTTCGGGTGGATCATCGTGGACAAGGAGTTGATCAAGCGAACCTTTTCAAAGCCAAGGAGTCTTCCAAAGAGGTCTACAAAGGTTGTAGTCTCATCACTTAGTATAACTTAACTCTAAATTGTTGATACTATTAATAGTTACTTCATATTTTCTAGTTCGATTCTTTGTATAGTTTGCTTAGCACCTAAAAATTTTATTGTTACAGCATGTATGATGCTTCTAAACCCTAATAGAGGTGTTAAGAAAACCCTACAGTGGTATCAGAGCCAAGCTAGAGCTTTGTGGTAACCTAGACGACGTTGAAAACATCGAACGGACGAAAAACGACACCCGGGGGTGCTCTCTGGAAATTTTTTAAAAACCTGGAATTTTTCAAATTAAAAATATGTAAAAAATTAAGCAGGGAAATATATGGGCTCACCAGAAAAACGATCCCCTAAATCGGCTATACGGCCGCGGAACCACGGCCCAAGTGGCTTGTTGCGGCGGTTCCGCGGTGGTATAGTTGATTCATGGGCTGTATTTTCTTGTGCTGGCCCATATATCTTTTCTGATGCTTCTGGTATTTTTAGAATCTGCTCAGGTGTTGAGCTTTCAGAGCAGTCTGTGGTTGTTTAAATCGTTTGATCGGATGTTTCAACGTCGCTTAGTTTAATAGTATGTGATACAATAATTGAAATCTACAAATTTGTTTGTTGCGTGTAAATCTAGCAGTTCGGTCTCGGGATAAACGAAAATCTTGTTGAATTATCCGGTTTGTTTTGAAAAGGTGTTTTCTTGAATGAGTCCCAAATGCGAGCTTTACATTATTTAGGCATGAAATCTTGTATATGTGATATTCCGGATTTGTGTTGTCTAAAGGCAGTTAAAGATTTCAATTGTTGTATTTTTCCATTTTATTTCTCTATGACCGTAAGTGTAGTATGTATTACCGGTTTTCGTTGCTATACATCAATGACGATCGGTGTATGCATACTTACTTACGTTGATGATATTTGATATTATGTGTCGATGAGATTTGATATGCAGGATTGTCGCAATGAATAGCCGGGGGTTTTTTTTTTATGCGAGATGAGAGTATTCTTTTAATTCATGTAAAATTAAATTGTATGTAATATTCTTTTATTTGGGGCACTTCCGGGGTGAGGTTGTTGTCACCAGTGTTGTATATTATTTACTTTTCCGCATTAGGATAGACCCAAGGTGGAGGGCACAAGTGACCGGGTTCTTGGGTTCAGTGGGAGGCCATCTCGAGGAGTCGAGACCGGGTCTGCTAAACTCCAGAATTGGTAGGGTCGCTTGCCGCTCTCGTAGGTGTCTAGGGGTGTGTTCTTGGCTATTCATCGCGACCGCGGAATCCGTATTTTTATTGCTGGCTAAATATAAAATACGGACCTCCTAGATATCCTTTATGTGCTTCTGCTGCTTTTATTATCTGATGTGATCTTTTAATGCATATCTGAGATGAATGAAATATTATATATATATGATATATATTAGACGTTACTTATGTTTTTCACCCGCACTAGCCCCGTCCCGGTATGCCGTTAGTTAAGTAACCTAACGGTGCATATCAGGACACTGTGACGAATGCGAGTGGCATAAGTGTACGTTATATTTTCGTTTCTTTCTGTAATGGCTTAGGATTTAAATGATGGGACTACATTAATGAGATTAATGTAAAAGAGAAATAAACCTAAAAAGATGTTGTAGAATCGGATTTGAAACACACTCGGCCTTTTTTTTTGTAAAAAAGCAAGTTTCAAAATGCGGAGCTTAAGCCACTCCTTTTAAACCCATTAGATTCTACAACGATATCAAGTTCAAAGCGTCATAAGTTTTCTTAAAAACTATCCGCAACCCTCCGTCATTTTAGGAAGTAGAGTACTTAGTATTCGTGCTGCGTATTTTGAATTTAGTTAAGGCGCAGTGTACGGTAGCTGAGTGATGTCTTCCTACACTGCATATGATGCAGATTAGTTAGGACATTCATATGATTATGTTGACTTTAGTTAAGGGTCATATGAGTGGGTCTAGTTAATCACGAAATGACGGGAAGAACTTGACTAGCACTTATGATATGTTGACTTTAGTTAAGGTCATAAGTACTAGGGGTAAAAATAATATCGGGAATTTCAAGAGTTGAAAATTACAATGAGATTGTATATCTTCTATATGATAGTAGGATCCCGATCCAACTGCGAGCAAATGTTGCTCCCGGGAGAATTTTGCACTTTACAATTAGCTAACCCGGTAGGTGTCTAGAAAGGTGCTAAACGGGGCTACGCCTTTGGGATGACGAGGTTTACTTTAATTAGGTCCGTGCGAAAGCACGGGGAACCTCCCTCGAGTACCGGCACTGGCCTGGCTGAGAGGTTGGCGAAGTTGTAGAATGTAATTAATCCCGGCTAGTTTTCTTTTTAAAAGGTTTTAAAGAAAATTTGATAAAAACAGTGGGAGACATCGATTAGACAAGATAATAACCAATCTGATCTTTGCAAGAGCTTTCGCTAAGTGTATTCTTTTCTCTCTCTTAATGGCAGATACCCATGACAGGACTTAAGCTTTTATTAGATAAAAACAAGCTGAATGGGACCAACTATAAAGACTGGCTGAGGAATTTAAACATAGCCTTGACTTATGATAAAGTATCATATGTCCTTACAGCTCCAGCCTTGCCCCCCTAGGTCCTAAATCTTCAGTTGCGGATAGGGAAATCCGCAAGACATGGGACGTTGACTGTGCCACGGCAAAATTCCTCGCGCTTGCATCGATGGATAACACACATCAAAAGCAGCACGAGAATATGGACGTACAAGCCATATTCATCCATACAAAAGAGTTGTATGGAGAGCAATCCTGCGTATTACGATACTTAGCGTCTAAGAAACTGTTTCAGATGCGCATGACCGCTGGCACAGTAGTAGGAGACCATGTTCTGAAAATGATAGCTCTCATAGAAGAGCTTGAGGACCTTGGGTGGACAATGGACAATGAACAGTATACATATATTATTCTACAGTCTCTCCCCTCCACCTTTGCTCAGTTCATCGTTAACTTCAACATGCACAACATGGAGAAGGAACTGCCTGAACTCCTTAATATGTTAAGGAGTGCAGAGAGCACACTGAAGTCAGTGAAGACTCCCGTTATGTCTGTTGGGCAATCCTCCTCATCTTACCCAAAGGCTAAGGCCAAGGGAAAGATGAAGAAGAAACCCACCAAACCTAAGGGTGGAGTCAAAAAGGTGAAGGGAAAAGGCAAGTCCAAGGTTAGGGCATCAGAGAAAGGTGAATGTTTCTATTGCAAGAAGACGGGACACTGGAAGAGGAACTGTATTGAGTACCTAGCACTCAAGAAGAAGTATGGTGATGCTTCAGCTTCAGGTGTGTTCGTAATTGAAAACTGTTTTTCTATTAACTCTGCTTCCTGGGTATTGGATACCGGTTCGGGTTCTCATATTTGCAATTCTGTGCAGGCGTTGAGAAATAGCAGAGTTCTGAAGACAGGTGATCATACTCTCCAAGTTGGGAATGGTTCCAATGTAAATGCAGTTTCAGTAGGAGAGTATCACCTTGGTTTGCCTTCGGGTTGTATATTGGTTTTGAACCCATGTTATTTTGTACCAAGTATGCTTTGTAATATTATATCCGTTTCCTTGTTAGACAATGAAGGGTATCATTTTGCTGTGCAACACAATGTTATGAACATTAGACTGAATCAAGAGTTGATTGGTTGTGGTACATTAAATAACGGGATATACGTTCTTAATCAACACACAGTTTTCAACGTACAACACAAAAATAAAAGAAAATTTTCAGAGATAAATGAAGCTTTTCTTTGGCATTGTAGACTTGGTCATATTAATGAAACAAGACTAAACAAGCTTCATAAAGATGGATATTTAAATTCATTTGAGTATAAATCTTATGCAACTTGCCAGTCTTGTATCAAAGGTAAAATGACTAAAACCCCATTTACAGGACACGGAGAAAGAGCTACTGAGCTCCTAGGCCTCATACATAGTGATGTATGCGGACCAATGTCTACACATGCAATAGGCGGTTTTTCATACTTCATAACTTTTACTGATGATTTCTCAAGATTTGGTCATGTATATTTGATAAAACATAAATCTGAAGCTTTCGAGAAATTCAAGGAGTATAAACATGAAGTAGAAAACCAAACAGGAAAGAGTATCAAGATACTTCGATCGGATCGAGGTGGAGAGTACTTAAGTACTGAGTTCTTAGACTTCCTAAAAGAGAATGGGATTCTCTCTCAGCTCACTCCACCTTACACACCACAGCACAACGGTGTGTCAGAACGAAGGAACCGTACCCTATTAGATATGGTACGATCCATGATGAGTGATGCTGAGTTACCTCTCTCGTTTTGGGGGCATGCATTGGAAACAGCAGCTTTTCTGTTAAACAAAGTTCCAACCAAGACCGTGTCTACCACTCCATATGAGATATGGCATGGGAAGAAACCATCTCTTAAAAGAGTTAAGATTTGGGGTTGTCCGGCTTTTGTTAAAAAGCAGAATCCAGACAAACTCGAGACACGATCAGTCAAATGTATATTTGTAGGATATCCTAAACATTCGTTTGGGTATCTTTTTTACCACAAAGAAGAACAAAAAGTGTTTGTTTCTCAGTATGCCACCTTTTTAGAAGATGAGATATTTTCAAACAATACAAATGGCAATGTGGTAGATCTGGAAGAAGTTCTAGAAACACAAGTTACAAATGACAACTTGGCTGAACCTGAAGTTATAACAGAATCTAATGAACCTCAGCCGCTCCGTAGATCTGGTAGGATTTCATGCCCACCGGAGAGATACTACGGTTTTCTCGTTGATGGTGATAGTGAAGATTGCATCATGGATGATGATGATCCTGCCAGCTTTCATCAGGCTATCACGAGTGGTGACTCTGTAAATTGGCTGGATGCCATGAGATCCGAAATGGAGTCCATGTACACCAACAAAGTATGGACTGTGGAAGATGTACCCTCCGGGATAAAACCTGTGGGATGCAAATGGATCTTTAAAAGAAAGATCTGTGTAGATGGACAGGTAGAGACCTATAAGGCAAGGTTGGTAGCGAAAGGTTTTCGTCAAAGACCAGGTTTGGACTATGACGAGACTTTCACTCCGGTAGCCATGCTTAAATCCATTCGGATCCTACTTGCTATTGCTGCTCACTACGACTATGAAATCTGGCAGATGGACGTTAAAACTGCATTCCTAAATGGTGATTTAGAGGAATGCGTTTATATGGATCAGCCAGAGGGATTCATTGATAGTGAGAGCAGCGGTAAAGCATGTAAGCTACTTAAATCCATTTATGGATTAAAGCAGGCATCACGGAGTTGGAACATCTGTTTTGATGATGTTATCAAAGAGTTTGATTTCATCAAAAATCCAGATGAACCTTGTGTTTATAAGAAGATTGTAGGAAGAAATGTCGCAATCCTCGTATTGTACGTAGATGACATACTTCTGATAGGAAATGACATTCCTATGCTACAGTCGGTCAAATCATTCTTATCACAAAGGTTCTCCATGAAGGACCTGGGAGATGCCACATACATATTGGGTATACGGATCTATAGGGATAGATCCAGACGGTTATTGGGATTGTCCCAATCCAAGTACATAAACACCATCCTAAAGAGATTTAGTATGGAAGACTCCAAGCGGGGTGCCTTACCCGCTTGCCACGGAGTCACTCTCTCAAAAGACGATTGCCCAAAGTCTGATATAGAGAGAGCTCGCATGAACATTATTCCCTATGCTTCGGCAGTAGGATCGATAATGTATGCAATGTTATGTACATGCCCAGATGTTGCTTATGCACTTAGTGTAGTAAGCAGGTATCAATCTAACCCAGGAAAGAATCATTGGATTGCTGTAAAGAACATTCTTAAGTACTTGCGAAGGACTAAAGAATTGGTCTTGGTATATGGTAATGAGGATCTCCAAATGGAGGCCTTTACCGATTCGAGCTTCCAGAGTGACAAGGATGACAGCAAGTCTATCTCAGGGTTTGCATTTACCCTCAATGGAGGGACGGTGAGTTGGAAGAGTTCCAAACAGGATACCGTTGCAGACTCAACGATGGAAGCTGAATATATTGCTGCAAATGATACTGCCAAGGAAGCCGTCTGGATGAGAAAGTTCATCTCGGAGCTAGGAGTAGTTCCAACCATTATTGATCCAATACCTCTGTATTGTGACAATAATGGGGCTATGGCGTTGGCCAAAGAGCCCAGGTCCCATCAGAAGTCCAGACACATCCTGAGGCGATATCATGTGATCCGGGAGATAGTTGATCGCCGCGAGATCGAGATTAAGAGAGTAGACACAAAGAACAACGCTGCTGATCCATTCACCAAGGCCCTCCCTCAGCTGCAGCATGAGCGACTTTTTGAGATGTTGGATATGAGATATGCCAATAATTGGCCTTAGTGCAAGTGGGAGATTGTTGGATATATGTATGCCCTAGAGGCCATTATGAGATATTGTATGTACTGATATGTATATAAATATATATATATTCGGGGGACAGTCTTTCTCGATATGATAGTATGCTATCTGGTTTTACTTTATCATATGTTCACTTGATCATGTTTATATTCATTTGGTGCATGTTGATAAAGCCCTAAGGATATTGGCTTGACTACTGGCATTATGATGTGGATCATACTAGTGGGACATCTGTAGTTTATAAGCATATCCTTGAAATGTTCCTAGTCGTAGGTATATCGAGATAGGGCATCGATATTCCAGTTTAGACTAGCGTATACCATTCTTGTTCCATATGATGGGCGATGGATGATCCCATATCCGTCTGGTGTGTTGACACCGAAGATAGTATACGGGTGCTCAGTGAGACTGGGTACACTGAACGGACTCACCGAGAACTCCTATATGGTATTATATCATACGTCGTATAGCAGTTCTCAGGTGATACTGGTACAGGTTAGTCTGTAGACCCGAGATCGTCATAGAGTCTTATGTGTCCTCCCACTGTACTTTGATCTCCACCCTACTGCGGCTCTACTGAGTCGTACAAACAGGTGGATTTTGGGTATAGTCTCGAGGCATGTGGAGGCAGTGAACGATAGGAGGGGTTTCGTCTCTCCCGGTATTTGGGGTTGATGCTGTGCTGTGCACGATTGGCTATAACGGGAAGTCCCTGGCCAGGGCTGCTGAGATATTACTGATAAGTGTTATCAGTAAGTTTCTCGATTTGTTATAGACCATATACCGGCATGACTTATTGAGTTATTGGGGTCGACGATTCCATCCCTAGACTCGATATGCAGCATATCTGACGAAGAGACCGGACTGTATGGTTAGTGTTGCCGGATGGATTGACAGGAGTTTTGACAGGTTCGCTTGTTCTTATTCTGATCGCTCAATACCCGGGTGGCCGTTATGTTTAGCTGACCACTTGCGGCTTGTAGGTGTCTGATATGATCATCATCTACTGCTGGCGTATTGACGAGTCTTAGAGTCCCACATAGAAGTTTCTCGGCTCTGGCGAAACGAAGTGGTGCACATATGAGATATGTGCGGAGCCTCGATTAAATACTAGTATATGATACTGTATTTTAATCGGGCATTTAATATTAGTCGGGTCATATAAGATATGACCAATTTATTAAATCAAGTGTTGATTTAATAAAGGCTTTTATATTATTTATTTAAATCCTTTTCTTCTTATGGATACATGCATGTATATGTACATGATGATGTGCATACATACATACATACATGAAAAGTATCATGGGTTGATGATACAAAGAGGATAGCAATATAAGAATCATATTGTAGATAAAGTAATATATATGGATTTTTTCAATAAAGTTTAAAGGCAAAAGAAAAGATTTATGAGTCATTCTTTCCACACTTTTCTACACATTTCCATGGTTGAATTTAACTCAACCATGGTTTCATTTCCATTTGCCTTTTGACCTAAATTGAAATATCTAGATATTATTTTAACTATAGTTATGGTTATGATAAGATATCTCTCTCTCTCATTTTTCTTTTTACATTATTATCATTATCATTCCAAAAGAAAAGAGAGAGCCATCTTCTTCCTCAAAACCCTAGCTCTCTTTTAAATGTTAAAATAGAGTTAGAGAAAGAAAAGAAAAGGTATTAAATAAGAATAGAAACCACTTCATCATCCTACACAACCTTAGCTATCTTGTGTAGGGTGTTGTGCTTCAAGCTTTTCAAAGATCGAAGGAAGCATCAAGCTTAGAGCAAAGTGCTTCGGGTGGATCGTCGTGGACAAGGAGTTGATCAAGCGAACCTTTTCAAAGCCAAGGAGTCTTCCAAAGAGGTCTAAAAAGGTTGTAGTCTCATCACTTAGTATAACTTAACTCTAAATTGTTGATACTATTAATAGTTACTTCATATTTTCTAGTTCGATTCTTTGTATAGTTTGCTTAGCACCTCAAAATTTTATTGTTATAGCATGTATGATGCTTTTAAACCCTAATAGAGGTGTTAAGAAAACCCTACAAGTCGAAGATAATAGAATTCCTTGTTGGAAAACCTAATTGGTGAATAAAAGTCAATGGGCCTAATTGATAGGATTTTGTGGGTAGTATCCGCTGAAAACCCTCAGGAGACAACACTCCTCCTACTAGGGACACCTAGAGGTTTAACGGCTTTTTGCACGAGCTCAGTGCAATCGCGTTTCCCTGCGAAAGTGAGGTTAGGTTTTTGTTGAGAATAAAACTAGGTTTGCTCGAAGACGAGCAAAATATAAGTTTGGGGGTATTTGTTCATATCATAATATTGCATTATTATATTCCCCATTCCTAGTCAATATACAAATAAATAGGTGCTTTTGACCCATGTCTGCTACTTAGTTGCAAGTTACAGATTCTCGGGACGAAAACAGTGAAAAAGACAAAAGACGATACAAAAGTGAGACTACGACCAATAAACGTTGGAATCTTGATCAAGCCTACAAAGAAGATCAGTTCACAAAGTACAAGGCAGTGCAAGGTTCAAGACTTCGTCACGAAGCAACGGTAAAGTCCACTACAAGTAATCTCTGTGGAAATCTGGAGGAGAACCCGCAGGTATTCTGAAGAAAAAAGGGAAGAAAAAGTAGCGAAAATGCAACAGACCCAGCCCAAGAATTTTCAGCCAACATGACCACTATTTAGCCGCGGAACCGCGGCCAAACAGGGGGTTTGGCCGCGGTTCCACGGCCGTGCGGAGCCCGTAGTGGCAGAAAAATTTTCAAAAGATTGGCGGTGCGCGGAGCGTTGACTAGGTCTTTTTCTTAAGGGGTATTTATGTAAAAACAGATATGCGAGTCAATTGTAACCCTAGGGTTTCTATCCTCTATAAATAGGAACCCTAAATCTTGTATTAGGTTATGCCTCCTTTCATTAATAAAATTTAGAATTCTTTTGGAGAGCATCGATGCCTCTTTTCATTTCATCTATTCAGATCTGACAAGTCTTGTGTAAATGTTTGGAGAGAGCAAGTAAGAAAAGAGCAAGAAAGAAATACTAGGAACCATGGAACAAGTTACAAACCATAGGTTTAATAACCCAAACTTAAACTTGCAAGCTCAATTCCGTAATTCCGTATTTTTGGGTTTCAGGTTATGTATATGTGTTTGGTCTGGGTTTAAAACATTATAGGGGGGTTTAAGGTCACCAAACACACTCAAGTTCACCACACTACTCAATTTAAACCCTAACCCTCTTTAGTAACATCCAAAGTGCACTAAACTACCCGACATCGATTTCAAACTTGAAATGAGGCTTAAGCACAAGAAATACTACACTAATTGTGAAGGAATTACCTCATTTGACACTCATGAATCCTCAACAGCGCCAAAATGAATACTTTCTTGGTCCAAAGGGTTGCTTGAGAGCTTGTGCACATTTTTTGTGAAGAGGGAGTTGGGTTTTGAGGTGATTTTCATGGAGATTTGGGGGTTGAAGATGGAGGAGAAGGAGAGGGGAAGTAGCAGCAGCAGCAACTTGAGGAGGGGAGAGGAAATGAGTGAGATAATGGTGTGGGAATGGTTCAAAACCCTAGTTGACTCTCACCCACTCTTTCTCTCTCTTCACCATACCTAATATTATATCCTAAATCCTTTTCCTTTTCTTTTTCTTTTCCCCTTTCTAATCACTCATCAACCATGATAAAACATGTAGGAAGCCATGGGAAAATATGTAACAAGTGTAGAAAAAGATACGGTGCATGTTTTGCCTAAATACGCTTAAAGCGCGATTAGCGATTTTTAATCGCGATTAGCGCTAAATGAGCATATAATTAAACATAAAAACATTAAAAATGGCATAATTCACATAAAACACCCTCTTTTAATAATTTCTATAATTTTCCAAATTTTCCCCATTTTATCGGTATTTAATTTTACCGAAATATTAAAATATTCATTAATATTAATATTAAATTCTAAAATTCCCAAAAATAATATATATTTTTTTTAAATGTTACAATCTTCCCCCCTTAAAGAAATTCGGTCCCCGAATTTAATTTAAAACCCCTCAAATACTAAAACATTTCAATAAAAGTCCAAGTCGTCGGGGCTCCGAAATCATCAATACATGAAACACATCATAGCGCAATACATGCGCATGAGTAATGAGCAGATAACTCAAAAACAAAACTCCGTCAAGCATCCCGCAATCATCGGAGTCATAGCGAAGACACAAATGTCAAATCCAAAATAAGACCAATATGATATAAATCAGAACTATACATGTAGACATCAAATCTATACATGTAAATAGCTGAAGTAAATGCATGCCAAATCTTTTTAAGTCGTTCTGCGATGCGCATACACTGCACAGTGGCTGACGTCTATTATAATAAAATAACCATATACGTATATATCCTTTGTTTAATGTGTACGTTCCGCCGCTTTGAAAACAATTTAGAAGGGTTTCGTTGTTTTAAACGTTTCGTATCATATCGGACACGTAGGTAAATACTGAGACTATAGCTCGCTTCTTGGAAATCCCTTCGATAACCATCAATGCATGCAAAATATATCCAGGTACTGTCCTCTGACTAGTCCTGCTCAGTACGAAAACAAATAGCAAATATCATAAGAAACACACTGCTCCATAAGAAATCAATCCCAAAATGTGTATATGAATGTAAGGTGCGTCTGGTGCGCACGGAAATCAAAATCCATATATGTGCCATACATGTGCACAGAACAACACCTAGGTGCAACGGGTGTGCACGAAACCCCTGTCAGAGGCAACGGGTGTGCCTGACAGCAAAATCAGGTGCATCTGAAATGCATGAAGAATCTCGATTTAGTGCATCTGGTGTATACAAAAATCGCATCTCGTAACATGCGCCCAACATGCGTGAAAATCCAAATCAAATGCACGGAGTGCAAGAAATCAACATCAATAGTAGAATCAAAATCGACGGTATACAATACGGCTCAATCAAAAACAGGTATACCGCGGTGTATAAGCTCACATCCATGTGCATCAGCGTGCACAAATCAAATCAAAACACTGGAATAAAATAGGCATGAAATCACAATCAATACCTCAAGCGTAATACTATGCACAAAATATGAATACCCAGTAGGTCCAACCATGGTGCACGAAAACAGAAATCATGGAACTCAGCCATCAAGACTAAATCATGCGAACAGATCTCCCAAAATACCGAAATCCAAGGTGACGGATACGTGATAATCGAATCACAAAATCACAAATCATAAATACCGTCGTCGATATTTCCTCCTTCGTAGTTGAGAAGGTGTCGGTGCATCCAATGCTAGCAGCGCAAGATATCTACTTACCTCTTGCTCACGGTCTGGCGTCCTCTGTCTCTGGGTCCTTATCTTCTCTGTGGATTTACCTATCTCTCAATCAATCGGATCATCGGCCCTATCAGGTGTGCTAACGGGGGCGATTCCATTCTGGCACTTCTCTGGTCATCTCTCGATCAATCCTCGCAAACACTCGTAAAGCAGCACATCACCGGCACCGACTTCTGGTCCTCTGAATGCACATCACACATTTGCTCCTGGGTGCAAATCTTATTGCAGCAGTGTCCTGGAAGGAATCCTGCTCAAGGTCTCTTCTAATCTCGCCTATGCCGAACTGTACGGAGGCTGGTACTCTTGCATAATCTTTTCTCACTCTCTGGACATCTGCGTCCTCAGCACAACAATTCCTTGGAAATCGGTCGCATCCCAACGCCTCTGTAGACATATCGCATCTCTGATGTCAGTGGAGTGGAACGTCATCTCGTCGAAAACTCGTGTGAACTCTTTACTTCACTCTGCTCCAATGTCGACTGATTCCGACTCGTCTACTCGTGGCTGCATGGACTGCGCTCCAACGGCTATACTCGTAGCTGGAGTCTCCTAAGCAATGTGTCCCATCACATGGCATCTGAATGAAGTCGAACCATTCGATCGATTCGTCAAAACCTCATAATCCCTCAAGAGATCAACATCTTGGGTACGGTTTAATAGTATCGAGTACATACCACAGCATCAGTGGTCCAGCCGTAGAAGGGCAAACCCAAGCCTCACTAATGGCGCCGTGGAACTGCCGCAAACCCTAAGGTTCAAAGGCTTTCACATGGTCATTATGTCGAGTTAGGGTTTCATTCTTCTAGAGGGTCCATAGAATCGCTTGCATGTCTTTCCGAATACTTTAAACTTGGAATATGTGTTTCTGCGTGAAGTCGTCTCCAGCTGGAATCGATCTATCTGATGACCTCGCATCGGGTAAGCGAACGAACCACATGTCCTAGTCATTCATCCTCGGGTGACTAGCGACCTTCCATCATATCTCTAAGTATATACTCATGTTGCAGTAGCTCCAACATCTGGGCGATATCTCGTCATTTGCAGCAACCACTGGCTCATTCGTCTATACGCTGAACAGTTCCTCAATCATCATGAATAAGAGATACCTCGGTGGTCATCACATTCTGGCTGGCCTCTAGCAGTAGCCTGATCCTCTGGTGCTGATCGGCACGTCCGAGAAATCTCATAAAAGCGATCTGTCAAACGCTAATGGCGCGAAGACACACTAAAACGACGCCTCTCTATGCAATCGTACATCCCTGGAATCATGCCCTGGTCAGTCCTCGTCCATGACGAGCTCACGCTGACGCAACTCTAGCCGTAACTCTCTCTCTGCCCGTGTAATCGTGGAAGGAAATGAATATAATACTGTGCAAGGAAATGTACATCCTATGGTTCCTTAAGCATAGTAGCGTATCGTAAGTATGCCGTGGAACATACGTACGGTACGTCACTCTACTCAAGCTATCTACTCCATCAACCAAGGGTCATCCTACACGACGAAAGTTCGGGTATAATACCCCCTCGATTAAGTCTAAGTTCCGTAAGGTCAAGCCTAAGTTCCGTATATATATAAACGCTCTAGGCTCCACATAGTCAAACTCAGACTCGAACCAAGGTTAACCTAGCGCTCTGATACCAACTTTGTCAGGACCCGAAATAGCCCGTGACTGGCACTTGAATCATATGAAGTCTATAGGACCCCATCTAATTCAAGTAAGCCAAAAAGCCCAGAAATCTAAAACCATTTTTAAGTAATAAGTAAAGGAAATAGTTTTAAGAAGTGAAGAAAACAGGTTTTTAAAAGAAGAGTTTTAAAATAGGTAAGCCGAATATGCATTTTAAAAAAATCTCCCGTCTTTTATGAAAATTTCAGCAGAGTTTCTTTTGTACTACTGGCCCCCGAACGGGGTACAACAAGAATAATATGTACACAATGATAAAAGGCATCCCCAAGAGGGAGATAGCTCTTCGTCAATCGACGGTCACAACCAGGCAAGCAATATAATATACAACGCCAAAGGGCGAGGATCAACTCAAAAGGAAGCTCAAAATCAACATGAAAACCCATAATACTACAACGCGCGACTCTAAGGTCGAAATAATACATAACTGGTTTTCTAAGTCTGAAACAATATAAAAGTTTTGGTTGATGAAATTTCTAGATACAACTGAATAATATAATACAAGGGTGGTCACGATGCGAGTGAACCCACCTACCAATGCAATCACCCAGAAAGGAAATAGTGTGCCAGAAAAGCCGCAATGAAACCTGTACGGCAAAACCTGCAAGAACTGTGGCACAACGGGGGTGAGTTGCCAACTCGTGAATAGAAAACACCACAGAGCAGAAATCGTATGTATGACACAATCCTTGGTCAATACGATCAAATATATATATAAACCTTAAATGTATAAGTCTGAAGAATGATAAGGTGGCAATGTAACATCTACACATGAGTGTAGTGCCAAGTGCTCGTGCCAGTACCTCAGGTAATAACATATCAACAGTATGAAGTATGATCAATGTCGACTATATCATGGAGTCAACGAAAAAGTGGATATCATCCAACTATGTAATCAATGTCATCAATGTCAATATATGTATGTGGAAATCGTCCACGTGTCACCGAATGACAATAAGCATCATGCATGAAATATCATAAAGCATATGCATGGAAATATGAGGATATAAATCAACATGTGCCGCTCGCGACATATCAAATAATAGAACCTGAGTGTCAAGCATCGACACTCGAAAACATCATGAAACTTGTGCCTATCATCGTCACGTAAATCCTCATATATCGGGCTTCATTAGTCTGGATCGGCCCATATCATCTCTCGACTCCGGTCGGTATCCTCCGAATATCTGCCGAGCCCAAATACTATCACCGGTAGGTAGTGGTCCCTCTTCCAGGCTCATCGCCTACTGCAGGACAGATCCGTTCTCGCCCCGGGGTACCATACTGGGTCCACCATGTACCGGCAATCAGCGTCATCCGCCTCCTCGAATTGGGTTTCATATGTCGCTCTCAGAATCGAGAAAACACATGGTGGACGCACTGAAATAGCATATCAAGGGTAACCGGGTTTTTAAAACAATACATACTCTCTTTTGAAATACCCACGGTTCCCAAATCCAGAAATATCATGGAAACAACATATCTCAATGCGTACAATCAAAAAGCATGACGTATACGACATATAAAAGAAATGTAAGAATATCAGTATATCATGTAACATGGAATAATAATATGCACATATTGAGGGAAACCGCTCCTTTAAAATGAATACAGTTTTAAGATTGTCACGACCCGCAGGGTACAGAACGTGACTGGCACTTAAGTTTACGAAACGTCTCAAGACGTCCGTAAAATAAGTAAGCCAAAGCCTAGAAAACCAAAACCAAATAAGCAAAAGAGTGAAGAGAACCCAATCAATTGAGAACAAGTTGATCAAATAAGTCATATAAAACCTTTTTAGAAACGATATCAATTTTCCCGAAAATTTCGGCAGAGTCTCCTTTGTAAATACTGGCCCCCAAAATGGGTACAACAAGAATGTATATGAATCCAACAAATAAGGCATCCCCAAGTGGGAGCTAGCTCTTCGCCACAAGGCGGTCACAAATCCCACGCAATATAAAGCAACAACATGCGAATTAATCATAAGGAAGCATGAGAAAAACAGCATGTCGACTCAAGTGAGCTCGACCCCAAAATACAGCATAAAAATCCACAAATCTCACAGTCTCATCTCTAGGACAATATACAACAATACTGGTAGATACAGTAGATGGAGTGCACTAGATACAAACAATATACAAGATGGTACAAAAATAATAATATAACCCACCTAAGAGCAAAACCTCGAGTCCAGGCAAAGGAGGCAAAAGAAACAAGTGCGCCCGCCGCTACTGTACTGACGGAGCGGACCTGCAAAAGGCTGTGGCACAACGGGGGTAAGTTGCCAACTCGTGAGTAATAAATAACATCTATAGAGGCTATCGCAAGTATGCACACAAGCATCCTAGCATCTATAATACAGGTATGGCAGGATATAATAACAGGTAGGTATGCAATATGACTATACTAGCAAGTATGTATGCAATATAAATATACTCGTGATCCGCATAGTTAAGTATAAGAAATCATCTTTTTCCTTTAGCAATCTCCTTTGAAATATCAGCACAATACCAATAGAACCAAACAGAATCCGTGTCCAGCAACGACACCTCAAAACTATCTCAATCTCATATCAAAGTATTCTGGCCTCAGCCGTCCGGCTGACCCATCTCAAATATCAATATCTCATCATTTCGCGGCCACGGTCGGTATCCTCTAGATATCCGCCGTGCCAAAACAATCATCGGTAGGTAATCCATCCCCTGCCAGGCTCAACATCAACAACACATTCCTCTTGCCCCGGGGTACCTTACCGGGCCCACCATGTACTCGTGACGGTTCCTCCACTCCTCGACACGGATCTCGAAAACCACAGCAAACTCATGGTGGAAGACACTTACATCACTAGAAAACCGCAATTTACATATTTAAAAAAAAGTAATAAGTTTAGAAATTTTGCGGCTTTCCCCCGAAATCCAGAAATATCATAAAATCTCCAGAAATCCTCATAAGTGCATATGTCAATGATAATGAATGCATATGGTATCAATAATCAAGTTGTGATGTGTGATTAATAGATTAGGCATGAACAAATAATATGATGAAGTACATGCACATGAATAGCAATACTACGATTTCATTTTAAGGAATTAAAACAATAGCACAAGTTTAAGTATCAATTATAGTAAAAGGTTTCAATTTAAAGGTTATCTAGTGTGGTGGCATGGCAATTATCAGGGTGTGTGTGTAAGCATGAATAGTGCTCGTGCTGCATATAAAAACCCTGGCAATGGTGCAGGTGTCCTATTAAATGGGTTCGCATATGTATGTCAATATAAGGCATGAATGTAGCAAATAATCATACAAGTATTACACCCCTAATTACTAACATTACTTAGAATCTTTTTAAGTTACTAAAATTATCGGGCGACTTGCGCCATCCAATGATAGTCCCCCGTAGATGTTACATCTACTCACTGGAATCCCTAGCTAGTCACGTCCAATCACCGCTTTCCCCTTTCGTGCCGCGTCTGACGTCTCCGCGACCGAACCTGGAATTTACATCAATACAAACATAAGGTTACATATCAAGAACGACGCAATTCCCTAACGAAAATACTATAGTTCACAAGCTAGGTACAACGTGCACAAAGTGCGCGGAATACACGCGAAAATCGCAAAAATCTACTAAAATGTCGATTGGTCGCCCGACCAAACTAAAACCCGAACACTCAAAAATCTGCACTCACACATCCTAAAAGTCATAGGATACGCTAAAAATGTCATCAATACATCTCAATAATTCATCACAATATTTTAATAAAAACCTAGTAAGCGAGAAATTTGCAATTTGGTGCAAACATCGAAAATTAGCGACAAGGTTAACACAATCCAACACAACAATCCAAACTAACCCACTAGATAGCCACTACACTAATTTTAAACCATTAACTATGCTTCAAAACATATTTTCCACAACCAACCCTTCTCTTGATTTTTGGTAATTAGCAAAACAAGGAAAATATCACACAAGATTAACTTGGATTAGCATAACATCAAGCCACTTAAGCAAAGTAACCTTATAGATTGGTTAAGTAAACAACTAGATTAATTAAATAGATTTAATTAACTAAATAATGGTTTCCTAACCCTAACTAAAATTCAAGACATGAACTAAAAAAAAAAACTAGATTCGAAATTAGAACTAAAATTAACACTAAACAACTCAATTAAAGAATTTTAACCATAGGAACTTAAATGCGTAGAAATTATACCTCAAATTTTATAGATCTAGCAAGAAGAATTTGCCTCAATGATGGCCTCATAGCACAATGATTCCAAGCAAGAGAGGCTAAGGAGAAAGGGGATGAAGAATAGGATTTAATTTGTGAGTTTAACTTGGAATTTGGAGCAAACTTGAAGAGTTTAACAAGAAGATGCAAAGAAAAAAAAGATGAAGGGGGGCTGCTGGAATTCGGCCAAAACAAGGGAAGGGGGATGGTGTGGGCTGTGGGAAAAAGTCATGGTAAACCCCTACCAACCCACAAAAGACCCATACCCATTTAAATATTCAAAATCCTTAAAAAAAACCTCATTCCCATACAATATAAATAGTCAAAGGAGCATGGAATTTTTTTCCATGAGCTGCTGGAAATGGGCCGGCCTAGGGTGAGGGAAAAGTGAGAGAGAGTGCACAAAAAAAATTTTATGCAAAAAGACCCCCTACAAGTCAAAAATTGCAAGTTTAAACTTAAATTCAATAAATTTCGTTTTCTATAATAAAAATTAGTTAAAACTTAAAATAAATTACTAAAAATTTATGTTACAACTAGATTTTAATTAACATGATTTTAAAGCTTAAATTTAGCCCATTTAAATTTGTATTTATCGCTAATTTAATGTATTTTCTTACCGGCTTAAAATAATATTAAAAATTGAAAAAAATTAGGGAAAATTTTAAACGACCAGAATTTCATAAGTAACTCATTAGCTACTAAAAACAAGTAATTACCTATGCAAATTAGGTATAATTAGTCCTAAACTGCAAAATAACAAAAAGGACGGTTTTCGGAAAAATACTGAATTTTCACCGATTTTCAGGAAAACACTAAAACGACTTTTCAAGGCGCTACAATCTTCCCCCCTTAAAGAAATTCGGTCCCTGAATTTTAAAAATATAACTAGTCGTACCTTCAAAAAGATGGGGATGTTTCTTCCTCATCTCGCCCTCGGTCTCCCAGGTGACCTCCTCGCTGCTCGGGCCACGCCCAAGGACCTTGACGGTTGGTATAATCTTCGATCTCAACTTCTTCACCTGCCGATCCAGGGTGGCCACCGGCTGCTCTGCAAAAGAAAGGTCGCGCTCTAGCTGGACTGTCGGGTGCTGAATCGCATGCGAAGGGTCGTGAAGGTACTTGCGGAGCATCGAAACATGAAAGACGGGGTGAACATCGGGAAAGCTGGGTGGAAGGGCCAAACGATATGCAACAGCGCCGACACGCTCGAGGATCTCGAAGGGACCTACGAATCTAGGGCTAAGCTTCCCCTTTCGCCCAAAACGCATCACGCCCTTCATCGGAGAGACCCTCAGAAAAACATGGTCGCCAACTGCGAACTCTAATCTGCGACGGCGCCTGTCCGCATATGATTTCTGCCTGCTCTGACCCGCTCTCATCCGGTCTCGGATCAACTGTATCTTCGCTGTCGTCTCCTCAACAAGCTGCGGCCCCAAAATACTGCTCTCGCTGAGCTCTGTCCAACAGACGGGCGATCTGCATCTCCTCCCATACAATGCCTCGAAAGGTGCCATCTGAATAGTATCCTGGAAGCTGTTGTTGTAGGAGAACTCCACTAGAGGTAAATGACGATTCCAGCTACCGCCGAAGTCTAAAACGCACGCTCTGAGCATGTCCTCGAGAGTCTGAATGGTCCGCTCTGACTGTCCGTCGGTCTGCGAATGAAACGCTGTGCTGAAGCTCAAACGAGTGCCTAAAGCCTCCTGAAGTCTCTGCCAAAGTCGGCTGGTGAACTGGGTGCCTCGACCTGACACGATACAAGTCGGTACGCCATGCAACCGCACGATCTCGTTGATGTAAAGCTGGGCATACCGAGCGAAGCTGAAAGTGGTCTTCACTGGCAGGAAGTGGGCCGCTTTCGTCAATCGATCTACGATCACCCAGATGGAGTCATACCCTCGACTGGTCCTGGGAAGACCCACAACGAAATCCATCGAAATCTGCTCCTATTTCCACTCCGGAATGGGTAACGGCTGTAGCTTTCCTGCGGACCTCTGGTGCTCGGCCTTGACTTGCTGACAAGTCAGGCATCTCGATACAAACTCCGCAATGTCCCTCTTCATCCCGTCCCACCAGTAGGTCTCTCTCATATCATGGTACATCTTGGTGGAACCGGGGTGGACACTATACACTGATCGGTGTGCCTCCTCAAGAATGTCGCGCTGTAATCCATCAGCATCTGGTACGCACAGTCTAGATCCATAGCGTAAAATCTCCTGATCATCAATCACGAACTCGGAAAATTTGCCTTGTCCCATCTGTGCCATGATCTCTGAGCAACGGTCGTCACTGCGCTGTGCCTTATATATACGGTCAAGCAACTGTGGGCGTGCACGAACATGCGCGAGTTGTCCCCCTGTCTGAGTGAACTCGAACTCAACTCGGCTGTCGCATAACATCTGCCAATCTACTGACGACTGCCTCCGCACTGCGCGCAAAAAGGATAGACTACCCCCGGGCCTCCTACTCAACGCATCTGCCACCATATTCGCCTTGCCTTGGTGATATAAAATCTCGCAGTCGTAGTCTTTCACCAACTCCATCCAACGACGCTGTCTGAGGTTCAGGTCTCGCTGCTGAAATATGTATTTTAAGCTCTTGTGGTCTGTGAATATTTGGCACGACTCGCCGTATAGGTAATGTCGCCAAATCTTCAGTGCAAAGACCACTGCAGCCATCTCCAAATCGTGAGTGGGGTGGTTCTGTTCATGTTTCTTCAACTGCCGAGAAGCATATGCGATCACCCGGCCATGCTGCATCAATACGCATCCTAATCCCACTCGCGAAGCATCAAAGTAGACCACAAATCCGCCTGATCCCGAAGGCAAAGATAATACCGGCGCCGTAGTCAAACAAGTCCGTAGCTGCTGAAAACTGCGCTCGCACTCCTCTGTCCAAACGAAAGGAACCCCCTTCCGGGTCAAACCGGTCAAAGGTGTAGCTATATGGGAGAAGTCCTGAACAAAACGCCTGTAGTAGCCCGCCAGGCCAAGAAAACTACGGATCTCAGTAACCGATGTAAGTCGGGGCCACTGCTGAACGCCTCAATCTTCTTCGGGTCCACACATATGCCGTCTCTCGTAATCACGTGACCCAAGAATCCGACGCTGTCCAACCAGAATGCACACTTGGAGAACTTTGCGAACAACTGGTGCTCCCTCAGAGTCTGTAACGTAATCCGTAAGTGTTGCTCGTGCTCCTCTCTGCTCTGGGAGTACACCAAGATATTGTCGATAAACACGATGATGAATAAGTCAAGATTCGGCCTGAATGTACGGTTCATCAAATCCATGAATGCTGCTTGGGCGTTGGTGAGTCCGAACGACATCACCAAAAACTCATAGTGGCCGTAGCGCATGCGGAAAGCTGTCCTCGGTACATCCTCCTGTCGAACTCGCAGCTGATGGTATCCTGATCGTAAGTCGATCCTCGAAAAATAACCCGCGTCCTGGAGCTGGTCGAACAAATCATCAATGCGCGGCAACGGATATCTGTTCCGCACGGTACCCTTGTTCAGCTGGCGCTAGTCGATACATAAGCGCAAACTTCCATCCTTCTTCTTGAAAAACAGGACTGGAGCACCCCACGGAGAAACACTAGGTCGAATAAGCCCCTTATCTAACAAATCCTGCAACTGATCCTTCAGCTCTCGAAGCTCTGCCGGGGCCATCCGATAAGGCGGTATAGAAATAGGCCCCGAGCCGGGAATCAAATCAATGCAGAACTCAACATCGCGCTCAGGTGGTAGCCCAGGTAGCTCATCAGGGAAAACATCAGGGAACTCACAAACAACCCGGACCCGGTCCAACGGAACCTCTGCAGCTCGAGTATCATAAATATACGCTAAGAATCCCTGACATCCCTTCCGCAAGAGCTGACCAACGCGAAGAGACGAAATCAAGCTGGGAAGGGTGACGCTGCGGTCTCCCTGAATAACAAGGACTGGCTCTCCCGGAAAGCTAAATATGACTGCCTTCTCACGGCAGTCCACCGAAGCATAACAAGTGGCTAGCCAATCCATTCCCAGAAGCACATCGAAATCCAACATACCGAGGAGAATCAAATCAACCGATGAATCCCTCTCCCCGATACGAACGGGACACAATCGAAATACAAAACGAGCGACAAACGACTCGCCTACCGGGGTAATAACAACAAGTGGCTGATCTAACGACGACGACTCACGGCCCAACAACGGTGCAAAGTGTGTAGATACGTACGAATGTGTGGAACCTGGGTCGAATAATACCCGTGCGTCGAAAGAACAAACTGGAAAGGTACCTGTCGCAACGGCGTTGGATGCCTGCGCATCCTGCGGTGTCAAAACGAACACTCGGGCCTGTCCTCCACCGATAGCGGGCTGACCTCGACCTTGGCCTCTGCCTCCTCGTCCTCTCTGAACAGGACCGCCGCGTCCACGGCCTCTGGGTGCACCTATCTGACGTAGAGCATCGCCAGTGGTAGGAAGTAGAGCTCTCTGAGGAGGGAGTGGTGATGGTGGTAAGGTAACATGTGGCACTGTCGCCGCTCCCTGTCGTCTCACCGGACAGTCTCTGATACGATGATGTAAGCTACCACAACAAAAACATCCTAACCATGGCTGCTGACCATATGGGTGAAGGCGATACAACTGGGCCCTAAAGAATCCGCCATGGCCTCTGCGAACACGCCTAGGTGCTAACATATCAGTGCGAATCCAACTCGGTCTCGAAACGACCGTAGGGGGAGTAGTATCCGATCTCTACGCTCGATTGACCTCTACTAAGGATCCCACCATCTGTCGTAGCTCCTGCACGCCTCCCATCATCTATCGCAGCTCCTCCATACCGGACTCAAGCCTATCCATACAGCCTGGGGAAGGCGGATCAATCTGTCCCTGCGGCGTGGGCATGCCACCCTGCTCAGTCCTCGTCTCAGACGAGCCTGCTCGGATCTCATCTCGGGCGGCAGCCCTCTGCGCTCTCGTAGCCTTCGGCGGCATAGTGACTAGTACAGGAACAGGACAATAAGAATGGTGCAGTAAAATCATATGTTACACGGAATTGAAGAAGGAATTTTCAAGCAAGTCTATCCTAAAGTCACTTAGGCAGAGTACCATATCGCAAGTATGCCGCGGACATACACACGCTACGTTACCCTACTTAAGTTACTTAATCCATCTACCAAGGTCATCATACACTCAGAAAGGTAAAACCTATCGCTCTGATACCAACTTTGTCACGACCCGCAGGGTACGGAACGTGACTGGCACTTAAGTTTACGAAACGTCTCAAGACGTCCGTAAAATAAGTAAGCCAAAGCCCAGAAAACCAAAACCAAATAAGCAAAAGAGTGAAGAGAACCCAATCAATTGAAAACAAGTTTATCAAATAAGTCATATAAAACCTTTTTAGAAACAATATCAATTTTCCCGAAAATTTCGGCAGAGTCTCCTTTGTAAATACTGGCCCCCAAAATGGGTACAACAAGAATGTATATGAATCCAACAAATAAGGCATCCCTAAGCGAGAGCTAGCTCTTCGCCACAAGGCGGTCACAAATCCCACGCAATATAAAGCAACAACATGTGAAATAATCATAAGGAAGCATGAGAAAAACAGCATGTCGACTCAAGTGAGCTCGACCCCAAAATACAGCATAAAAATCCACAAATCTCACAGTCTCATCTCTAGGTCAATATACAACAATACTGGTAGATACAGTAGATGGAGTGCACTAGATACAAAGAATATACAAGGTGGTACAAAAATAATAATATAACCTACCTAAGAGCAAAACGTCGAGTCCAGGCAAAGGAGGCAAAAGAAACAAGTGCGCCCGCCGCTACTGTACTGACGGAGCGGACCTGCAAAAGGCTGTGGCACAACGGGGGTGAGTTGCCAACTCGTGAGTAATAAATAAAATCTATAGAGGCTATCACAAGTATGCACACAAGCATCCTAGCATCTATAATACAGGTATGGCAGGATATAATAATAGGTAGGTATGCAATATGACTATACTAGCAAGTATGTATGCAATATAAATATACTCGTGATCCGCATAGGTAAGTATAAGAAATCATCTTTTTCCTTTAGGAATCTCCTTTGAAATATCAGCACAATACCAATAGAACCAAACAGAATCCGTGTCCAGCAACGACACCTCAAAACTGTCTCAAATCTCATATCGAAGTATCTCTGGCCTCAGCCGTCCGGCTGACCCATCTCAAATATCAATATCTCATCATTTCGCGGCCACGGTCGGTATCCTCTGGATATCCGCCGTGCAAAAACAGTCACCGGTAGGTAATCCATCCCCTGCCAGGCTCAACGTCAACAACACATTCCTCTTGCCCCGGGGTACCTTACCGGGCCCACCATGTACCCGTGACGGTTCCTCCACTTCTCGACACGGATCTCGAAAACCACAGCAAACTCATGGTGGACGACACTTACATCACTAGAAAACCGCAATTTACATATTTAAAAAAAAAGTAATAAGTTTAGAAATTTTGCGGCTTTCCCCCGAAATCCAGAAATATCATAAAATCTCCAGAAATCCTCATAAGTGCATATGTCAATGATAATGAATGCATATGGTATCAATAATCAAGTTGCGATGTGTGATTAATAGATTAGGCATGAACAAATAATATGATGAAGTACATGCACATGAATAGCAATCCTACGATTTCATTTTAAGGAATTAAAACAATAGCACAAGTTTAAGTATCAATTATAGTAAAATGTTTCAATTTAAAGGTTATCTAGTGTGGTGGCATGGCAATTATCAGGGTGTGTATGTAAGCATGAATAGTGCTCGTGCTGCATATAAAAACCCTGGCAATGGTGCAGGTGTCCTATTAAATGGGTTCGCATATGTATGTCAATATAAGGCATGAATGTAGCAAATAATCATACAAGTATTACACCCCTAATTACTAACATTACTAAGAATCTTTTTAAGTTACTAAAATTATCGGGCGACTTGCGCCATCCAACGATAGTCCCCCGTAGATATTACATCTACTCACTGGAATCTCTAGCTTGTCACGTCCAATCACCGCTTTCCCCTTTCGTGCCGCGTCTGACGTCTCCGCGACCGAACCTGGAATTTACATCAATACAAACATAAGGTTACATATCAAGAATGACGCAATTCCCTAATGAAAATACCATAGTTCACAAGCTAGGTACAACGTGCACAAAGTGCGCGGAACACACGCGAAAATCGCAAAAATCTACTAAAATGTCGATTGGTCGCCCGACCAAACTAAAACCCGAACACTCAAAAATCCGCACTCACACATCCTAAAAGTCATAGGATACGCTAAAAATGTCATCAAGAAATCGCAATAATTCATCACAATATTTTAATAAAAACCTAGAAAGCGAGAAATTTGCAATTTGGAGCAAACATCGAAAATTAGCGACAAGGTTAACACAATCCAACACAACAATCCAAACTAACCCACTAGATAGCCACTACACTAATTTTAAACCTTTAACTATGCTTCAAAACATATTTTCCACAACCAACCCTTCTCTTGATTTTTGGTAATTAGCAAAACAAGGAAAATATCACACAAGATTAACTTGGATTAGCATAACATCAAGCCACTTAAGCAAAGTAACCTTATAGATTGGTTAAGTAAACAACTAGATTAATTAAATAGATTTAATTAACTAAATAATGGTTTCCTAACCCTAACTAAAATTCAAGACATGAACTAAAAAAAAAAAAACTAGATTCGAAATTAGCACTAAAATTAACACTAAACAACTCAATTAAAGAATTTTAACCATAGGAACTTAAATGCGTAGAAATTATACCTCAAATTTTATAGATCTAGCAAGAAGAATTTGCCTCAATGATGGCCTCATAGCACAATGATTCCAAGCAAGAGAGGCTAAGGAGAAAGGGGATGAAGAATAGGGTTTAATTTGTGAGTTTAACTTGGAATTTGGAGCAAACTTGAAGAGTTTAACAAGAAGATGCAAAGAAAAAAAAGATGAAGGGGGGCTGCTGGAATTCGGCCAGAACAAGGGAATGGGGATGGTGTGGGGTGTTGGAAAAAGTCATGGTCAACCCCTACCAACCCACAAAAGACCCATACCCAATTAACAATTCAAAATCCTTAAAAAAAACCTCATTCCCATACAATATAAAAAGTCAAAGGAGCATGGAATTTTTTTCCATGAGCTGCTGGAAATAGGCCGGCCTAGGGTGAGGGAAAAGTGAGAGAGAGTGAACAAAAAAATTTTTATGCAAAAAGACCCCCTACAAGTCAAAAATTGCAAGTTTAAGCTTAAATTCAATAAATTTCGTTTTCTATTATAAAAATTAGTTAAAACTTAAAATAAATTACTAAAAATTTATGTTACAACTAGATTTTAATTAACATGATTTTAAAGCTTAAATTTATCCCATTTAAATTTGTATTTATCGCTAATTTAATGTATTTTCTTACCGGCTTAAAATAATATTAAAAATCGAAAAAAATTAGGGAAAATTTTTAAACGACCAGAATTTCATAAGTAACTCATTAGCTACTAAAAACAAGCAATTACCTATCAAAATTAGGTATAATTAGTCCTAAATTGCAAAATAACAAAAAGGACGGTTTTCGGAAAAATACCTAATTTTCACCGATTTTCAGGAAAACACTAAAACGACTTTTCAAGGCGCTACAAAGATATACCTTGCGGTTCCCAAATCTCTAATCAAGCCAGAACCATCTATGTATGTGCAAATACTTAAGTGTGCAAGTATGGGTCATATCCTGAATCCAACAGTCTTATAGTGTAGTGACATGACAATTATCGATGATGAAGTGTGTGAGCCGGCAAGCAAGTATACGTGGAACATACGCATCATCGATAATGGTGTTGGTGTCCTAACAGCATGGGTTCAATATACAATAAACTCATTTACACATGCAATGCGATGCGAATAGCATGAATATGCGGAAATCGAATAATCAACGCAACAGTAAAGAATCTACAACAATCTATAAATGTCATGCAGCTTTGCCATTTGAAATAAGACGAATCGGGGTTTTTAGTAAAATAAGGGCTATGGTGTTTTTAAGAAAAGATGCGTCTTATGAAAATATCCGTAGAATCCCTTTGCCTATCATTGAAATACTCCCGATTCGTTAGTTTTGAAATAGGTATAACATCGGCCTATTCTAACATCTACTAAGCAACTACAGATCTAGCAAAGACGCTAATCGGGAGGGGTATGGAAACCACCTACATCTGAGTCGATATATATATATATATATATATATATATAGATATATATATATATATATATTAGTCGGTAATCCCGTCTCAATAGTATCACATACGATACAGTATATCATATGACGTCCTCGACTCATGAGTGCAGATCTATCATCATTGTAAAGCTCATACGGTAAATCATCGCACGGCATCCCAATAGCTGGGTACGGGTCAATATCACATTCATCTCATCAATTATCCGGTATCCTTATCGTCATATCACATAATCTGGGGTAGTGATCTAAGTCTAGTACAATCGATACCATCTATATAAATATGAATGCGTGTATGAAACTCACGTCCAAAGGCCCGCTAAAAATCTCATGTCGTATCCCAAATACGAATCACATCATATCACCGATATCATGGCACTATGCCCAATCTCATCGACTCATTTCCAAATATCATACACTATCCTCATCATCACGGTATAAGTATACAAGCAAGCATATGTGTGTGTGGGTGTAAACCTATTCTAGGGTTCGCAACTAGGAGCTATACTAGTTTACATCTAAACCCTATTCTATCCATAGTACACCTAATCTCATCTCAAATATCCATGACACACAATAAGCTATCATATATATATATATATATATAGTATATATAGTATACTAGACATCGAACTGCGGGGGTGCTATACGCCATCCACCAGACTTCCCCCGTAGATATAATCTACTCACCTGATCTTGCTTGCCGATGTCGCCATCTTCATCTTCAACGTCTCGACATTATGTGGGGTACCTACACATATAACGTATCGTATCGCTTTAAAATCAAGTTCAAAGACGAAAAGGCACACGAAAACCAAAACGATACGCTTAAAAGCCTATAGGTTAGAACCTATGGACTACTCTTTCAAAACCACTAAATAACACTTGATATAGACGTACAAAAATCAAGCGATCAAATACAATACCAAATATCAAAACTTGAATTCATACACAACACTAAATACAAGGCAGAAACCAAGAAAACATGCCCCAGATTTTAGTTCAGGTCCAAACTAGGTGAACAAACAATACTGGGATGAAGTATATGGTGTATATGAGCTATGGAAACAACCCGGACACCCTCACCCACCAAGAGGCCGGCCACATCCCTATCAAAACCGGCTTCCTCTTTTTTGGGGAAGAATTGGGGCCTCGAACTTGCAGGTGGGTCTCCTATGGTCTCAAATGGGTCCCTGGGGTTGTTTGTTTATCTCGAATTGGTCCCGGTTCACTCCAGATTTCCCTGCACCCTCAAAGTCATCACAAACCGACATGAAAGTTCTGTAATTCTGTATTTTTGGGTTTTAGGTTATGTATATGTGTTTGGTCTGGGTTTAAAACATTGTAGGGGGGTTTAAGGTCACCAAACACACTCAAGTTCACCACACTACTCAATTTAAACCCTAACCCTCTTTAGTAACGTCCAAAGTGCACTAAACAACCCGACATCGATTTCAAACTTGAAATGAGGCTTAAGCACAAGAAATACTACACTAATTGTGAAGGAATTACCTCATTAGACACTCATGAATCCTCAACAGCGCCAAAATGAATGCTTTCTTGGTCCAAAGGGTTTCTTGAGGGCTTGTGCATATTTTTTTGTGAAGAGGGAGTGGGGTTTTGAGGTGATTTTCATGGAGATTTAGGGGTTGAAGATGGAGGAGAAGGAGAGGGGAAGCAACAACAACTTGAGGAGGGGAGAGGAAATGAGTGAGATGATGGTGTGGGAACGGTTCAAAACCCTAGTTGACTCTCACCCACTCCTTCTCTCTCTTCACCATACCTAATATTATATCCTAAATCCTTTTCCTTTTCTTTTCTTTTCCCCTTTCTAATCACTCATCAACCATGATAAAACATGTAGGAAGCCATGGGAAAATATGTAACAAGTGTAGAAAAAGATACGGTGCATGTTTTGCCCAAATACGCTTAAAGCGCGATTGGCTATTTTTAATCGCAATTAGCACTAAATCAGCATATAATTAAACATAAAAACATTAAAAATGGCATAATTCACATAAAACACCCTCTTTTAATAATTTCTATAATTTTCCAAATTTTTCCCCATTTTGTCGGTATTTAATTTTACCGAAATATTAAAATATTCATTAAAATTAATATTAAATTCTAAAAATTCCCAAAAATAATATTTTATTTTTTTTGAAATTTTACACTACCCTAACTCAATCGCATCATATGCTGCAGATAAGCACTAATTGGCTACCGCACACTACGCCTTGACTAAGGTCAACAAACACAGCACGAATACTAAGTAGTACTTATCTGAAAAGACGGAGGGCTACGACAGCTTTTTAAGAAAACCCTTTGCGTAATGAACTTGATATCATCGTAGAATCGAGTGATTTTGAAAATGAGTGTTTTTAAGGCTTTTACTAGTTTCGCTAAAGAGGTCACTCCCGGTGAAGAGATCTCGGCTCTTTCCTTATCGAATAAAGTGCAGGATATTCTACAAGGAATACCACTATGCAAAGCAAAACTATAAAAGCAATCAAAAGACAACCCGATTTTGTAGCATCTGCTAGTTTCGCTAAAGAGGTCACTCCCGGTGAAGGGATCTCGACTCTTTCCTTATCGAATAAGGTGCTGGATATTCTATAAGGAATACCGCTATGCAAAGCAAGAATTAGAGCTACCGGGTTTTAAACAATTTTCTACAGCATCTTTAGCTTTCTTTTATTTCATTAATCTCATTAATGAAGTCCCATCTGTTATACATCCCAAGCATCACATAAAAAACGAAAGCAACAATAATTATTTATATCTCGTATATATAATATAGGCATTCGTCTCAGAACATATCAAATGATCACATCACAGAATATCAGCAGCAGAAGAATCATATATGAAATATTGGATATACTAGGATTTCCGTGTTTTATTTAAGCCAGTATAAAATACGGATTCCACGGTCATGATGAATAGCCAAACCAACATCCCTAGACCCCTACAAGAGCGGCAAGCAACCCTACTAATTCTAGAGTTAGGTGATCCTGTCACAACTCTTTAAGATGGTCTCCCACTGCACCTTAGAACCCGGTTACTTGTGCTCCCCGCCTTGGGTCTATCCTTATACGGAAAAGTAAATAATATACAATGGTGACATCATCCTCAACTCGGAAGTGCCCCAATAAAAGAATATTACATACAATGAATTTTACATGAATGAAAAAGAAAACACTCATCTCACATAAAACACCCGGCTATTCAAAACACGACGATCCAATATAACATATCACAGCAACACATAACATCACATGTCATCAACGTAAGTAAATATGCGTATCCCAATTGTCGTTGACATATAGCACCGAAACCGGCGATGCACCACAAATTACACTTACAGTCGCAGAAAAGAAAGTGAAAAACTATAACAGTTGGAATCCGCAACCTTCTTAGACATCATAAACCCAATATATCACATACATTGGATTTCATGCCTAACCAAATGAATTCCTTAGACATCACACGCCTAACAATTATAAACCCCGCATTTTAGTCTCGATATTGAAAACACTTTCCAATAACCTGTTAGGTAATTCAACAAGATTCCCGATAACGTGATCGAAAGCTTGTCGGAAGCTTTAATAGACATCCGCACCCCCCGATGCCGTCGACGAAGTGCACCAAGGAGGAACACCGCTGCCGCGAGCACCCGAATGGATGCTTTTGGCTATGGGGTTCTCCTACAGTCACTTGGTTGGGGCTATGGGGTGTGGCTCTCTAGTAAAGTTACCCGGCGAGTATCCGCGTACACTATGTAATTGCGACGGAGTTTTGAGCCACATCAAAATCCCATGGCAACCGATCAAATGAGACTAAAGTGCTAGATTTATAAAATTCAAACTAGTTATCACATAACCGATTATGTGGATTCCAAATATTGTATCACAATCACTGAAAGCTAGGCGAACTTAGATAATTCGATCGATACAACGAATTCCCATAAAGCTCAACACTTGAGCACAGTTAAAATTAACCAGAGACATACCACAGCACCTACGGACCAACAGCTGAAGTGCCCGAACCAAGCCTCTCAAATGGCGCCGCGGATCCGCCGCCAAAACCATGTTTTAGCCGCGGATCCGTGGTCACTTGGACGAGTTAGGGTTTCTGTAACGCCTTGAAAAGTCGTTTAGGTATTTTCCCGATAATCGGTAAATAATTGGTATTTTTCCGTAAATTGTAATTATAATTATTTTCAACGTAAGCCTAATTATACCTAATTTAGATAGGTAATTGCTAGTATTTAGTAGCTAATGAGTCACTTATAAATTTCGGGTCGTTTAAATATTTTTCCCTAATTTATTATTTTTAATATTATTTTAAGCTGTTAAATATAAATTAAATTAGTGATAAATACAAATTTGAGTGGGCTAATTACATACTTAAGAACCAAGAAAACAAAAAGCTAGTTTGTAATATAAATTTTAGTCATGTTATTTCCAAGTTCTAGTTGGTTATAATCAAAGGAAAATTAAATTTAAATAAACAGAATTAAAACTTGCAATTATGAACTTGTGGGGGGTCTTTTTGCATGAAAATTTCTTTGCAACCTCTCACAACTTCTTCACCCCTCCTTAGGCCGAGCCCCACTGCAGGAATTCCCCCCTCAAAATTTTCTTCAACTCATGTGAAAGAAATGGTATGAAAAGGATTAAAATATTGTAATTAAGGTATGGTGTACTTTGGGTATGTAAGGGCTTTGACTTGGAGAAAAATTTAACAATCCCATACCATTCTCCCCCACTCCCTTCACATGGCCGAGAGCTGCTACTGTTGTCCTTAATTTTCCCTATCTATTTTCCCTTCAAATTTCATCTCAAAATCCATCTAAATCCACCATTTATTCAAAAATTCAAGACAAATCCTAATTCTATCTTTTCTTAAGCCAATTCTAGTTTAAATCTTGGAGCAAGGAGACCCTTTTTGAGGAGGCAAATCATGCTAGATCTCTAGAAATTTGAGGTATAATCTTGACCCAATTAACACTTGTGGTTAAATTCCTTGAATTAAATTGATTTAGTGTTAATTTTAGTGCTAATTTTAAATCTAGGTTTTTAAAAAGGATGTCTTGAGTTAGAACTAGGGTTTTTAAAACACCATTACTAGGTTAATTAAGTTATTTTTCTATCTAGTTCTTACACAAACCTAATCTAAGAGGTTACTTTACTTAAGTGAGCTTCAATTTATGCTAATTTAGGTTTTTCAAGTGTGGAATTGATTTAAGTTGCTAGTCTATGAAATTCAAGAGAATGGTTTGATTTTGGGATTAGGATTTGAAGCATTTTAATGTGGGTTGGATTAAGTGTAGTTGCTTGCTAGTTGTGTGGTGGGATGATTATGCTCGATTGTGGTCATTTTATCGCTAATCTACGACGGTTACGCCAAATTGAAAATTTTTGTGCTTACTAGGTTTTTGATACAATTAGGAGGTGAATTAATTTTGTTATGTTGGTTATATTATTAACATCTCCTACGACTTTTAGGGTGTGAGAATGCAAAATTTTGGTTTGATCGGGTCTAGTTTTGACGGTTGTCCCGAACGACGATTCTAGTAAGGGTTGTAGTGATTTTCGTGTGTGTTCCGCGCACCAAGTGCACAATGTGCCTAATTCGTAGACGTTGAACCTTTCATTTTGTGACTTAGCGTCGTTTTAGGATATGCAATCTTATGTTTTGTGTTGTGCAAATTCCAGGATCGGTCAAGGAGAGTTCGGACGCGGCACGAAAAGGGAAAGCGGTGATTGGACCAGGCTAACTGAGGATTTCCGGTGAGTAGATGTATACATCTACGGGGGAAATCATTTGGATGGCGCGAGGCGCCCGATAGTTTAAAATTTCTAGTAATACTAGGTTGTTGCATGTAGTTCCTAGTTACCTATTTTACTGCATTGCATGACCTTTATATCCATATATGTGTTAATTCATCGTATAGAAACCATTAAAATGAGATATGCGACACAAGAACTATTTGGATTGCTTAGTTCATTATATATAATTGTGCAACATCATCTTATAGGACACTTGCACCATTACCATGGTTTCATGCAGCACGAGCACTATTCATGCGGACACACACGCCTTGGTAATTGCTATGCCACAAACACAAGATAACTTGTTTTAAATGGAATTTAGAATAATTTCACCATATAAGACGTATACACCAGTACTAATATATTAAATTCCTCAAGATGAACATGTAGAATTGCTAGTCATATGCATGTACCTCATCACATCATTCGATCATACATAGTCTTTTAGTCATATATCGCAGTTCGCATTGTTGATACCATAGGCATTCATCATCATTGACATGTGTACTTATGGTACCTTCTTTCTTGAGGATTTCAGCATTTGAGATTTTTGAGATTTTGGAGAAACCGCAAGAATTTAATAAAACTGATATCATTTTAAATATTGAAAGTTGCGGTTTTCTCATGATATGATACTTGTGTCGTCCACCATGAGTTTTCTGTTAGTTTTCGAGCCCTGTTTCGAGGAGTAGGATGAACCGTCTCGGGTACATGGTGGGCCCGGTAAGGTACCCCGGGGCAAGATGTTCGAGTTGTAGACGATGAGCCTGGCAGGGGCAGACTACCTACAGGTGGTTTGTTGGCGCGGCGGATATCCAGAGGATACCGACCGTGGTCGTGAGATATTGATATTTGAGATGGACCAGCCGGACGGCTGGGGCCCGAGATATTTGGATACCGATATTTTGGGACACTAAGATATTCATTTAAGGTGTCGATGCTTGACACGGATCTCTGTTAATTTCATTGATATTTCTTCAGATATTTCACAGGAGTTTTTCTAAGATGAAATTAATGACTTTCTCATATCAAACATACTGGATCACGTGTTAAATTGCATTCATGTCGCATACATGCTAGTACATCATACCATATCAATATTGTAGAATTGTGATACTTTGCGTACATGCTTACGATAGTCTTTATAGATGTTACATATTACTCACGAGTTGGAAACTCACCCCCGTTGTGCCATAGCCTTTTTGCAGGTCCGATCCGTCAGCACTGTACTGGCGGACGCACTTCCTCCTTTTGCTTAGATTTGAGGCTTTTACTCGTAGGTGGGTTGTGTCATTATTTTGTTTCCACCTTGTATATTCATTATATATAGTGTACTCCATCTATTGTATCATCTACCAGTACTGATGTATATTGACTTAGAGACGAGACAGTGAGATTTGTGGGCATGTATGTTGTTTCTTTGGGTCGCGCTCACTTGAGCCGACGTGTTACTTATTACTTGTGCCTTTTTATGCTTATTTTGCACATTGATGATTTATATTGCGTGGGATTTGAGTCCGCCTTGGGATGAAGAGCTAGCTCCCGCTTGGGGATACCTTATTTCATGTTATTTATATATATTCCTGTTTGTACCCTTTTGGGGGCCAGTATTTACAAAGGAGACTCTGCCGAAATTTTCGGAAAAATGGATGTTGCTTTTAAAAAGCTTGATGTGACTTATTTGAGTAAAATCACTTTCAATAACTTGGTTTTCCTTCACTCTACTGCTTATTTGGTTTTGATTTTTGGGTTTTGGCTTACTTAGATTACGTACCCCTCGAGACGTTTCATAATTTAATTGCCAGTCATGCTCCGTACTTTTCGGGTCGTGACAAAGTTGGTATCAGAGCGATAGGTTTTACCTTTCTGAGTGTAGGATAACCCTTAGTAGATGGAGTAAGTGACTTAAGCAGAGTAACGTAGAGTGTGTATGTCCGCGGCATACTTGCGATACGGTACTCCGCCTAGGTGACTTTAGGATATACTTGCTTGAAAATTCCTTCTTCAATTCCGTGTATCCTATGATTCTATTGCACTGTTCTTATTATCCTGTTTCCAGTACCAGCCACTATACCACCGAAGGCTATGAGAGCGCAGAGGGCTGCCGCCCGAGATGAGATCCGAGCAGGCTCATCTGAGACGAAGACCGAGCAGGACGGTGTACCTACCCCTCAGGGACAGACTGATCCGCCTTCCCCAGGCCGCATGGATAGGCTAGAGTTTGGCAAGCAGGAGTTACGACAGATGATGGGAGGTATGCAGGAGTTATGACAGATGGTGGGATCTTTAGTAGAGGCCAGTCGTGCACCGAGATCGGAGGACGTACCTACCACAGCACAGACTACGACAGTACCTGCTGTCCAGACAGTCGCTCCTACTACTACGGTGGCTATTCTAGTATCACTACAGGATTTCATAAGACTGAAGTCCCCAGTCTTCACGGGCACAGATGCAGCGGAGGATCCGCAGACATTCCTCGACAAATTAGCTAGGATTTGACATTCGCTCAGGTGTTCCAATGATAGATGGGTGGAGCTTACGAGTTTCCGTCTAGAGGGCCTTACGTAGACATGGTGTGAGTCGGTTGAGAGAGGTCGAGCTGCAGGTCTACCTCCTATGACTTGGGATGAGTTTACATCAATATTTCTAGCCCGTTTCCTTCCAGAGAGCGTTCGTGAAGCTCGAGCTCATAGTTTTGAGGCTTTGCTCAAGACTCCAGGGATGACAGTGTCCGAGTATGATATTCAGTTTACTCAGTTGTCCCGATATGCTCCGTACTTGGTTGATACTGAAGAGAAGAGGGTAAAGAGGTTTATGCAGGGACTCGACCCACAGTTATTTCTTGCCTTCGGTGCCTAGCACCCTGACACTTATACAGGTGTTATGGACACGGCCTTATGGATGGAGGCGCGCATTTCAGAGACTTCGGCCATTTCTGGGCCGAAGAGGATTCATACCGATACGCCAGCTCAGAGGCATCGTGACAGATTTTTTCCGAGAGATGGTGGCGGTAGAGGAGTCAGACGGGGTCAACTATTTGGTTCTTATCCGCAGGGCCAGTAGGCATCGCCAGGATGTTTTAGGTGCGGGAGTCCGTACCATCATATTAGAGACTGTATGGTGAGACGACAGGGAGCGGCGACGGTTCCACACGTGACTTTACCACCTTCACCACCTCCTCAGAGAGCTCTACTTCCTGCCCCCGGTGATGCTCCATGTCAGTAAGGTGCCCCCAGAGGCCGTGGACATGGCGGTCTTATTCAGAGAGGATGAGGAGGCGGAGGCCACGACCGAGGCCGAGGACAGCCAGCTATTGGTAAGGGACAGGCCCGAGTGTTCGCTTTGACTCCGCAGGATGCGCAGGCATCCAATGCCGCTGTGACAGGTACCTTGCCAGTATATTCTTTCGACGCGCGAGTATTATTCGACCCAGGTTCCACACATTCGTATGTATCTACACACTTTTCACCGATGTTGGGACATGAGTCATCGTCATTAGATCAGCCGCTTGTTGTTATTACTCCAGTAGGCGAGTCGTTTGTCGCTCGTTTTGTGTTTCGATTGGGTTCCGTTCATATCGGGGAGAGGGATTCCTCGGTTGATTTGATTCTCCTCGATATGTTGGACTTTGATGAGCTTCTGGGCATGGACTGGCTGGCCACTTGTTATGCATCTGTGGACTGCCGTGAGAAGGCAGTCAGATTTAGCTTTCTGGGAGAGCCAGTCCTTGTTATTCAGGGAGACCGCAGCGTCACCCTTCCCAGCTTGATTTCGTCTCTTCGCTCCGGTCAGCTCTTGCGGAAGGGATGTCAGGGATTCTTAGCGTATGCTTGTGATACTCGAGCTGCAGAGGTTTTATTGGACCAGGTCCCGATTATTAGTGAGTTCCCTGATGTTTTCCCAGACGAGCTGCCTGGGTTACTGCCTGAGTGCGATAATGCTTTCTGCATTGACTTGATCCCCGGCTCGAGGCCTATTTCCATACCACCTTATCGGATGGCCCTGGAGAAGCTTAGAGAGCTGAAGAATCAGTTGCAGGTTTTGTTAGATAAAAGGGCTTATTCGACCTAGTGTGTCTCCGTGGGGTGCTCCTGTCCTCTTCGTCAAGAAGAAAGACGGAAGTTTGCGCTTGTGCATTGATTACCGCCAGCTTAACAGGGTTACCGTACGGAACAGATATCCCTTACCACATATCGATGATTTGTTTGACCAGCTTCAGGGTGCGGGATACTTTTCGAGGATTGACTTGCGATCGGGTTACCATCAGTTGCGGGTGCGGCAGGAAGATATTCCGAGGACGGCTTTTCGCACACGTTACGGGCACTATGAGTTTTTGGTGATGTCGTTCGGACTCACCAATGTTCCAGCCGCGTTTATGGACTTGATGAACCGCATTTTCAGGCCGTATCTAGATCTGTTCATCATCGTGTTTATGGACGACATTTTGGTGTATTCCCGGAGCCGAGAGGAGCACGTGCAGCACTTGTGAATCACATTACAGACTTTGAGGGAGCACCAGCTGTTCGCGAAATTCTCCAAATGCGCGTTTTGGCTTGACAGCGTTGATTTCTTGGGTTACGTGATTACGAGAGATGGTATATATGTGGACGCGAAGAATATCGAGGCCGTTCATCATTGGCCCAGACCGGCATCAGTTACGGAGATCCGCAGTTTCTTAGGCCTAGCTGGCTACTACCGGCGATTTGTTCAGGACTTCTCCCGTATTGCTGCACCGTTGACCGGGTTGACCCGGAAGGGAGTTCCTTTTGATTGGACCGAAGCGTGCGAGCATAGCTTCCAGCAGTTGAAGACTCGTCTGAATACTGCACCAATGTTGTCATTGCCTTCGGGATCGGGAGGATTCATGGTTTATTGCGACGCTTCTCGAGTGGGACTAGGTTCTGTGTTGATGCAGCACGACAGTGTTATTGTGTATGCTTCTCGGCAGCTGAAGGCACATGAACAGAACTATCCTACGCATGATTTAGAGATGGCTGCAGTGGTGTTTTCACTCAAGATCTGGAGACATTACCTATACGGCGAGTCGTGCCGGATATTTACTGACCACAAGAGCTTGAAGTACATATTTCAGCAGCGAGACCTGAATCTGAGACAGCGCCGTTGGATGGAGCTGGTGAAAGACCTCCAATTCACAAAATAACATACAATATCTTCCTCACATCAAGTCTCTAAGTCATACATGAAAGTGGTAGATGGAGAGTACAAGGTACAAAAATATACAATGAGCAATATCGGATAACCGTAAAACCCACCTATAGCAAAACTGTACACAGTCAGCCGTAGCGGTATCCGCTGCAAAAGATGATACAAAAGATGAAAACCCTGCTGCGACTGCCCTGAGAGACTACCTGCAAAACCCTGTGACACAACGGGGGTGAGTTTCCAACACGTGAATAGTAAATAACATATGCAGGTAATCGCAAGTATGCCCGTACAGCGCGAATCTAATGTATGCAAGCTGATAGCAATAAATGGCAATATGTATGCAACAGTCATGTAAGGTACTCTATCAGGTACTACTAATACATTAACAATAAATGGTAATATGTATGCAACAGTCATGTAAGGTACTCTATCAGGTACTACTAATACATGAACAATAAATGGCAATATATATGAAACAGTCATGTAAGGTACTCTATCAGGTACTACTAATACTTGAACAATAAATGACAAAATGTATGCAACAGTCATGTAAGGTACTCTATCAGGTACTACTAATACATGAACAATAAATGGCAATATGTATGCAACAGTCATATAAGGTACTCTATCTGGTACTACTAATACATGAACAATAAATGCGGAGTATGGGATGAAACATGTCATCCTCACGGAATCCTGACCTCGTGCTAGGACCAGAGTCCATCAAGATAATCAAAATCCCAAATTTCCTCAAATCAGCCACCAAATTGGCCCTCATATCCTGTATGTCTCATATATCCTGAGTGTCCAATATCAAGTAAATCTCATATATCAAGTATCCAATATCAAGTAAATCTCATATATCCTGAGTGAGTATATTGCAAGATCATTATGATGATGTATATAAATTAGATATGTATACATATATATTAGCGTCCCATTTCACTAATATATATATATATATATATTTGCATATATAACAGCGTCCCATTCCACTGTTATATATACTTAGGAGTAAAAATATCATGAAAACAAGTGTCTAGTATCGACACATATATACTGATCTATCAGGCGTTGTCACCACGACTAGCCCTCCTGATAGGTACGTATCATACGCTATCCCGAAAACTCGAGTGCCTAGCTCTGACACTCGAAATTCGACGTATCCATACATACATGACTCCGGTCGGTATCACCACGATAACCTCCAAGTCATAGGTACTGTCACTGGTAGGTATGGTTCCCCTGTCAGGCTCATAGGCGTGGTCCATCGATCTTCTTGCCTCGGGGTACCTCCGGGCCCCACTATGTACCCGTACACGGCCTACGACACCTCCTCGCATGGGGTATATATCAGAACCGATAAATTTCATGGTGGCTGCTAAAATATCATATCAAGAGAAACCGGGGTTTTCAAATAATGTATAATTTCATGAAACTACCACGGTCCTCAAACCCAGAAAGCATCATGAAAAATCCATATCTCAATGCGAAAATTCATGAATATAATATATGCAACATAAAACTGAAATGTGAGCATATATAAAAGAAAAGCCGCTATTTAACTGCAACAAGTTAATATATATATCATGCGGTTCCTAATTTCTCCATGTCCATATAACATCAAATAAAAGTGAACATGTAGCTATAGCCAGATATATGTATAAACATGTTGGTATAGCAAGGTATTTGTATCTACCTATCAGTAATGATGTAATACCGTCCAAGTATAAGTATAAGTATGTATGCAAGATGTATATGCAGCTATGTCTCATATGTGTATATACCTATCACTAATGGTAAAATATCATATAGGTATATAGGTAACTAGCATGTAAGCATGTCCAGGCATATGTGTAAGCATGTAAGTATGCTATATGTCATATGCACAAAAGGAAATAAGGATCATGTCTCAATGTCCCTAAACAATACAATATCACATATGTATAGGTGTTGTGCGTGTCATAGCAATTATCAACGGTGTGTGCGTAGCATACAATTAGTGCTCGTGAAACATGAACCGTCAATAATGGTGTTTATCTCATTAATACTAAGTCCATACACAAGGAAATGAGATAAGCAACAAATGTGTACATGCACAATCAATATCCGTATACTTCTAACTAATAGTCATGTCATTTGATCTAGCCCAGACGCATAACTCCATGCAAGCGATCACCCTGTAGATGTTAAATCTACTCACCAACAATACTGGCTAAGTGAAGCCAACAACTCGCTTTCCCTTCTTCGCAGTGCCCGAAGTCCCCGCCTGCGATCATGAAAGCATATAACAATATAACAAGTATATATATTACCCATTGACCAATAACACGTACCAACAACGTTTGACCGACGCACCAACTCCAAACATACACTCAAGTGTTCGTCCAGTGGCTAACACGTGTAGCGACAGTACGAAACCAACTCAAGAGCAAAAGCTACACAAAGACACGAACGATATCAGCACGACCCTAGCTAGGAACGCAAAGCGACACAACTACCAAGCCTATACCCTGATCGTACCGATCGCGCATTCACAACACAAGAAATAGCGTGGAATAAATATAATTAATGTCGCAACATCAAAAGAAACCCATGCCTAAATTATCCTAAAATCTAGTAAGCAACTTATATAATTTTAGCACAAAACTATAAGTTTTTACCAAAACAAGAATTTACAAACATCACAATATAGCAAGATTAAACCATACACACCAAAACTATAATTTTAATCTCACTTAATTAGGATTTAGTAAAACTTTAGTTTGCTAATTAGCTTAATTTACAATTAGGAAAATATCATTTAACAAACTAGCAAGTAGGTTTAGTTTTCATTTGTCTAAAATTATCAATTAATCTTTTCACTAATCAAAACCCTAATTGATTATCCAAAAAACCATTTCTTGAATTTCAAAACATGCATATTAAAGCTTTAAATTAACATCTAATTAAGCTAGTTATAGTCTTAAAACAACTATTAAAGATTAGGGTTAGAAATATACCTCCACAAAAGATCCACAAATTGCAAACACAACTCCAAATTTTAGTCTCCAAAATCAAGACTTTTGTGAAGATCCAAGCAGGCCTAGGGCTAACGATTAATGGGTAATGATTTGTTTTTAAGTTTGTTGGATAAATTAAGGATTTTTGATGAATTTTGTGAGCTAAAAAGAGTAGAAATGGAGTGAGGAAGGTCAGAGGGCAGCAAGGGGGAGGGCCGGCCAAAGAGGAGAAATGGAGGGGGGGTGTTTTGTGAAGTGTGTCGAAATTTTAGCCAAAAAAAATTTAATAAATGCTCATTAATGAAAAATGCCACCTTTCTTTTCTTTTCTTTTCTTTTAAAAAAATAAATTCCTTTATCACAAAATATCTAGATATTTGGCAAGAATGGATTAAGACTAATTCTAGTGATTAGTTTAGCATAGATTCTCATTAGAAGTAATTAACCCAAACCAAAAATGTAATTACCACTAATTAAATGCATAATTAACAACTTAAAATAATATTTAATTAGGGGAAAATTCTATGTGAACCAAAACTTACAGTTGACCCCCAAAGCCCGCGCACTAGCTTCATTCTAGCTAAACTAGGCGCTGTGCATTATATACTACAAAAAGACCGCTTCTAGATTTTTACTGAAAACACCGACTATTTTACCCTAAAAACGGAAAATTTGCAAAACGATTTCTAAAACGTTATAATCTTCCCCCCTTAAAGAAATTCGGTCCCCGAATTTAAAATTCATCTACGCGTACCTTCAAAGAGATGAGGGAAAGTCTTCCACATCTCGCTCGTAGCCACTCAAGTGATCACCTCACTAGACGGATACGCCAAAGAACCATCACAGATAGCAAGACCCTTGACCGAAGTCCCTGCACCTGCCGATCCACTAAAACTATCAGCTACTGGTAAACGAAAGATCGCGTCCAAGCTAAAAGGTCTGGTGCTGAATCATGTGAGAAAGGTCATGAAGGTAATTGCAAAGTATTGACACAAGGAATATGGGGTGAATACTCAAAAATCTGGGCGGAAGTGCCATATTATAGGCAATGGTACTAAATCGCTTCAAGGATCTCAAAAGGACATACAATTTTGGGACTAAGCTTCACAAAACATAACACGCCATTTCATCGGAAAAATCCGTAGGAATACATGATCTCCCATTGCAAACTCAAGTCCGCGGCAACAACTGTCGGCATAAGTCTCCTGTCTGCACTGGGCTGTTCTCATCCTGACCTGAATCTACTGGATCTTCTCCGTAGTCTCATGACTAGCTGGGGTCTAAAATCCTACTCTCGCACAGTCAGAAAAATAGGCTGGCGATCGACACAACCTACCAAACAAGGCATAAAGGTTGCTAATTGGAATGTCTCCTGATAACAGCTATCGAAGGAGAACCCTAACAATGGCAAGTGACGATCCCAACTTCCCACAAACACTTAGTACGTAGGCACAAGCCTATCCTCCAGAGTCTGTATAGTCCGCTCTCACAAACCATCGGCCTACAAATGGAAAAGAGGAGCTAAAGCTCAACCAGTACCCAAGGCTTCCTGAAGCTTCTGCCAACGACGGCTAGCGAACGGGGTGCTTCTATTGGATACAATGAATGAAGGAACTCCGTGCAAACACACAAACTTAATAAAGAACAACTAAGCAAACTGAGAATAACCGGACAACAAACACCCAAATGGAGTCATACCCTGTCTAAACCTGGGTAGACACCACAACGAAATTCATGGAGATCTGCTCCCATTCCCACTCCAGAACGGTTAAAAATTGCAACTCTCCAGCCGGTCTCAGATGCTCAACCTTAGCTCGCAATAAGTCAGACACCTCAAAATGAAATCCGAGACTTCACTCTTCATCCCTGCCCACCCGTAACTAACTCTCAAGTCATGTTAATCTTGGTGGCTTGGGGTGAACACAGAAAGCTGACTGATGTGCCTTCCCTGGGACCTCGCGTCTATACCTATCAGTATCAGGTACACACCAACGAGTCCGGAACGTAGCATACCCTGGTCATAAATCAAGAACTCTGAATCCTTACCAGCCGAACATGCTCAGAATCTCAGACAAACGAGTATCGGCGTGCTGTGCCTCACGAAACGATTAAGTAAAAGTGGACGGGCGCGGACATGAGCGAGCTATTCCCCCTAGAGGAGGTGAACCTAGCTGTACTCCACGATCACACAAGAACTATAAATCTGTAGAAGACTGTCTCAACAATCAAAATCCGCTGCAGGAAGATGTACACTAAGCTCTGATGGTCTGTGAAAATCTGACACGACTCTCCGTACAAGTAGTGTCCCAAATCTTCAACGCAAAACCACCGCGGTCATATCCAGATCATGAGTGGGATATCCTGCCCGTACTTCCTCCAACTGTCGGGAAGCATGAGCGATAACTCAATAGTGCCACAACAGTACACAATTGAGCCCCACTCGCAAAACATTACAGTGAACAAAAATGTCGCCCGTAACCACAAGACCTTAGGAAGTCCACACAATCAAGCCTGAAGGAACACTCCAAGAATTTAGCAAACCGCTAGGGCTCTCCCAATGTCCGCAAAGCAAGTCCTCAAGTACTGCTTGAGTTCATCACAACACATTGGAATAGACCAGAATGTCATCAATAACACAACAATCAACTGGTCGAGGAATGGCCTGAAGAAATCTGTTTCATCACATCCTTGAATGCTGCTAGGGCAATGGTGAGTCCAACGACACCACCAAGAACTCATATTGCCCGTAGCGCACACAAAGCAGTCTTCGGAATGTCATCACTCCGATCCCGCAACCAATGATGACCCGATCTCAAAGCAAACAAGAAAATGTCTCGCACTCTGGAGCAAGTCGAACAATTCATCAATGCGAGGTAAAGGATACTTATCCGCACCGTAACTCATTTCAATTGATGATCAATCAACACACAACCTCAAACTGCCGTCTTTCTCCCTGACAAACAGAATAGGAGCTCCCCAAAGCGAAACACTTGGACGTACAAGCCTCCCTATCTAACAACTCTGCAGCTGATCCTTAAGCTCCCGAAGCTCCGCCGGCTCTTCTGAAACAACGTCGGGAAAATCTCGCACGATAGGAAGCCGGTCCAACAAACCCACTATGGATTCGGTATCACGAATGAAAGCCAAGAAGACTCGACATCCTCTCCTCAAAAGCCGACTAGCGAAAGAGGCTGAATTCAAGCTGTGACGGGCGCCACCATCCCCCTACACAACAAGAACTGACTCGCCGGGAAACATATCCTGACCGTTTCCTCACAGCAGTACACAGACGCATAGCACGTAGCTAACAAGTCCATGCCCAGGAGAACGTCAAATCCAACATCTCTAGAAAGATCAAAGTGACGGACGAATCTCATAACCGATTGGCATACGACCGAAACACGTGTCACACAACAAAAGAATCGCTGACAGAAGTTAACACAACAATGGCCGATTTAGCATACACAACTCTCGGCCCAACCATGGCACAAAGTGTGTAAAACAAATGAGTGTATAGATCCCGAACAAAACAACCCTACGAGTCAAATGAACATACGAATTAAGAATACCTGAAAACTCCGCATTGGACGCCCGCGCGTCCCGATGAGTAGAAGCAAACTCTCGAGTCTGCCCTCTACCCGCAACTGGCTGAACTCCTCCTCTCAGCGGTATAGCTGCCCCGCGCTCACGTGGCACCATACAAACTCGAACCCGATGATCCAAACTCCCACACCGATAGCATCCAGATAAGAACTGCTGACCCTCCTGGGATAAGAGCTAGAAAACTATCCTCATCCCAAGCCTCTGCTACTCCCGCGACGTGCATGAAACCTGTCACGGTGCCTAAACATCTGTCTCCGAGCTAATATACCTATACGAGTCATCCTCGGCCTCGGAACTTCCAAAGTCTCGGGAAGACGTGCCTCGTCATCTAGGGCTGCATCCACTGGTGCTTATACGTAACACTATGATGTGTGCTGATCGCAAGGAAAAACTGGGTAACAGAGGTGGCAACCTCCTGTTGCTGCGCTCGAATGGCCTCAACCAATGACCTTATCGTCTGGCGAAAGTCCTGCATATCTACCTCAAGCCTGGTGATACGGTCTATCGAAAGCGGATCCATCATCTCCTACGCAACGGGCATGCCATCCTGGTCAGTCCTCGTCCCACACGAGTCAACACTGACCTCGGCTCTCGCTGCACCTCCTCTGAGTCCACCTAGTCATCGGCGGCATATGGCTATAAATGGAAATAGGATTCGATAAGAACACGAAAATCGAATCACAAGGATGTATCATCAAGGAAGGAATTTCAAGCAATTAGTACTTAGGTCACTTTAGGCGGAGTACCGTGTCGTAAGTTTGCTGCGGACACACACACACTACGTTACTCTACTTAAGTTACTTACTCCATCATACCAAGGGCATCCTACACTCCAAAAGGTAAAACCTAGCGCTCTGATACCATCTTTGTCACGACCCGAAATTGGCACGTGACGGCCCTTAAACTACGCAACGTCTACAGGAGTAACACAATTTAAGTAAGCCGAAAACCCATTAATCTAAACCATCAAAAGTAGTAAGTGATAATAGCATTTTCAAAACTTTTGAAATCTCAAACCAAATTCTTTAAAGTCCAACTTTATTTCCTTTAAAATTTCGGCAGCACCTCCTTTGTAAAAACTACCCCCAAAAATGGATACAAAAAAATATAAATAAAGCATCCCCAACGGAAGCAAAATCCACGCCCAAAGGTGGAAACAACCACCACAACAGATATACAACGCCGTAGCGAAGAAATAAAAGATGATATAAATAAAAACTGCATAAAAGACCTCCAAGTCACAAAATAACATACAATATTGTCCTCACATCAAGTCTCTAAGTCATACATGAAAGTGGTAGATGGAGAGTACAAGGTACAAAAATATACAATGAGCAACATCGGATAACCGTAAAACCCACCTATAGCAAAACTGTACACTGTCAGCCGTAGCGGTATCCGCTGCAAAAGATGATACGAAAGATGAAAACCCTACCGCGACTGCCCTGAAGGACTACCTTCAAAACCCTGTGGCACAACGGGGGTGAGTTACCAACTCGTGAATAGTAAATAACATATGCAGGTAATCGCAAGTATACTCATACAGAAAGAATCTAATGCATGCAAGCTGATAGTAATAAATGGCAATATGTATGCAACGGTCATGTAAGGTACTTTATCAGGTACTACTAATACATGAACAATAAATGGTAATATGTATGCAATAGTCATGTAAGGTACTCTATCAGGTACTACTAATACATGAACAATAAATGGCAATATGTATGCAATAGTCATGTAAGGTACTCTATCAGGTACTACTAATACATGAACAATAAATTGTAATATGTATGCAACAGTCATGTAAGGTACTCTATCAGGTACTACTAATACATGAACAATAAATGGCAATATGTATGCAACAGTCATGTAAGGTACTCTATCAGGTACTACTAATACATGAACAATAAATGCGGAGTATGGGATAAAACATTTCATCCTTACGGAATCCTGACCTCGTGATAGGACCAAAGTCCATCAAGACAATCTAAATCCCAAATTTCCTCAAATTGGCTCTCATATCCTGTGAGTCTCATATATTCTGAGTGTCCAATATCAAGTAAATCTCATATATCCAGTATCCAATATCAAGTAAATCTCATATATCCTGAGTGAGTATATTGCAAGATTATTATGATGATGTATATAAATTAGATATGTATACATATATATTAGCGTCCCATTCCACTAATATATATATATATATATATATGCATATATAACAGCGTCTCATTCCACTGTTATATACACTTAGGAGAAAAAATATCATGAAAACAAGTGTCTAGTATCGACACATAAATACTGATCTATCAGGCATTGTCACTACGACTGGCCCTCCTGATAGGTACGTATCATACGCTATCCTGAAAACTCGAGTGCCTAGCCCTGACACTCGAAATTCGACGTATCCATACGTACATGACTCCGGTCGGTATCTCCACAATAACCACCAAGTCATAGGTACTGTCACCGGTAGGTATGGTTCCCCTGTCAGGCTTATCGGCGTGGTCCATCGATCTTCTTGCCCCGGGGTACCTCCGGGCCCTACCATATACCCGCACACTGCCCATGATGCCTCCTCGCATGGGGTTTATATATCAGAACCGATAAATCTCATGGTGGCAGCTGAAATATCATATCAAAAGAAACCTGGTTTTTCAAATAATGAATAATTTCATGAAACTACCACGGTCCTCAAATCCAGAAAACATCATGAAAAATCCATATCTCAATGCGAAAATCCATGAAACATAAAACTGTAATGTGAGCATATATAAAAGAAAAGCCGCTATTTAACTGCAACAAGTTAATATATATATCATGCGGTTCCTAATTTCTTCAAGTCCATATAACATCAAATAAAGGAGAACATGTAGCTATAGCTAGATATATGTGTAAACATGTAGGTATAGCAAGGTATATGTATCTACCTATCAGTAATGATGTAATACCCTCCAGGTATAAGTGTGAGTATGTATGCAAGATGTACATGCAGCTATGTCTCATATGTGTATATACCTATCACTAATTGTACAATACCATATAGGTATATAGGTAACTAGCATGTAAGCATCTCAATGCATATGTGTAAGCATGTAGGTATACAGGTATGCTATATGTCATATGCACAAAAGGAAATAAGGATTATGTCTCAGTGTCCCAAAACAATACAATATCATATATGTATAGGTGTTGTGCGTATCATATCAATTATCGACGGTGTGTGTGTAGCATACAATTAGTACTCGTGAAACATGAACCGTCAATAATGGTGTTGTGTCTCATTAATACTAAGTCCATACACAAGGAAATGAGATAAGGAACAAAGGTGTAAATGCACAATCAATATCCATATAGTTCTAACTAATAGTCATGTCATTTGATCTAGCCCAGATGCATAACGCCATGCGGGCGATCTCCTGTAGGTGTTAAATCTACTCACCAACAATCCTGGCTAAGTAAAGCCAACAACTCGCTTTCCCTTCTTCGCAGCGCCCGAAGTCCCCGCCTGCGATCCTGAAAGCATATAACAATATAACAAGTATATATATTAGCAATTGACCAATAACACGTACCAACAACGTTTGACCGACGCACCAAATCCAAACATACTCTCAATTGTTTGTCCAGTGGCTAACGCGCGTAGCGACAGAATGAAACCAACTCAAGAGCAAAAGCTACACAAAGAAACGAACGATATCGGCACGACCCTAGCTAGGAACGCAAAGCGACACAACTACCAAGCCTATACCTTGATCGTACCGATCGCGCATTCACAACACAAGATATAGCATGGAATAAATATAATTAACGTCGCAACATCAAAAGAAACCCATGCCTAAATTATCCTAAAATCTAGTAAGCAACTTATATCATTTTAGCACAAAACTACAAGTTTTTACCAAAACTAGAATTTACAAACATCACAATATAGCAAGATTAAACCATACACACCAATACTATAATTTTAATCTCACTTAATTAGAATTTAGTAAAACTTTAGTTTGCTAATTAGATTAATTTACAATTAGGAAAATATCATTTAACAAACTAGCAACTAGGTTTAGTTTTCATTTGTCTAAAATTATCAATTAACCTTTTTACTAATCAAAACCCTAATTAATTATCCAAAAAACCATTTCTTGAATTTCAAAACATGCAGATTAAAGCTTTAAATTAACATCTAATTAAGCTAGTTATAGTTTTAAAACAACTATTAAGGATTATAGTTAAAAATATACTTCTATAAATGATCCACAAATTGCAAACACAACTCCAAATTTTAGCCTCCAAAATTAAGAATTTTGTGAAGATCCAAGCAAGCTTAGGGCTAACGATTAATGGGTAATGATTTGTTTTTGTGTTTGTTGGATAAATTAAGGATTTTTGATGAATTTTGTGAGCTAAAAAGAGTGGAAATGGAGTAAGGAAGGAGATAGGGCAGCAAGGGGGAAGGCCGGAAAACAGGAGAAATGGGGTGGGGCTTGTTTTGTGAAGTGTGTGGAAATTTCTAGCAAAAAAATATAATAAATGCTCATTAATGCAAAATGCCAACTTTCTTTTCTTTTCTTTTCTTTTAAAAAATAAATTCCTTTATCACAAATTATCTAGATATTTGGCAAGAATGGATTAAGACTAATTCGAGTGATTAGTTTAGCATAGATTCTCATTAGAAGTAATTAACCGAAACCAAAAATGTAATTACCACTAATTAAGTGCATAATTAACAACTTAAAACAATATTTAATTAGGGAAAAATTCTCTGTAGACCAAAACTTCCAATTGAATCCCAAAGCCCGTGCACTAGCTTCTTTCTAGCTAAACTAGGTGCCGTTCATTCTATACTGCAAAAAGATCACTTTTAGGTTTTTACGGAAAACACTGACTATTTTACCCTAAAAACGGAAAATTCGTAAAACGATTTCTAAAGTGTTACAAAGTGGCTAGAATAGATGAGGATGATGAAGTAGGAATTTTGCTCTCTTTTGTTTTCTGTTTCTCACTTTGATTCATCACAAATGAAAAGGCTAGTGAAGCTTTTTGAGAGGAAGAAGAAGATGATGTGTTGTGATGAAAGAATAATGTTGAGGTTAGAAATGCAACCAAGGTTAAGCATGGCATGCTTAACCCTTGTAGAGAATAAACCGTAGGCTAGGGTTAAGAGGTTAGGTTAACAAATATCTTGTAAAATATCAAGGAGGGTTGATAAAGTGAACAAGGATAAATATCTCAACAATATCCATCCAAAATAGAATTAACTAAAAGAAAATGTTAACCCTAATTTAAACCCTAGTATGGTTTAATCTCATAACCCTAGTTGCATGTGTAACCTAACATGTTACAATATAATATATCACACATATATAATATATAATGTAACAAAAGAAAATAATACAATAAACATATATCACATATATATCAATATATCATCAAGTGAGAAAAAGAATCATTTAAGTGAGCTTATATTAGTTAATGCAATGTAATATATCAAATATATAATTATCCATTAAATTATCGAATCAACACTTGATCCGATAATTCGGCTATTTTGCAAATAACCGACTAATATAATATGTATCAGTTCATCGAATCAACACTTGATCTGATGACCCAGCTATATCACATATACCCGGCCGATATCACATATCGCGAGAATCGAATACGGTATCACATACACATATTATTCTCGGTTCAGCACATATCACATATGTGCTCCTACTCCGTTTTTCCTGAGCCAGGAAACCTCTGTGTAGGACTCTTAAGAATCGTCAATACGCCGGCAGTAGGTGATGATCATATCAAAAACCCACAAGCTGCAAGCGGTCAGCTAAACGTAACAGCCACCCGAGTATTGAGCGATCAGAAGATCAACAAGCAAGCCTGCACACACTCCTGTGAATCCAATCAGTAACACTACCGTATAGTCCGGTCTCTTCGTTTGATATGTCGCATATCCAATCTAGGGGTGGTAAATGTCAGACCCCAGTAACCGATAAGTCATGTCGATGTGAGGCTCATAACAGGTCGAGAAACTACTGATAACACTTACCAGTAGGTCTCCATATTAGCCCAGGCCAGGGACTTCCAGTTATAGCCAATCGAACACAGCGCAACATCAACCCCTAATATCAGGAGAGACGAAACACATCCTATCGCTCATTGCCTCCATGTGATTTGGGACTGTACCCAAAAGCCACCGTTTTGCACGTTCTCATGAACGTGGTAAGGTGGAAATCAAAGCACAGTAGGAATCACACAAGACTCTATGACGATTTCGGGTCTACAGACTAACCTGTGTTAGGTTTCCCCAGCACCTACTGTAGAGTATGGAAGCATCACACATGCCACATTAAAATTTAAAGAGGTGCTAAGCAAACGAAGCATGGATCTTTAACTAGAAGTCTTGGGTAACAACTAAAGTTTCACATACTATTAACATATTATCACTAAGTGAAAAGAATACAACTTTTCTAGTCCTCTTGTATTGACTCCTAGGATTGTTGAGAGTTTGAAATGGCTTGCTAGTAAGCTCTTTTGTCCACGATGATCCACCCGAAGTCCACTTTGTCCAAGCTCCTAGCTCCACTTGATCAAAGAAGAAGATGAAGCTAACACATTAAACTAATTTGCTAGATTAGAGTAGAATGATGAGGTGGTGTGTTTTCTCTATTCAAAACCCAATCTTTTTAACTAACTCATTTCCTTTTTAAACTCAAGAGAGCAAGAGAATGAGGAAGAAGATAATAGCAACTCAAGAGCTCAAGAAAATAAAATGAAAAAGATAAAGATGAAAGAGAATAGAAAATAATATAGATTTTTTTTCTCTCATCTCAAACCATGGTTACTTAAATATCTAGATATTTATTTGCAAATGAGTTAAAGCCAAAAGGAAAACTAATCCAAGGTTAAATGTTAGGTGAAATATGGTTTAGTTTAGAAGTGTGTTGAAAGATAACCATAGATCAGTTTTCTTTTTCTTTTCTTTTAACTTAAATACAAATATATATAAATAGAAGTTCCATGTGAGTCTTGCATTGCCATCAAGAGTGTATCATCAACCATGATACTATGTATGCATGTATGTGTCCATGCACATCAACATGTGCATACATGCATGCATACATCATATATAAAGAAATGGGTTTAATAAAGAAATTAAACTAAAAGTCAAATGTTAAATCAACACTTGATTTAACAAACCGGTCATATCACATATAACCCGACCAATAGAAAAATGCCCGATTAACATACGGTATCTCATACTCATATTTAATCGGGTCCCCGTGCATATCTCATATGCACACCACATCGTTTCGCCTGGGCTAGGAAACTTCTGTGTGGGACTCTAAGACTCGTCAATACGCTGGCAGTAGGTGATGATCATATCAAACACCCACAAACCGCAAGTGGTCAGCTAAACGTAACGGCTACCCGGGTATTGAGCGATCAGAAGAAAACCAGCAAAGCTGTCAAAACTCCCGTCGAGCCAACTGGCAAAACATACCGTACAGTCCGGTCTCCTCGTCAGATATGTTGCATATCGAGTTTAGGGATGGAATCGTCGACCCCAATAACACAATAAGTCATGCTGGTGTATGGCTCATAACAGATCGAGAAACTACTGATAACACTTATCAGTAAATCTCAGCAGCCCTGGCCAAGGACTTCCTGTTATAGCCAATCGAGCATAGGACAACATCAACCCCCAATACCGGGAGAGACGAAACCCCTCCTATCGCTCATTGCCTCCATGTGCCTCGGGACCGTACCCAAAATCCACCTGTTTGCACCACTCAGTAGAGCCGTGGTAAGGTGGAGATCAAAGTATAGTGGGAGGACACACAAGACTCTATGATGATTTGGGTCTACAGACTAACCTGTACCGGTGTCACCTGAGAACTGCTATCCGACGATAGGTATAATACCAACAAGGAGTTCTCGGCGAGTCCGTTCAGTGTACCCAGTCTCCACTGAGCACCCGTATACTATCCTTGATATCAAACACCAATGGATGTGGGATCATCCATCGCCCATCATATGGGTCAAGATACGTATACGCTAGTCTACTCTTGAATATCGATACCCCGTCTTGATACGCCCACGACTAGGAACAGTTAAAGGATATGCTTATAAACTACAAGTGTCCCACTAGTATGATCTGTATCATAGTCGCAGTAGTCAAGCAATTATCCTATGGGCTTTATCAACATGTACCAAATGAATAAAATACATGATCAAATGAACATGTCAAGATAAAATAAACCAGATAGCATACTATCATGTCGAGCAAGAAAGTAATAAATATACATATATACATGTCCAAGCATCCACTATACATATACTGGCCTTTAGGGCATACATATATCCAACAACCTGTACCAGTGTCACCATAGAACTGCTATCTGACGATTGATATTATACTATCTGGGAGTTCTCGGCGAGTCCGTTCAGTGTACTCAGTCTCCACTGAGCTGTTAGGTTTACCTAGCACCCTATGAAAGGTTTGGAAGCATCACATGTCTCAAAGATTAAACTTTTAGAGTGCTAAGTGAACACACAAAGAATCAATCCTAGAAAATTAGGGTTTCATAACTTTAATCAACATCACAAGTAACAAAGACTAGGGTTTTGAGGGTACAACCTTTGTAGCTCCCCACGCTAGACTCCTTGGCCACTTGAGGGTTGGAGAAGGGTTGGCTTGAAGTCTTCTAATGTCCACGACGATCCACCCGAAGCTCCTTTGTCCAAGCTTGCAACTTCACTTGATCAAGAGAAAGAAATGAAGTTAACACTCTAAACAAGTGGGCAAGACTTGTGTAGAATGATGTTGTAGTGGCTTTTCTCACTTCAAAATCCTAACTTGGTGAGTAATTTGCTCACTAGAGAAATCTAGAGAGCAAAAGAAGAAGGAGCAAGAAGATGATGACCTTTTTAGAACAAGAGAAAAGATAATCTCATGTGAAAAAATGGAAAATATATGTATATATATTTTCTACTCTTCATCTCAAACCATGGTTATATTATATGGATATTTATTTCACTTTAGTTAAAACAAAAGAGGAAGATTAACTCATGGTTAATAAGTAGGTGAGCATGGTTAGTTGAAGAAGAATGTAGAGACCATGTATTAATCTTTATCTTTTCTTTTGTTTTAAAACAAATGCAAATATATATATAAATATCCATATATATAAACATAGTGTGTGATTCTTATATTGCCATCATTTTCTATGTATATACAACCATGAAGGATGATGTATGTATGTATGTGTGCATGCACATCCATATGTGCATGAATCAAGAAAGAATGCATACATGCATGCATACATCCAAATATACAAGAAATAATTTCTAGTGAGAAACTAATGGTTAAATGATAAATCAACACTTGATTTATCAATCCGGCCATATCACATACAACCCGACCAAAAGCAAGCCGCCCGATCAATATACGGTATCTTATACGCGCATTTTGACCGGGTCCATGCGCATATCGCATACGCGCACCACAACGTTTCGCCTGGACTAGGTAACTCCTTTGTGGGACTCAAAGACTCGTCAATACGCCGGTAGTGGGTGATGATCATATCAAGCACCCCCAAGCCGCAAGCGGTCAGCTAAACGTAACGGCCTCCCGGGTATTGAGCGATCAAAAGAAAACAAGCGAACCTGCTACAACTCCCGTCGAGCCAACCGGCAACACTAGCCGTGCAGTCCGGTCTCCTCGTATGATATGTCGCATATCAAGTCTAGGGGTGGTAAACATCAGACCCCAATAACCGATAAGTCGTGCCCATGTGAGGCTCATAACGGGTCGAGAAACTACTGGTAACACTTATCAGTAAATCTCTAATCATCCCTGGCCAGGGACTTCCCTGTTATGGCCAATCGAGCACAGCACAACATCAACCCCCAATACCGGGAGAGACGAAACCCCTCCTATCATTCATTGCCTCCATGTGACTCGGGACTGTACCCAAAAACCACCGTTTTGCACGCCGTCTTGGACGTGGTAAGGTGGAAATCAAAGCACAGCGGGAATCACATAAGACTCTATGACGATCTCGGGTCTACTGACTAACCTGCACAAGTGTCACCTGAGAACTGCCATCTGACGTGAGGTATAATACCATCTGGGAGTTCTCGGCGAGTCCGTCCAGTGTACCCAGTCTCCACTGAGCACCCGTATACCATCTCTGATGTCAAACACCAATGGATATGGGATCATCCATCACCCATCTCATGGGTCGAGAAGTGTATACGCTAGTCTACACTGGTATATCGATGCCCCGTCTCGATACACCCATGACTAGGGACCTTGAAGGATGTACTTATGGACTACCATGTCCCCACTAGTATGATCCGCATCATAGTCCAGGTAGTCAAGTACACATCCTAAGGGCTTTACCAACATGTAACTATAAGATAGTATAAAGAGACAAGTCTACATGTTAAGATAAAGAGCAACCAGATAGCATACTATCAAATCGAGCAAGAAATTCATCTCTATATATGTCCAAGCATCCAATATAATATACATCATCTGTACAATACTGGCCTCTAGGGCATACATACAACTAACAATCTCCCACTTGCACTAGGGCCAGCTGCTTTAGTATCGCATACCGAGCATCCCGAAGAGTCTCTCAAACTGTATCTGGGGAATGGCCTTCGTGAGTGGATCCGCTGTGTTGTTCTTCGTGTCAACCCTCCTGACCTCGATCTCCTGGCGATCAATTATCTCCCGGATCAGGTGATACCGCCTCAGAATATGCCTGGATCGCTGATGGGACCTGGGTTCCTTGGCCAAAGCCACCGCTCCATTGTTATCACAATACAAAGGTATTGGTTGCTCAATGGATGGAACCACTCCAAGTTCAGTAATGAACTTCTTGATCCAGACAGCCTCTTTGGCAGCATCGTTGGCAGCGATGTATTCAGCCTCCATCGTCCAGTCCGCCACGGTTTCCTTCTTGGAACTCTTCCAGCTAACCGCCCCTCCGTAAAGGGTAAAGACAAATCCCGACCCCGACTTTGAGTCATCCTTATCACTTTGGAAGCTCGAATCGGTAAAGGACTCCACTTGGAGTTCTCCGTTACCATACATCAAGAGCATCTCTTTAGTCCTTCGTAAGTACTTGAGAATGCTCTTCACAGCTGTCCAGTGACTCTCTCTAGGATCAGCTTGATACCTGCTCACTATGCTTAGTGAGTATGCTACATCAGGTCTGGTATATAGCTCGCGTACATGATAGAGCCTACAGCCGAAGCATAGGGTATCCCTTGCATGCGAGCTCTCTCCAAATCAGTCTTGGGAGACATCTCTTTGGAGAGAGTGACTCCAGAGATCGTGGGTAAGTTCCCGCCCTTAGATTCTTCCATACTAAACCGCTTTAGTATAGTGTCAATGTACTTGGATTGGGACAATCCCAGTATCCTTTTAGATCTATCTCTATAGATCCTGATTCCCAATATGCAGGAGGCATCACCTAGATCTTTTATTGAGAATCTTTGTGATAAGAAGAGCTTGACCGATTGCAGCATAGGAATGTCATTTCCTATCAAGAGTATGTCGTCCACGTACAATACAAGGAAGACAACCTTACTCTCTGCCACCTTCTTGTAAATACAAGGTTCATCTACGTTTTTGACGAAATCAAATTCTTTGATAACGACGTCAAAGCAGATGTTCCAACTCCGCGATGCTTGTTTTAATCCATAAATGGATTTAAGTAGCTTGCACACCTTCCCGCTGCTCCCACTATCTACGAAGCCCTCTGGCTGAGTCATGTACACGCTCTCTTCTAAATCTCCGTTTAGAAAGGCGGTCTTAACATCCACTTGCCAGCTTTCGTAGTCATGATATGCAGCGATGGCAAGCTTGATCTGGATGGATTTAAGCATAGCCACTATAGAAAATGTTTCGTCATAGTCCACACCTGGTCTTTGATGAAAACCCTTTGCAACAAGTCTAGCTTTGAAAGTCTCCACTTTCCCATCTATACCAAGTTTTTTCTTGATGATCCACTTGCTCCCAATGGGTTTTACCCCTTCAGGAGGAACTTCCAAAGTCCATACTTTGTTGGTGTACATGGATTCCATCTCGGACCGCATTGCATCCAGCCATTTCACTGAGTCCCCACTCGTGATGGCCTGCTCGAATCTAGTTGGGTCATCATCCTCCATGATGCAATCCTCGCTCCCACCATCCATAAGAAAACCGTAGTATCTCTCAGGTGGGTGAGGAACCCTACTAGATCGGCGGAGTGGTTGGGGTTCATCGGGAACTATGGAATCCTCTGTTTCCACCAGATCTTCTGTTGCAGCTTTTGTAGCTGGAACCTCTTCCAGTTCTACCTCATGACCACTAATTCCTTTTGCAAGAAATTCCTTTTCTAAAAAGGTGGCATGCCGAGAAACAAATACTCTTTGTTCCTCAGTGTGGTAAAAGATATACCCTTGTGAATTCTTGGGATATCTTACAAATTTGCATAGAACAGACCGTGCCTCGAGTTTGTCCGGATTTTGTCGTTTGACATAGGCTGGACAACCCCATATCTTAACATAGTTAAGACATGGTCTCTTCCCTTTCCATATCTCATATGGAGTAGTAGGCACAGATTTGGTGGGTACCATATTCAGTAGATGTATGGCTGTCACCAGTCCATACCCCCAGAAGGAAATAGGTAACTCAGCTGTGCTCATCATAGAGCGCACCATATCTAATAGTGTGCGGTTCCTCCGTTCTGATACACCGTTGTGCTGTGGTGTATATGGAGGAGTAAGCTGAGAGAGAATCCCATTCTCTTTTAGGAAGTCCAGGAATTCATTGCTCAAGTATTCACCTCCTCGATCAGATCGTAGGATTTTAATACTTTTTTCCGGTTTGGTTCTCGACTTCTTGTTTATATTCTCTAAATTTCTCAAAAGCTTCAGACTTGTGTCTTATCAAGAACACATGTCCGTATCTTGAGAGATCGTCAGTGAATGTAATGAAGTACGAAGAACCATCCCTGGCATGTGTAGACATGGGACCGCATACATCATTATGTATCAGTCCCAAGAGTTCGGTAACTCTTTCTCCGTATCCCGTAAACGGAGTTTTGGTCATCTTGCCTTTGAGACATGACTGGAAAGTGTCATAAGATGAAAATTCGAACGGTTTCAAATATCCATCCTTATGCAACTTAGCTAGTCGTGTCGCATTGATGTGACCTAGTCTACAATGCCACAAGAAGGATTCGTTCAGTTCTGAACTCTTCCTCTTGTGTGTATTTGTTATGCTCAGAACTGTTGATTGATTTAGAACATAAATGCCATTGCACAACGTGCCTAAGCCAACCAACTTTTGGTTAAGGAAAATGTTCATAACATTATCCTTTAATACAAAATTATATCCCTCTTTACTCAATAAAGAAACCGATATAATGTTGCATATCAGGTTCGGCATGTAATAGCATTCGCTCAGAATCAATGTATTACAAGTTGGCAATATAAGGTGATATTCTCCGATGGTTTTAGCTGCAACAATTGCACCATTTCCAACCCTTATGTCTTTATCACCTTCTCCAAGTTCTCTACTTTTCTTAAGCCCATGTAACTGATTACATATATGGGATCCTGACCCGATATCTAATACCCAGTACGTAGGGCAAATGGAGAAACAGTTCTCTGTAACGAACACACCCGAAGAAAATACATCATCATGTACTTTCTTCATTCGGGTGGCATGGGAATCCTGGTATTCCCCTATGTCCTGTTCAGTCCTATAACTCTTATAAGAAAGAACAGAACCAACGTTCCCCAGCACAGTATAACATGCGGGTTCAGTCAATACATCCATATTATTATCTTGATTAAGGCATGACATGGTCGCTACCTGGAGAGAGAGAGAAGAAAACACTTTAGCGTATGCTCTTGCAAGATAAGATTGGTTATTATCTTATCTAATCAGGATGGCTCCCACTGTTTTTATCAAATCTTCCTTCAAACCCTAAAAGGAAAGACTAGCCGGGATTAATTACTCCCTACAACTTTGCCGATCTTTCAGCCAGGCCAGTGTCGGTACTTTGAGAGAGGTTCCCCGTGCTTTCGCATGGACCTAATTAAAGTAAACCTCTTTTTCCCAGAGGCGTAACCCCGTTGACACCTTTCTAGACACCTACTTGATCGGCTAATTGTCCTGTGTAAAACTCTCCCAGGAGTAATAATTACTCGGAGTGGGTATCGGGATCCAACTATCTCATAGAAGGCATGCAATCTCATTGCAAATTTCAAGGCTTGAAATTCCCGATAATATTTTGCCCCTGACGTGCTATGATCTTGACGAAAGTCAACAAACCATAGCCCGCTAGTCAAGTTCAACCCGTACATTTCTTGACTGAATTAAACCCACCCGCACGACCCTTGACTAAAGCCAACAAATCCGTACGACTACCCTAATCCAGTCGCATCATATGTAGCAGATAAGCAGCATATAGCTACAGTACACTACACCTTGACGAAAGCCAACAAATGTAGCACGAATACTATATACAACTTATCTGAAATGACGGAGGGCTACGACAGGTTTTTCTGAAAACCTATTGCGTAATGAACTTGATATCGTTGTAGAATCTAGTGAATTTTGAAATGGAGTGATTTTTAGGATTTTATTAGTTTTGCTAAAAAGGTCACTCCCGGTGAAGGGATCTCGGCTCTTTCCTCATCGAATAAGGTGCAGGATATATCATATATATCACTATGCAAAGAAAAACTCCAAAATCAATCAAAAAGCTAAACCGAGTGTTGTAGCATCTGCCAGTTTTGCTAAAGAGGTCACCCCCGGTGAAGGGATCTCGGCTCTTTCCTCATCGAATAAGGTGCAGGATATATCATATATATCGCTATGCAAAGCAAAAACTGCAGCTACCCCTTTTTTTTTATAAAAAATTTGATTCTACAACATCTTTTAGGTTTTCTTTCTTTCATTAATCACACTAATGAAGTCTCATCATTTAAGTCACCTAAACATCACATATAAATACGACGTACACTTATGCCATCCGCATTCGCCTCGATGTCCCCTCGTGCACCGTTAGGTTAGGTAACTAACGACAGAGCAGGGCAGGGCTAGTGCGGGTGTAAAACATAAGTAACGTTTATATAATATATCATATATACTATATATTGTATCCATCACAACATATCAAATGATCACATCACAGATATTGCAGCAGAAACATAGATATAATGTAGGATATACTAGGACGTCCGTATTTAGTATTTAGCCAACAATAGAAAATACGGATTCCACAGTCGCGATGAATAGCCAAGCCCACACCCTGGACCCCTACGAGAGCGGCAAGCGACCCTACCAATTCTGGAGTTTAGGAGACCCGGTCTCGACTCCTCGAGATGGCCTCCCACTGAACCCCAGAACCCGGTCACCTGTGCTCCCCTCCTTGGGTCCATCCTAATGCGGAAAAGTAAATAATATACAACACTGGTGGCATCAACCTTAACCCGGAAGTGACCTAAATAAAAGAATCTTACATTACATTTGAATTTACATGAATGAAAATATAAAACTCTCATCTCACATAAAAAACCCCGGCTATTCAATCGCGACAATCCTGCACACCATATCTCAGCAACACATAATATCTCATATCATCAACGTAAGTAAGTATGCATACACCGATTGTCGTCGATGTATAGCAACGACAATCGGCAATACCTCTACATACTACACTTACGGTCACAGAAAAGAAAGTGTAAAACTACAATATTTGGAATCCACATTCTCTTTAGACATCGTAAATGCGAAATATAACATATTTCGTATTTCATTCCTAACTGTATGAATTCCACATATTGTATCACATTCCAGATAAATAGACAGTATTAAAGTTTTCGAACGAATGACCAAATACCCAAAATTCCCTAAAGCTCAACACTTAAGCGGAGTTCAAAAACCCGGAATGTGACACAGTAGTAGCGGTCCGGCCGTAGTAGGGTCAAGCCAACGCCTCATATGTGGCACGCCGTACTGCCCCAAACCCTAAGGTTCAAAAGGCAGTTCAAGACGGTCACATAATCGAGTTAAGGTTTGTTGTCTTCTAGAGGGTCCACCACAAAACTTGCACGTATTTCCGAAAGATTTAAACCCCGTGAAAAGTGAGCAAATAACACTCGTTCAAACATTTCAATACTTTCTAATTATCCGGAAAAAGCATGAAATTAAAATTCCGATCGAATCATTGAATCCAAAACAATCTCCAGATCAAATAACACTTAAACCAGATTAAAAATATACACAAGCAGGTAGTAAAAACACTGTACAAAAACGAGGCAGTGAGGCATCTGTACGGCTGTGGAGCCGCGGCCTAAGCAAGCTTTCGCCGCGGTTCCGCGCTAGGGTTTACTGTTCACAGCTTCGTATTTTACAGTTTGTCTTATATTTCCCTGCTGATATTTTTACATATTTTTAATTCTGAAAAATAACAGTTTTCAAAAAAATGTCCAGAGAGTGCTAAAAATCCGTATTTCTCGGTTCGATTGGAGTTTTAACTTCGTTAAAGTGTCGCCTAATTTTCTATGTCGGCTCTGATACCAATGTTAGGTTTACGTAGCACCCTATGAAAGGTTTGGAAGCATCACATATCTCAAAGATTAAACTTTTAGAGTGCTAAGTGAACACACAAAGAATCAATCCTAGAAAATTAGGGTTTCATAACTTTAATCAACATCACAAGTAACAAAGACTAGGGTTTTGAGAGTACAACCTTTGTAGCTCCCTACGCTAGACTCCTTGGCTACTTGAGGGTTGGAGAATGGTTTGCTTGAGGCCTTCTAATGTCCACGACAATCCACCCGAAGCTCCTTTGTCCAAGATTGCAACTTCACTTGATCAAGAGAAAGAAATGAAGCTAACACTCTAAACAAGTGGGCAAGACTTGTGTAGAATGATGTTGTGGTGGCTTTTCTCACATCAAAATCCTAACTTGGTGAGTAATTTGCTCACTAGAGAAATCTAGAGAGCAAAAGAAGAAGGAGGAAGAAGATGATGGCATTTTTAGAACAAGAGAAAAGATAATCTCATGTGAAAAAATGAAAAATATAGGTATATATATTTTCCACTCTTCATCTCAAACCATGGTTATATTATATGGATATTTATTTCACTTGAGTTGAAACAAAAGAGGAAGATTAACTCATGGTTAATAAGTAGGTGAGCATGGTTAGTTGAAGAAGAATGTAGAAACCATGTATTAATCTTTATCTTTTCTTTTGTTTTAAAACAAATGCAAATATATATATATATATATATATATATATATATATCCATATATATAAACATAGTGTGTGATTCTTATATTACCATCATTTTCTATGTATATACAACTATAAAGGATGATGTATGTATGTATGTATGTGTGCATGCGCATCCATATGTGCATGAATCAAGAAAGAATGCATCCATGCATGCATACATCCAAATATACAAGAAAGGATTTCTAGTGAGAAACTAATAGTTAAATGATAAATCAACACTTGATTTATCAATCCGGCCATATCACATACGACCCGACCAAAAGCAAGCCGCCCGATCAATATACGGTATCTTATACGCGCAATTTGACCGGGTCCATGCGCATATCGCATACGCGCACCACAACGTTTCGCCTGGACTAGGTAACTCCATTGTAGGACTCTAAGACTCGTCAATACGCCGGCAGTGGGTGATGATCATATCAAGCACCCCCAAGCCGCAAGCGGTCAGCTAAACGTAACGGTGACCCGGGTATTGAGCGATCAGAAGAAAACAAGCGAACCTGCTACAACTCCCATCGAGCCAACCGGCAACACTAGTCGTGTAGTCCGGTCTCCTCGTCTGATATGTCGCATATCAAGTCTAGGGGTGGTAAACGTCAGACCCCAATAACCGATAAGTCGTGCCGATGTGAGGCTCATAACGGGTCGAGAAACTACTGGTAACACTTATCAGTAAATCTCTAATCAGCCCTGGCCAGGGACTTCCCTCTTACGGCCAATCGAGCACAGCGCAACATCAACCCCCAATACCGGGAGAGACGAAACCCCTCCTATCATTCATTGCCTCCATGTGACTCGGTACTGTACCCAAAAACCACCGTTTTGCACGCCCTCATGGATGTGGTAAGGTGGAAATCAAAGCACAGTGGGAATAACATAAGACTCTATGACGATCTCGGGTCTACAGACTAACGTGCACAAGTGTCACCTGAGAACTGCCATCTGACGTGAGGTATAATACCATCTAGGAGTTCTCGGCGAGTCCGTCCAGTGTATCCAGTCTCCACTGAGCACCCGTATACCATCTCTGAAGTCAAACACCAATGGATATGGGATCATCCATCGCCCATCTCATCGGTCGAGAAGCGTATACGCTAGTCTACACTGGTATATCGATGCCCCGTCTCGATACACCCACGACTAGGGACCTTGAAGGATGTACTTATGGACTACCATGTCCCCACTAGTATGATCCGCATCATAGTCCAGGTAGTCAAGTACACATCCTATGGGCTTTACCAACATGTAACTATAAGACAGTATAAAGAGACAAGTCTACATGTTAAGATAAAGAGCAACCAGATAGCATACTATCATATCGAGCAAGAAAGTCATCTCTATATATGTCCAAGCATCCAATATAATATACATCATCTGTATAATACTGGCCTCTAGGGCATACATACAACTAACATGAGCACCCATATACCTTCTCTGAAGTCAAACACCAATGGATATGGGATCATCCACCGCCCATCATATGGGTCGAGAAGCGTATACGCTATTCTACTCTGGAGTATCGATGCCCTGTCTCGATACTCTCCCGACTAGGAACAGTTATAGGATGTACTCTTGGACTACCCTGGCCCCACTAGCATGATCTGCATCATAGTCCTAGTAGTCGAGTACATATCCTAAGAGCTTTATCAACATGTGAGAACAAGACAGTAAACCAATACAAGTCAACATGTTAAGACAAAGTAAAACCAGATACCATACTATCATATCGAGCAAGAAAGTCCTCTCTATATATATCCAAGCATCCACTATAATATACATCATATGTACAACGATGACCTCTAGGGCATATATACAACTAACAATCTCCCACTTGCACTAAGGCCAGCTGTTGTAGTATCTCATACCCAACATCCCGAAGAGTCTTTCAAAGTGTATCTGGGGTATGGCCTTCGTGAGTGGATCCGCAGTGTTTTCCTTCGTGTCAACTCTCCTGACCTCGGTCTCGCGGCGATCAACTATCTCTCGGATCAGGTGATACCACCTCAGAATATGTCTGGATCTCTGATGGGATCTGTGTTCCTTGGCCAAAGCCACAGCTCCATTCTTATCACAATACAAAGGTATTGGATGCTCAATGGACAAAACCACTCCAAGTTCAGTTATGAACTTCTTCATCCAGACAACCTCTTTGGCAGCATCGTTGGCAGCGATATATTCAGCCGCCATCGTCGAGTCTGCACGGTTTCCTGTTTGGAACTCTTCCAACACACCGCCCCTCCATTGAGGGTAAAGACATATCCCGAGTGCGACTTAGAGTCGTCCTTATCACTTTGGATGCTCGAATCGGTAAAGGACTCCACCTGGAGTTCTCCGTTATCATACACCAAGAACATCTCCTTAGTCCTTCTCAAGTACATGAGAATGTTCTTCACGGCTGTCCAGTGATTCTTTCCTGGATCTGCTTGATACCTACTCACTACACTTAGTGAGTATGCTACATCGGGTCTGGTACATAGTATCGCGTACATGATAGTGCCTACTGCCGAAGCATAGGGCATCCCTTGCATGCGAGCTCTCTCAAAATCAGTCTTGGGAGACATCTCTTTGGAGAGAGCGAGTCCAGAGATCGTGGGTAAATACCCACGCTTGGATTCTTCCATACTAAAGCTCTTTAGTATGGTGTCATTGTACCTGGATTGGGACAATCCTAGTATCCTCTTAGATCTATATCTATAGATCTTAATCCCCAAAATGCAGGAGGCATCATCTAGATCTTTCATTGAGAATCTATGTGATAAGATGAGCTTGACCGAGTGCAGCATAGGAACATCATTTCCTATCAAGAGTATGTCATCCACGTACAATACAAGGAAGACAATCTTACTCTCTGCAACCTTCTTGTAAATACAAGGTTCATCTACGTTTTTGATGAAGTCAAACTCTTTGACTACAACATCAAAACAGATGTTCCAACCCCGCGATGCCTGCTTTAACCCGTAGATGAATTTAAGCTGCTTGCACACCTTTCCGCTGCTCTCACTATCAACGAAGCCCTCCGGCTGAGTCATGTACACGCACTCCTCTAAATTACCATTTAGAAAGGCGGTCTTAACATCAATCTACCAGATTTCGTAGTCATGGTATGCAGCAATGACAAGTATGATCCGGATGGACTTAAGTATAGCCACTGAAGAAAAGGTATCGTCATAATCCATACCTGGTCGTTGACGAAAACCCTTTGCAACAAGTCTAGCTTTGAAAGTCTCAACTTTTCCATCTACACCAAGTTTTTTCTTAAAGATCCATTTGCTCCCAATGGGTTTTACCCCTTCAGGAGCAACTTCCAAAGTCCATACTTTATTGGTGTACATGGATTTCATCTCAGATCGCATTGCATCCAGCCATTTCACATAGTCCCCACTTGTGATTGTAAGTCCATGTCGCGTACCCCATGGGATCGCGGGGTGGCGGAATAGGTGAAAAACAATTTTCAAAAGATCGCGGCACGGACTTGGACTCCAGGATCGGTGCTAAACCCTAACTAGAAAACTAAAAGTAAGGTTAACTTAAAGTACAGAAGTTTATACCTCACGATTCCGGTCTTTCGGGTCTTCATTCCTCGCTTTCCTTCTTCTGGTTGTTGACTCCGTGGATCGTTTGGATCGTCGCTCCCTCACCGGACTCCTCAAATCCATGATGATCCACCCGAGGAGATGTGCATCGTACTCCTACCTCAACGGAGGCAACTAAGGCATCAAGGTCGCTATCCATGATGTCGTAGAGGATATAGAGATGTGTAGATGGATTGTAATATCTATGCTTGCCCTAGATCACTCAACACAAGAGTTCACTAGAGCTTTGAGGAAGAAGATGGCCTTTTTGGAAAATCTAGTGAGGAAAGAGAATGAGAATGAAAATAGCTCTCATATCTTTTTGCAACCTGAACTATATTGATAATTCAATTGATAGATCAATATCAATTATCAATTATATGGTTCAAGTAACAAAAAATGAATGATGGGCCAAAAACTCACCATGTGTCATAAGAAGCTAAGTCCATTTTCATGCAATTTCTACCTCATCCTCTTATGTCATAATGTATTTTCATTTAAACCAAAATGAATAATCACAATATGACATGTCACCTTCTAGAAGCAACTTTGACCAATTTATAAAAATGCCCCTCGTCTGTACATACGTACCCGTATCCATATTCCGAAAAATGCGGATACAAAAAGACGAAAACAATCCATCAGTACAATGCTAGGATCCGGCTTAAACCAAAGCCCGCTAGTATTGTACATCCGAATTATCATGCGCGCACGAGCACACGCACGTGATCGAACCCTATCGTAAAACCATACGACCTCTACATCTTTTGTCTGATGCAGGGAAACTCTCTGTGTGGGACTCTAAAGACTCGACACTATGCTGGCAGTGGGTTTAACCACAGGTCGCAAGCGGCACTAGCTGTACGTAACGACCCCCAGGTATATGTCGATGAGAAGGCCGATGAGAATAACTCATCCGAACTCCAACAGAGCCTATCTGTGACAATCTCCGTACAGTCCGGTCTGTTTGTCTATGTGTATCGCATGTCGGGCCTAGGGGGCGGTAAACGTCAGACCCCTAATAGCGGTACAAGTCATGCCGGAGTGTAGCCCAGAACACCCTAAGAAACTACTGGAAATACTACTAGTAAATCTCGTTTGCCCTGGCCAGGGACTTTGTGTAATGGCTCTCCAACACAGCGCGACATCAACCCCCAATACCGGGAGAGACGAATCCTATCTAACCGACACTGTCTCCAAGTTCTTCGGGACTGCACCCAACTACTACCTGTTTGCACGACTCCTTTGAGCCGTGGTAGGGTAGTAATCAAAGTATAGTGGGAACACACTCGAGGCGAAGTGGCAGTGTCAAGTCAACGGACTAAGCTGTACTCATGTCACCTGGGAACTTCTACCTGACGATAGGTATATTACCAACCAGCAGTTCCTAACGAGTTATGTCCGGTGTACTCATAACCTAATGAGCACCTTCATACTATCTCCAGAACGACGTACTAATGGCTGTGGGACAGACCATCTCCCCTGCTGGGATGAGAAGTGTACACACTAGTCTACTCTGGAGTATCAATGCCCTGTCTCGATAATCCTACGACTAGGGACCTGTATAAGGATGTGCTTACAGACTACCCAGCCCCCACTAGTGTGACTGCCATCACAACGCTGGTAATCAAGCAATGATCATAAGGGCTCTACTAATATGTATAAGCGATATGTTAAAAGAAACACATGCACATATTGAAGTAGAAACAAACCAGGTAGCATACTACCATTTTGATCAAGATTTTCAATACAACTGTGAATATCCCAAGCTTCCATTAAGTAATATACAAACCAGTATGATACAATAATGGCCTCTAAGGCATATACGCTAACAGTGATGGCCTGTTCGAAGCTAGTGGGGTCATCATCATCCATGATGCAATCCTCGCTCCCACCATCGATGAGAAAATCGTAGTATATCTCTGGTGGATGAGGAACCCTACTAGATCGGCGGAGAGGCTGGGGTTCGTTGGGAGCTATCGAATCCACTGGTTCCACTAAATCTTCGGTTGTAGTTTGTTCTGCTGGAACTTCTTCCAGCTATACCTCTTGGCCACTAATTTCGTTTGCAAGAAATTCCTTTTCTAAAAAGGTGGCATGTTGAGCAACAAACACATTTTGTTGTTCACCGTGGTAGAATAGATATCCATTTGAATGTTTAGGATATCCAACAAACTTACAAAGAACTGATCGTCCCTCGAGTTTGTCCGGTTTTTACCTTTTGACATAGGTCGGACAAACCCATATCTTAACTCATTTAAGACATGGTCTCTTCCCACTCCATATCTCATATGGTGTGGTAGGTACAGATTTTGATGAAACCTGACTCAATAGGTATGCTGCTGCTTCAAGTGCATAACCCCAAAAGGAAATAGGAAACTCAGCGGTGCTCATCATAGAGCACACCATATCTAATAGGGTGCGATTCCTCCGCTCCGATACACAATTGTGTTGTGGTGTATAGGGAGGAGTAAGCTGAGAGAGAATCCTATTCTCTTTTAAGTAGCCTCAGAACTCATTGCTCAAGTATTCTCCTCTTCGATCAGATCGAAGGATTTTAATACTTTTACCCTTTTAGTTCTCGACTTCGTGTTTATATTCTTTGAATTTCTCAAAAGCTTCAGACTTGTGTTTCAACAGGAACACATGTCTGTATCTTGAGTACGAGGAACCATCCCTGGCATGTGTAGACATGGGACCACATACATCACTATGTATCAGTCCCAAGAGTTCCGTAACTCTTTCTCCGTATCCACTAAACGGAATTTTGGTCATTTTGCCATTGAGACATGACTGGAAAGTGTCATAAGATGAAAATTCGAACGGATTCAGATATCCATCCTTATGTAACTTAGCTAGTCGTGTCACATTGATATGATCTAGTCTACAATGCCACAAGAAAGATTCGTTCATTTCTGAACTCTTCCTCTTGTATGTGTTTTACACATTAAGTATTGTTGTTTGATTGAGAACGTATATGTCATTATTTAACGAGCCTGATCCAATCAACTTTTGATTTAGGAAGATGTTCATAACATTATCCTGTACTACAAAATTATATCCTTCTCTATTCAATAAAGAAACTGATATAAGATTGCATATCAGGGTCGGAATGTAATAGCATTCGTTCAGAATCAATGTATTACCATTTGGTAATACAAAGTAAAATTCGCCAACTGCTTTGGCTGCAACATTTTCACCATTCTCTATTCTTATGAAATGATCACCCTCTCCCAGTTCTCTACCTTTCCGTAGCCCATGTAACATATTGCATTTGTGGCATCCCGATCCAGTATCTAATACCCAGGACGTAGAGTGAACTGAGTAACAGTTCTCGATAACAAACACACCTGAAGAAGATGCATCATTATGCTTGTTCTTCGTTTAGGCGGCGTGGGTATCAAGATATTTCCCTATTTCCTTCTCAGTCTTATAACGATTATAAGAAAGAACTGGACCAACGTTCCTCTGCTCAGAATAATAAGCGGGTTCGGTCAATACATCCAAATTATTATTTTGATTAAGGCCTGACATGGTCTCTACCTGGAGAGAGAGAGAGAAGAAAACACTTTAGTGTATGCTTTTGCAAGATTAGATTGGTTATTATCTTATCTAATCAGGATGGCTCCCACTGTTTTCATCAAATCTTCCTTGAAACCCTAAAAGGTAAGACTAGCCAGGATCAATTACACCTTACAAGTTCTCCAATCTTTCAGCCAGGTCAGTGTTGGTACTTTGAGGGAGGTTCCCCGTGCTTTCGCACAGACCTAATTAAATAAACCTCATTTTCCCAGAGGCCTAACCCCGTTAACACCTTTCTAGATACCTACTTGATCAGCTAATTGTCATGTGTAAAACTCTCCCAGGAGTAGCTCTTACTCGCAGTGGGTAGTAGGATCTAACTATCTTATAGAAGGTATGCAATCTTATTGCAAATTTCAACTCTTGAAATTCCCGATAATACTTTTGCCCCTAGTGTGCTATGACCTTGACAGAGGTCAACAAATCATAGTGCACTAGTCAAGTTCAACCTTTCAATTCTTGATTGATTCAAACCCACCCGCATGACCTTTGACAGAAGTCAACAAGGCTGTACGACTATCCTAATCCAATCTCATCTCATGTTTTACAGATAAGTACTAATCAGCTACCGCACACTACGCCTTGACAGAGGTCAACAATCGCAGCACGAATACTCTGAAATAATGGAAGGCTACGCAGGTTTTTCAGAAAACCATGAGCGTAATGAACTTGATATCGTTGTAGAAACAAGTGATTTTGAAAAAGGGGTGTTTTTAGGCTTTTACTAGTTTCTCTAAAGAGGTCACTCCCAGTGAAGGGATCTCCTCTCTTTCCTTATCGAATAAGGTGCAGGATATTTCACAAATACCACTATGCAAAGCAAGAACTTTAGAAGCAATAAAAAACAAAACCGAGTGAATTATAGCATCTGCTAGTTTCGCTAAAGAGGTCACTCCCGGTGAAGGGATCTCGGCTCTTTTCTTATCGAATAAGGTGCTGGATATTCTACAAAGAATACCGCTATGCAAAGCAAAAACTAGAGCTACCCTTTTTATAAATTTGATTCTACAACTTCTTTTAGGTTTCTTTTTATTTCATTAAAATCATTAATGAATCCCATCATTTAAGCTTCCTAAGCATCACAGAAGAAACGAAAATACAACGTACGCTCATGCCATCCACATTCGCCACTGTGCCCCGTTATGCACCGTTAGGTTACTTAACTAACGGCATACTGGGGCGGGACTGGCGCGGGTGCAAAACATAAGCAACGTTTATTATATATCATATATACAATAATAAAGCATTCGTCTCACGCATATAATATGATCACATCACAGTATATCAGCAGCAGAAGATAACATATGAAATATTGGATATACTAGGAGGTAAGTGTTTTATTTTGAGCTTTTATAAAACACGGATTCCATGGTCGCGGTGAATAGCCAAACCCACATCCCCAGACCCCTACGAGAGCAGCAAGTAACCTTTCCAATTCTAGGGTTAGGAGACCCGGTCTCGACTCCTCGAGATGGCCTCCCACTGGACCCTAGAACCCGGTTACTTGTGCTCCCCTCCTTGGGTCTATCCTAATACGGAAAAGTAAATAATAAACAATGGTGACATCATCCTCAACCTGGAAGTGCCCCAATAAAAGAATATTACATACAATGAATTTTACATGAATGAAAATGAAAACCCTCATCTCACATAAAACCCTCGGTTTCAGAACACGACGATCCAATATAACATATCACAGCAACACATAACATCACATGTCATCAACGTAAGTAAATATTCCTATCACAATTATCGTTGACATATAGCAACAAAAACGGCGATATACCACATATTACACTTATGGTCGCAGAAAAGAAAGTGAAAAACTACAACATTTAGAATCCAAAATCTCCTTGAACATCGTAAACCCGAAATATCACATATTACGGATTTCATGCCTAACTATATGAATTCTACATATTGTATCACATTACAGAAAAAGATAGACAATGTTAAACATTCCGATCGAATCATCAAACACTCAAGATTTCCCAATATAGCTCAATACTTGAGCGATGTTCAAAAAATCCAAGAACATGCCACAACTCCTATGCACCAGCCGTAGAAGGGTCAACCAATGCCTCACTTGTGGCACCGCTAAACTACCACCAAACCGAGGGTTTGGTGGCGGTGTTGACGGTCACAAAATCGAGTTAAGGTTTTGTTCTTCTAGATGGTCCACAGTAACGCTTGCATGGTTTTCTGAATGTTTTAAACTAAGGAAAAAATCTAACACATGAAAATTTTCCGGCAAGGGAAAAAGTGAGTTATTGATATCTATTCGAACTTTTTAACACGGTCTAAACAACCCGAAAAAACCTAGAATTACGAATACGAAACACTCCGAATTGCATTTGCCAAAAGATACCATCACATGCAAAATTTGCAAACACAAACAACACCTAACGTATCAAAACCTAGATCCTTAAACTGTAGGGTTCCTAGGCACTCTAACAAGGTTCTACAAGGCATCATCTATGCCAAAATCAAATTTTTCAAGTGCCGAACAACCCTAGGCAAGATCGTGGACTAGAGATTAGGCGAAAACTAGCAAACAAACAACTTTAACAATAAGTGAAAGGGATTACAACCTTTGTAGATCCGGTCCTTCACTTCATTAGCTCCGTATAGATGTCCCCATCGCTGCGATCGTGAACTCCGGAATCTAGAGAAGCTTCACGAGAAGAACGAACGTTCTTGCTTCGATGACTTCGAGGCCGAAGATGATCTACGTCGGGGAGACACTAACTCAAGCTATTCCTTCACTAGGTCATGAACTTTATGAAGAGAACATACTCTACTATATGGCAAGTGGTAGAGGATGAATAAGTAGGAAGTGGGCTCACCTTAGAATTGATTTTCTCACACTTTTTCTCATGGCACCATTAAAGCTAGCAAGCTTTTCATGGAGCTTGATGAAGAAGAAGAAGAAAGGATAATTCATCCAAATGAAAACTTATCCTTTGAATTATTGCACCATGGTTGAGTTAAGCCCTCATGCTTAACTCATGTAGAGAATTAACCAAAGTATGAGGTTAAGGGTTGGGTTAACTAATATCCTAAGGAATGACAAAAGAGTTGACTTTGTTAATATTTCTTCAAGCTTCATGAAGCTTGATAACTTTGACCAAAGTCTCATCTCTTTTGTTATTTGTTAGGAAATTAGTAAACCCTAATTTAACCTTGATTTGGTTTAAGTCTCATGCACCTAACTTGTATGTATCATCAAGCATGATACAAACATGTACACTTGCATATATCACATATAAACAATGTGCACAATCTAATGAGAAAATAAATCATAAGTGAGCTAATACTAGTTAATATAATGTAATATATCAAATATATAATTATACATTAAATTATTAAATCAACTCTTGATTTAATAATCCTGCTATAACCGACTAATATCAATAGTAACAACTTATCGAATCAACACTTGATCCGATAACCTGGCTATATCGCATACAACCGATCAATGTCACAAATCGCGAGAATAGAATACGGTGTCTCATATCGTATCAATCTCGGTCCCGCACATATCACATATGTGCTCCTACTCCGTTTCTCTTGAGCCAGGAAACCCCTGTGTATGACTCTAAAGACTCGTCAATACGCCGGCAGTAGGTGGTGATCATATCAATCACCCACAAGCCGCAAGCGGTCTGCTAAACGTAACGGCCACCCGGGTATTGAGCGATCAGAAGATCAACAAGCAAGCCCGCTAGTTCTCCTGCGAATCCAATCAGTAACTGTTAGGTTTACCTAGCACCTAATGAAGGGTTTGGAAGCATCACATGTCTCAAAATTAAATCTTTAAGGTGCTAAGTGAACATACAAAGAATCATCACTAGAAAATTAGGGTTTCTAAACATGCACATCATCACAAGAAGATAAGCTAGGGTTTTGAGAGTACAACCTTTGTAGCTCCCTACGCTAGACTCCTTGGCTACTTGAGGGTTGTAAAAGGTCCGCTTGAGAACCTCTAAGTCCACGATGATCCACCCGGAGTCCTCTTTGTCCAAGCTTGCAACTTCACAAGATCAAGAGAAGAAATGGAAGCTAACACTCTTCACAAGTGGGCAAGACTAGTGTAGAATAGTGTTGTGGTTGGTTTTCTCACTTCAAAATCCTAACTTGGTAAGTATTTTGCTCACTTGAGAAATCTAGAGAGCAAAAAGGAAAGGAGGAAGAAGATAATGGCTTTTTGAAAAACAAGAGAATGATAATGTGTTATGAAAAATAGAAAATATAAGTATATATATTTTCTACTCTTCATCTCAAACCATAGTTACATTATATGGATATTATTGCACTTGAGTTAAAACACAAAAGGAAGATTAACTAATGGTTAAAAAGTAGGTGAACATGGTTAGTTCAAAGAAGAGTGTAGAAGATAACCATGTATTAATCTTTTTCTTTTCTTTTGTTTTAAAAAAAATACAATATAAGGTGTGAGTCTTATATTGCCACCATCTTCTATATATACAACCATAATAGAATGATGTATGCATGTATGTGTGCATGCACATCCATATGTGTATGAACAAGAATGAATGCATACATGCATGCATACACCAAAAAGACAAGAAAAGGATTTGTAGTGAGAAACTAATGGTTAAATGATAAATCAACACTTGATTTATCAACCCGGTCATATCACATACGACCCGACCAAAAGCAAGCCGCCCGATTAATATACGGTATCTCATACTTGCATTTTAACCGGGTCCACGCGCACATCGCATATGCGCACCACAACGTTTCACCTGGACTAGGTAACTCCTTTGTGGGACTCTAAGACTCGTCAATACGCCTGCAGTGGGTGATGATCATATCAAGCACCCCCAAGCCGCAAGCGGTCAGCTAAACGTAACGGCCACCGGGGTATTGAGCGATCAGAAGAAAACAAGCGAACCTGCTACAACTCCCGTCGAGCCAACCGGCAACACTACCGTATAGTCCGGTATCTTCGTCAGATATGCTGCATATCGAGTCTAGGGATGGTAACGTCGACCCTAATAACTCAATAAGTCGTGACGATGAAAGGTCTATAACAGATCGAGAAACTACTGATAGCACTTATCAGTAAATCTCAATAGCCCTGGCCAAGGACTTACTGATATAGCCAGTCGGGCTCTACACAGCATCAACTCCCAATACCGGGAAAGACGAAACCCCTCTTATCGCTCATCGCCTTCGTGTGTCTCGGGACTGTACCCAATGGCCACCTGTTTACACGACTTAGTAGAGACGTGGTAGGGTGGTAATCAAAGTACAGTGGGAGAACACACAAGACTCTATGACGATCTCGGGTCTACAGACTAACCTGCTCCAGTGTCACCAGAGAACTGCTATCCGACGATAGATATAATTCTATATAGGAGTTCTCGGCGAGTCCGTCCAGTGCACCCATGTTAGTTATATGTATGCCCTAGAGGCCATTACTATACCTAGGATGTATATTGTAGTGGATGCTTGGACATATATAGGGAAGACTTTCTTGCTCGACATGATAGTATGCTATCTGGTTTCTCTTTACCTTAACGTGTACACTGATTGTCTCTCTGTTACATGTTGGTAAAGCCCTTAGGATGTGTACTTGACTACCTGGACTATGATGCGGATCATAGTAGTGGGGACATGGTAGTCCATAAGTACATCCTTCAAGGTCCCTAGTCGTGGGTGTATCGAGACGGGGCATTGATATACCAGAGTAGACTAGCGTATACCTTCTCGACCCATACAGATGGCCGATGGATGATCGCATATCCATTGGTGTTTGACATCAGAGATGATATACGGGTGCTTAGTGGAGACTGGGTACACTGGACGGACTCGCCGAGAACTCCCAGATGATATTATACCTTAAGTCAAATGGCAGTTCTCTGGTGACACTGGTACATGTTAGTCTGTAGACCCGAGATCGTCATAGAGTCTTGTGTGATTCCCACTGTGCTTTGATTTCCACCTTACCACGTCCAAGAGGGTGTGCAAAACTGTGGTTTTTGGGTACAGGCTCGAATCACATGGAGGCAATGAGCGATAGGAGGGGATTCGTCTCTCCCGGTATAGGGAGTTGATGTTGCGCTGTGTTCGTTTGGCTATAACCGGAAATCCCTGGCCAGGGTTGCTGAGATTTACTGGTAAGTGTTATCAGTAGTTTCTCGAACTGTTATAGACCTCATATCAACACGACTTATCGAGCTACTGGGGTCTGACGTTTACCACCCCTAGGCGAGATATGCGACATATCAGACGATGAGACCGGACTGTACGGTAAGTGTTACTGGTTGGATTCACAGGAGTGTGAGCGGGCTTGCTCGTTGATCTTCTGATCGCTCAATACCCGGGTGGCCGTTACGTTTAGCAGACCACTTGCGGCTTGTGGGTGTTTGATATGATCATCACCTACTGCCGGCGTATTGACGAGTCTTTAGAGTCCTACACAGAGGTTTCCTGGCTCAAGCGAAACGAAATAGGAGCGCATATGAGATATGTGCGGGACCGAGAATAATACCATCATGTGATACTGAATTCTATTCTCGCGATTTGTATCACCGGACGGTTATATAAGATATAGCCGGGTTACCGGATCAAATGTTGATTCGATATATTGATACACTTAATATTAGTCGGTTATATGCAGTATGACCGGATCATTAAATCAAGTGTTGATTTAATGATTTAATGTATAATTATATATTTGATATATTACTTTACATTAACAATTATTGGTTCACTTAAGATTATTTTTCTCACTTGATTGTGTACATTGTATATATGATATATGTTTGTGCACTAGTTTGTATCATGTTTGATGGTACATGCAAACTTGTGTGTGTGTATGTTTTAAACCATGTTTAGGTTATTGGTTAGGGTTTTAACTTATTTATTTATTTCATTTATTTATTTTTGGCAAGAAATAAAATGGTGGCTTTCTTTGGTTTTTACTTGAAGCTTCATGAAACTTTGAAAAGTTTGACCATTTTGTTTTTTCCTTAACCTAACCATTACACCTAAACCCTAGTTTATTCTCTACATGTGTTTACTTCACCCATGGTTGCATTATGATAAGATTCACTTGATTTATTATTTTGATGATAATCCATTTTCTTTCTTCTTCTTCATCTTCTTCATGAAGTGAAGCAAGCTTTCTTGAAAAATTTCAAGTGTTGAAATCAAGTGAGAAATCCAAATCCAAAGTGAACCCAGTTCCTATTTCTTCATCCTCTACCACTTGCCATGTTGTATAGGGTGTTTTCTTCATAAGGTTCATGACCAAGTGAAGATGGAGCTTGAGTTTGAGTCGCCTCGATGTAGATCATCTTCGGCATCGAAGTCAACGATCTAGCCCGATTATTTCTCCGACGAAACGATCACTAGAGTCCGGGATTCCGATGATCGCAGAGGAGGGACGTCAACACGGAGCTAAAGAAGTGGCGGACCGGATCTACAAAGGTTGTAATCCCTTTCACTTAGTAGCAAAGTCGTTTGCTTGCTTGTTTTTTTCGCCTATCCTCTAGTAAACGATCTTCATTAGGGTTTTTCGGCATATAAATTTTTGATTTTGGCATGGTTGATGCCTTGTGTAACCTCATGAGTGTGCCTAGGAACCCTACAGTGGTATCAGAGCCTAGCTAGAGCTTTAGGCGATGTGTAGACGATGTTAGAAATCCGATCGAACCCCGAAACCCTAACCATTAACCCTCTCTGTACATTTTCTGTAACTGTGTATTTTTCCTAATTAAAATTTGTCAAAAAATTCAGCAGGGTTTTATGGGAGTTACTGTGCAGCACGTGACCACAAATCGACTAAAGCGCCGCGGAACCGCGGCCCCTCCCTGGCTTGCGCGGCGGTTCCGCGGCCACAGTAGTGAATTTTGACACGTGGTTTGCGCAGTAATCTCTCTCTGTAAATGCTATGTTTTTTGGTAATTTTTAACTTATATTCAACAGTTGAATTTTCTGGGTTGTTTTGGGGATTCGATGATTCGATCGGTTTATTTAACTTCGTCTATATGTTTTTCCGGGGATATTTAGAACATGTTAAAAAGTTCGACCGGATATAAATACCCAATTTTTCCCCTGCCGGGAAATTTCCAAGTGTTGGATTTTTCCATACTTTGAAAACGTTCTAAGTAGTGCAAGTAACGCGATGGACCCTCTAGAAGACAACAAACCTTAACTCGATTATGTGACCGTCTTGAACCTCCCTTTGAACCTTAGGGTTTGGGGCAGTACGGCGTGCCACATGTGTGGCGTTGGCTTGACCCTTCTACGGCTGGACCGTTGGTACTGTGGCATGAAGTGAATGTTTTTAAATTTATTTCATGTGTTGAGCTGTTTCGGGAAAACTTGGGTGTTTGATTGTTCGATCGGAAAGTTTAACATTTTCTGTTTATATGGAATGTGATACAATATTTGGAATCCACAAATAGTTATGAGATAGCTAATTTGAATGTTATAAACATAGCAGTTTAGTCTCACTTGATCGGTTGCCACGGGATTTTTATGTGATCAAAGGTCCGTCGCAATCACGTTGCGTACGCGGATACTCGCCGGTAAACTTAATAGACAGCTACACCCCATAGCCCCGACCAAGTGATTGTAGGAGAACCCCGTCGCCAAAAAGCATCCGTTCGGGTGCTCGCGGCAGCGGTGTTCCGCCTTAGTGCACTTCGTCGACGGTATCGGGGGTGCGGCCGTCTACTAAAGTTTGCGATGAGCATTCATTCTGGATGTCGGGAATCTTGTTGAATTGCCCGACTTGATATTGAAAAGTGTTTTCGATAATAAGACTAAAATGCAGAGTTTATAATTGTTAGGCATGTGATGTCTAAGGAATTCATTTGGTTAGGCATGCGATATCTAAGGAGGTTGCGGATTCCAACTATTGTAGTTTTACACTTTCTTTTCTGCTACCGTAAGTGTAATATGTGATATCGCCGGTTTCGTTACTATATGTCAACGACAATTGGGATGGGCATATTTACTTATGTTGATGACATGTGATGTTATGTGTTGCTGGATATGTTATATTGGATCGTCGTGTTTGAATAGCCGGGGGGTTTTTATGTGAGATGAGTGTTTTTCTTTTTCATTCATGTAAAAACTTGTATGTAATATTCTTTTATTGGGGCACTTCCAGGTTGCAGAAGATGGCACCTTTGTTGTATATTATTTACTTTTCCGCATTAGGGTAGACCCAAGGAGGGGAGCACAAGTAACCGGGATCTAGGGTCCAGTGGGAGACCATCTCGAGGAGTCGAGTCCGGGTCTCCTAACCCTAGAATTGGTAGGGTTGCTTGCCGCTCTCGTAGGGGTCTAGGGGTGTGGGATTTGCTTTTCATCGTGACCATGGAATCCGTATTTTATACAGGCTCGTATTGAAAACACGGACGTCCTAGTATATCCAATGTTTCATTTGTTTCTTCTGCAGTGATATCTGTGATGTGATCATTTGATATGTTGTGATAGATATTGTATATAATATATATGATATATTATATAGACGTTACTTATGTTTTACACCCGCGCTAGCCTTGCCCCGCTCTGCCGTTAGTTACCTAACGTAACGGTGCACGAGGGGACATCGAGGAGAATGCGGATGGCATAAGTGTACGTCGTATTTATCTGTGATGTTTAGGTGATTTAAATGATGGGACTTCATTAATGTGATTAATGAAAGAAAAGAAACCTAAAAGTTGTTGTGAAATCGAATTTTCAAAAACAGGTAGCTACAGTTCTTGCTTTGCATCGCGGTGTTCCTTGTAGAACATCCTGCACCTTATTCGATAAGGAAAGGGCCGAGATCTCTTCACCGGGAGTGACCCCTTTAGCAATAACTGGCCGATGCTACAACCCTCGGTTTGTCTTTTGATTGCTTCTGTAGTTTTTGCTTTACACAGCGGTATATGTGATATATCCTGCACCTTATTCGATGAGGAAAGGGCCGACGATCCCTTCACCGGGAGTGACCCCTTTAGCAAAACTAGAAAAGCCTAAAAAACACTCCATTTTAAAATCATTTGATTCTATAACGATATCAAGTTCATTACGCAATAGGTTTTCAGAAAAACCTGTCGTAGCCCTCCGTCATTTCAGATAAGGACTGTTTAGTATTCGTGCTGCGTTTGTTGGCCTATGTCAAGGCGTAGCGTGCGGTAGCTGAATAGTACTTATCTGCTTATGCATATGATGCAGATTGGATTAGGGTAGTCGTGCGACCTTATTGGCCTTTGTCAAGGGCTGTGCGGGTGGGTTTAATTCAATCAAGAAATGACGGGTTGAACTTGACTAGCAGCCTATGGTTTGTTAGCCTTTGTCAAGGTCATAGGACGCTAGGGGCAAAATATTATCGGGAATTTCAAGTGTTTAAATTTGCAATGAGATTGCATACCTTCTATGAGATAGTTGGATCCCGATACCCGCTGCGAGTAAGAGTTGCTCCTGGGAGAGTTTTACACATTACAATTAGCCGATCAAGTAGGTGTCTAGAAAGGTGTCAACGGGGTTACGCCTCTGGGAAAACGAGGTTTACTGTAATTAGGTCCGTGCGAAAGCACGGGGAACCTCCCTCAAAGTACCGACACTGGCCTGGCTGAAAGATTGGCGAACTTGTAGCGTGTAATTAATCCCGGCTAGTCTTTCCTTTTAGGGTTTGAAGGAAGATTTGATAAAAATAGTGGGAGCCATCCGGATTAGATAAAATAATAACCAATCTGATCTTGCAAGAGCTCACGCAGAGTGTTTTCTTCTCTCTCTCTCTCTCCTGGTAGCGACCATGCTACGCCTTAATCAAGATAATAATACGGATGTATTGACCAAACCCGCTTGTTATACTGAGCTGGGGAACGTTGGTCCCGCTCCAACTTATAATTGTTATAAGATAGAGCAGGAAATAGAGGAATACCAGAATACCTATGCCGCCCAAACGAAGAAAGTGCATATGATGCATCTCCTTCGGCTGTGTTCATTATAAAGAACTGTTTCTCTGTATCCTCTACGTCCTGGGTATTTGATACCGGATCAGGATCCCAGATATATAATCTGTTACATAGGGCTACAGAAAGGTAGAGAACTAAGAACGGGTGATAAGTTTCATGAGACAGAAAACGGTGCAAGTGTTGCAGCCAAGTGTGTTGGTCACTGTCACCCTGTATTCCAAATACATTAATTCTGAACGAATGTTATTAGATACCGAACCTGATATACAAAATCATATCAGTCTCTTTATTAGTAAAGAAATGATAAAATTTTGTATTGTTGGATAATGTTTTGAACATTTCCTATATCAAAAGTTGATCAGTTCAGGCACGTTATCTAAAAGTATTGATGTTCTTAATCAAACTACAGTTCTTATATACGGAACACACACAAGAGGAAGAGTTCAGAAATGAATGAATCCTTCTTGAGGCATTGTAGACTAGGTCATATCAATGCGACCCGACTGGCTGAAGTTACATTTAGATGAATATTTAAATTAATTTGAATTTATATCTTGTGAAACTTGCCAGTCATGTCACAGAGATAAGATGACCATAGCTCTGTTTACTGGAAACAGAGAAAGAGTTAGTGAACTCTTGGGATGATACATGTTGATGTATGAAGGTCCCCTGTCTACACATGCCAGGACCGGTTATTTGTACTTCATTACATTCTCTGATGATCTCTCAAGATTCAGCCATATGTTCCTGTTGAAACATAAGTCCGAAGCTTTTGAGATATTCACAGAATATAAGTTAGAAGTAGAGAACCAAATTACGGGTATAACTATTATGTCCTATGATAAGATCAGGGAGGAGAATACTTGTGCATAGAATTTCTAGACTATTCTAAAGGAGAATGAGATTCTCTCTCCGTATTACTCCTCTGAATATACCACAGCACAACGGTGTATCGGGGCGGATCAATCGCAACATATTAGATATGGTGTGCTCTATGATGAGTATTATTGAGTTACCTGTTTCTTTTAGGGGGTTATGCACTTGAGAAGCTGCATGCCTATTGAACTGGGTTCGAATCAAATTAGTGCCTACCACTCCATATAAGATATGGTATGGGAAGAGCCTATCTCTTAAGTAAGTTATGATTTGGGATTGTCCAGCCTAAGTCAAAAGAAAAATCCCGACAACATCGAGGCAGGGTCAGTTCTGTAGAACAGGAAAGGTTCCAGCTATACAAACTGTAGCTGATGATTTGACAGAACCACAGGATTCAATAGTCCCCGACGAACCTCAGCCTCTCCGCCGATCTAGTAGTGTTCCTCATCCACCCGAGAGATACTTCGGTTTCTCGATGACAGTGGGAGTAAGGATTGCATCATGAGATGATGACCTAACTAGTTTCGAACAGGCCATCAAGAGTAGGAACTCTGTAAGAATGGCTGGATGCTTAGCGATCTGAGATGGAATCCATGTACACCAACAAAGTATGGACTTTGGTTGCTATATCTGAAGGGTTAAATCCCCATCAGGAGCAAGTATATCTTGAGAAGATTACTTGGTGTAGATGGAAAAGTTGAGACTTTCAAAGCTAGACTTGTTAAAGGTTTTCTTCATCAACCAGGCGTGGATAATGATGAAACCTTTTCCAGAGGCTATTCTTAAGTCCATCCGGATCCTACTTGCCATTGCTACATACCATGACTACGATATCTGGTGGTTGGGTGCCATGACTGCTTTTCTAAATAATGATTTAGAAGAGAACGTCTATAAGAACACAGCCAGAGGGCTTCGTAGACAGTAGGAGCAGCGGAAACGTGTACAAGATGCTTTATAGTATAAAGCAGGCATCGCAGAGTTGGAACGTCTGTTTTGATATGGTAGTCAAAGAGTTTGACTTCATCAAAATGGTAGAAGAACCTTGTATATACGAAAAGGTAGTAAGGAGTATGGTGATGATCCTCGTAGAGTACGTGGATGACATACTCTTGATAGGGAAGGAGTTTCCTATGCTACGCTCGGTCAATCTCCGCTTATCACAAGGATTCTCCATAAAGGATAAAAGTGATACCTCCTAAATCCTGAGTTTTGATCTATGAGATAGAAGTAATTGGATGTTAGGATTCTCACTAGTTGTAGTGAGATGGTATCAATCGATCCTGGGAAAAATCACTGGAAAGGTTCCAGAGTGATAAGGACGACTGAATGTCGGTCACAGGCATTGTCTTTAACCTCAGTGGAGGGACGGTATGTTGGAAGAGTTCCAAGCTAGATACCGTGACATACTAGACGATTAAAGGCAAGATATATCGTTACCAAAGATACTACCAAAGAGGAAGTCTGGGTGTATATTAGTTCATGAGATGAACTTCGTTCCTACCATTGTGAGACAATAGAGTTGTGTCTTATGCCTAGGAACGTCTGTCCCATCAGTGATCCAGACATATTCTGAGGCAGCATCACCTGATCATGGAGATAGTTGATCTCCAGGGTGATCGAGGTTGGGAGAGTAGACTCAGAGGATAACACGGCGGATCCACTCACAAAGGCTTTTTCCCAGAGAGAGACTTATATGGGATGGTTGAGTATTAGATACTGCAACCACTGCAACAGATGGCCCTAGTGCAAGTGGGAGATTGTTAGTTATATGTATGCCCTAGAGGCCATTACTATACATAGGTTGTATATTGTAGTGGATGCTTGGACATATATAGGGAGGACTTTCTTGCTCGACATGATAGTATGCTATCTGGTTGCTCTTTACCTTAACGTGTACACTGATTGTCTCTCTGTTACATGTTGGTAAAGCCCTTAGGATGTGTACTTGACTACCTGGACTATGATGCGGATCATACTAGTGGGGACATGGTGTAAGTCTACGTTAGGGCCCCGGCAGTCTACAGACGCCAAATGCGGAATAAAACTTTTTAACTTGGCGCTATCGTATACTTTCACCCGGATCTGCCATTATTGCTAAACTAACAAACAGTAAAGAGTGTGGAAAGGTTGTACCGACTGATCCGAGTCCTCCGGTCTTCATCTCCACTCCGATCTCCTCGCGGGATCTCCGTCCGTCTCCTCCTCGTCGAAAAAGGGGCACCACATCGCCTGTAGCTTTTACGGGCTCCCACCTCAATACCGAGGCAACTCGGGCGCGAAGCTGGCGAATCGACGCGTCCAAGATTTGCTGTAGGAAGTGTAGTGTAGAGGCTACTTGTCTCTTTGGGGTTTGTTGCCTTTGATGGAGGAATGAAGATTGAACTTTGGAGGGAAATGAAGCTACCAATTTTGCAAGCCAAATGAGATGATCAAAATGAAGCACAAAATGAATCTCTCATTTTTCCTCTCCTCACCAAAGTGGCCGGCCATGTCAAAGTGGAAATGGTGGAGGGAAAGAATGGATATATATTATGAAGGGAGGTGAGTGTAGGAGTGAAGAAGGGGTGACCACATCAAGGGACATAGAAACAAACAAGCATGCTTCACATTAAACCCACCCATACCTTCATCAAATCAACATTAAAAGCAAGCATGGTGCAAAGATAAGAAAGCTATCATAATCAATCCATTATGCAAGAAAACCCCTCCACAAAAGTAATTTGCAAAACTGCAAATTACCCCCTCCATCGGAAAAGTCCGGCCGGGAAAGAACAAAGGAAAACCGGCCGGAACGGAATGCAAACTGGCAACTCCAGAAAACTGGTCCCGTAATAAATTACAGGAAAACCCCGATACTGTGCATACACACCCGCATCTGTATTCCGTCGGGATACAAATGCAAAGAGACAAAATCTACACTGTACTAAACTAGGACCGGCTTAAACCAAAGCCGGCTAGTAATGTTCGTTCGATCCTGATCCGTGCAATACCGCACGTATCTGATCGAACCCTGCCATATACCTATACGGCTACTAGTACAAACCATCCGATCCTGATCCGTGCAATACCGCACGTATCTGATCGGACCCTGCCATATCTCCATACGGCCTCTACAGCGTTTCGCCCGAAACCTGAGTAACTGAAAGTGTGGTAGACTCTAAAGACTCGTCAATACTATGGCTGTGGATTTAACCACTAGCACATCAGAGGTATAAGCCAATACGTAACGGGCCACCAGCTATTGACTAAAAGGGACGTCGATGAGCGAACTCATCCTGACACCCTACTGAGCCTGTCAGTGACAATATCCGTACAGTCCGGTCCGTTCGTCTATGAGCATCGCATGGCGGGCCTAGGGGGTTGGTAAAAGTCAGACCCCCAAAAGCGGTACAAGTCGTGTCGGAGTGTAGCCCAGAACACCCTGAGATACTACTGGAATACCTACCAGTAAATCTCCTGCCTTGGCCAAGGACTTCGTGTAATGGCTCTCCTAGACACAGCGCGACCTCACCCCCAATACCGGGAGAGACGAAACCCCCGAAGATCCGCTCACTGCCTCCATGTGGCTCGGGACTGTACCCAACTAAAACCTGTTTGCACGACTCCTTTGAGCCGTGGTAGGGTAGTAATCAAAGCACAGTGGGAACTCACACGAGACAAATGACGATCCCCAGGTCGATGAACTAACCTGTACACATGTCACCTGGGAACTGCTATCTGACATCAGGTATAAGACCAACTAGCATGTTCCCGGCGAGTCCTGTCCGGTGTACTCATAACCCAATGAGCACCTGTATACATCTTAGGTGATCCAACTGACACCAGTGGCTTGTGAGACCGGCCACCGCCCCTCGTCGGGGTCTCGACTGTATACACTAGTCTACTCTGGAGAATCGATGCCCTGTCTCGAAACTCCCACGACTAGGGACCTTTTAAGGATGTGCTTGTAGACCCCAGCTCCCACGTATATGATCGCCCTCATACTGCCGGTAGTCAAGCAAGAATCCCAGGGGCTCTATCAACGTGCAATAGTGACATGTCATGTCACCTAAAGCCGTACACGATGATAAAGGTAAACCTGATAGCATACTATCATCTCGAGTAAGACTGTTCTACCGGGATAGGTCCTCCCACAATCATTGCAATCACGTGCCTGTGATCCAATAATTGACTCTGAGGGCAATATCTCCAACAATCTCCCACTTGCACTCAAGGCTAATTATTGCGATGTCGCATACTCACAGCCCGTGTGATACCGAACACCCAACTCCTCTACTAGTCAGTCGCACAAAACGTGTTTGCGAAACTATTGCGTTCGAGGAATAGCCTCAGTGAGTGGATCCGCTCTGAAGTTTCTTTCTATATCTCTCTATATCTCAAGTTCGCGGAGAAAACCATCTCCCGAAATGAGCAATACCTGTCTTAGAATGTCTGGATGTCTGATGGGACTCAGCTCATAAATGAACTCCAAACCCAAACTTCTTAGACTGTATCGTCAACTGAACTTAATCAGTATCCTGCGCCATGCCTCCCTCAGTATTGCCTTGGATCACCTGTCCAAAATACTGCCCCTCGTCAGAAGGAAAACTGTAACTCTGACAACCTCCTTGTCGTCCAGGTCACCTTGGAAGCCTGGAATGATAACTGTTTCCCGAATAGGGCTTTCGTTATCATATCCCTAGAACAGCCACTTATGTTCTAAAACTGCTTCCGACTGTTCCTCCAGGATTGGATCAATATCAACTTATTGCATCTAGTGCAAGAACAACATCTGGTGTGGTACTTGACATCTCATGATTGACTCAATTGCCTAAGTAAGTGATCTGCCAATCATGCACATCCCTCTCTACTTTAGTCTATAAGACACCTTTAGAGAGGGTGACTCCATTACCTGCAGGTACACTACCGTGCCAGGAGTCGTCCATTCTAAATACTCTTAGAATGCTGTCAAAGTGCCCTGATTGGGAAACCACCCAAATCTAGATCCAAAACCATAGATCTAGTAACCAGTATGTCTGATATTGTGTCCAAGTTCCTTGTGGAGAAACCACTGTGTGACGACCAAAGAATAACCGATTGTAGTATAGGAGTTTCTTTTCCTACTTTGTGTATGTCATCCAAAACCCGGATATCACACCCTACTACCTTCTCAACAGATCCATCCCCTATTCTGATGACGTCAAACCCATGACTGTCACATCAGAATTAGATGATCTATCTCCGCTATATCTGCTTTAGTCTATAAACAGACATAAGCCTGATGTCCACCAATGCTTCCGCTGCTCCCACTGACTACGACAACCCTCTGGCAGAGTCATATAGACGTGCACTTCTAAAGCTAGTTTAGAACGACGCTATACTCATCCTCCTGCCGGGTCTCGCAGTCTGGAACAACAGCAATGGCAATTGTGGGTAAACAAGAACTTCCCTGTCACCGTCCTTGAGGCTACTGTTGTACCTCTCGAGTGCCTGAAGTTACCCACCTTATCTGCGGAGTGGCCAATGGAATGTCAATCCTGATTGAATCTTTAGGTTCCTTATCAAATCTTCAGTAATCGTTTGTGGTTCTGGAATCACTTCCAGTTCTACCATACTCCCACTTCTGTTTTCTGAAAAAATCCATTTTTAATAAAACAGTGGCGAGTCTAGAACAATATTGCTATTGTTCATTCAGATGGTAGAAAGTCAACCCTCGTCATAGCCTGGGTCAACCCACAAACAGCCATTACAGAAACGTGCCTAGAGCTGTCCAGAGTCTGGTTTTAATCATAAGCCAGACAACTCTCCGTACCTTAACAACGTTAAGATATGAACTGTTCTATATCCAATATAGAACCAGAGGCACTGATTTAATTGAACCAGATTCAAATCATGCAGCTGTCTCCAGTGCATGTCAACAAAATGGAGAGAGGCTAATCAGCGTTACTCAACTTAGGAATGCTTCCAATTATGAGTAACCTGAAAGAGAAGCAATTTCTCTTCATCATTACTATCAACTGAATACCATACACAAGTTTCTACATCTTCGATCACTTTGAAGAATCCCGATACTTGCTACACCTGGTTCTCTACTCTATTCAAATACCTATAACTCCTCAAAAATTTAGACCCTGTGTTTCTACGAAACACATGTCTAAGAACTAGAGAAGTTAAAAGTAAACAGAATATAGTATGAGGACCAACCCCTCTGTCCTAATGGACACTGGACAACATACAATGCTCTGTATAAGTCCGCCGAGTCTAACAACTCTTTCACTGTGTGTTGTAGGTTGAAAACTGTACTTATGGTCAAGAAGAATTACACCGCTGTTTAATGCTCCTTACCCAACCATCCACTGATATAGGTAAATGTCATCGACATAATATCAAAAAGGTATATCTCACTCTATGAAAATAGACGTACAGATATATCAATTTGAAATTGGTGCATAACAGCGGATATTCAAAACCAAACATTTGCCGACCGGCAAACAACCCAGGTGATTTCCTCAAATATCACCGATTACAACGAATCCCGATATAATGAGGATGATCACCCAATTTCCAATAACTTACTCCCACTCATCATCTGTAAAACCATACAGATGTGAGAATCAAACCTGGTAAATACATACCCTGGAGCAAGTATCTAATCGGGAAATCAGTTTTCTTTTAACAGTACACAGTGAACTGAAACATTGAAATGTTTCGATGGGGTATCCTGGTATTCCTAGTAATGCCTCTACCATTATCCAGATTCACAACTATAACCGCATTATTCTTTGCCAGATCTCCAAATCCCTTTATATGTCTTTAGTCATTACCTTCTGTATACCCCTTTAAGCTAAATGGTTTTCTTCCTTCCCTACCGTTCGGCACCAGCCTATGGTTTGGAAGAAGACTATCCAGTAAGCATAATGGGTGTACTGTCCTAATCCTAGGAGCACTCGCAATGCGAGAGAAGGTGAAGATAAAAGACAACCGAATAAACCTTATTCCTATTTCTCCTGGACCAGAATCCATCCCCGAACTGGAACAAGTTCCTTTCGAGTTCGTATAAAACCATACGATGGAGTATCCAAATAAACTGTGGATCTTCGTAGTGATACGGAGTGCCCTGGAGAAATACAAAGGTGATGTGGGAGTGGTAACGAAATATTTGGTTTGGTCGTGAATATCTGTTGCAATTTACTTTGCCCTCTTACTAATCCCTTGCTTTGTCTGAACTTAATACCTTCTGCACACCATCGTTATGCTAATTGGTTTTCTTCATTCCCTACCGGTCGGCACCAGCCTAAGATTTGGAAGAAGACAATCCAATTTGCGTAATAGGTGTACTACCCCTAAACCAAGGAGTACTCGTAACCTGAGAGAGGGTAAAAGGAAAAGACAACTGAATAATCCTATTCGTTTTCTCCAGAAACTGAAACCATCCTCGAATAAATTCTTTCGAGTTCGTATATAACCATACGATGGTTTTGTCCAATGGAAGTGGACGTTCGTAGTAATACGGGGAGTCCTGGAGAAAAGGGTAAAAGTAGGAGTGGCAATGAGGTCTGCAACTCTGACAATCCAAAAGCCAGTGTTAAGAAGGTTCGGTCAACTTGGTCACTGAGTCATAGTCTTAGGGTCGGGTCAATGGTCGCTGCCAAAGAGAGAGAGAAAAGAAACACTCAGCGTGCACTCTACCCTAGATCAGAATGGTTACCAATTTATCTAATCTGGAAACCTCCCACTGTACCTCAAATTCTCCTCCAAACCTCAAAGAAGAATTAGTCGGGGTCACCCGAGGAGTAAACCAACTCATCAGTGGGAATCGGGATCCAACTATCATCGCATGACAACGTGACGGAATCCGCTCACGGTATCACACTCCAGAAGGTATGCGCATATCTGGCAAGTTTCAGTTCTTTTGAAACTCCCGATGTGGATTTTTACCCCATGCTCTTATGACCTTGACTTTGGCCAACAAATCATAAGTCACATGTCAAGTTCTGCCCGTCATTCTCCAGGTTAATTTGAATCCACCCGTACATACCCTTGACTTTGGCCACCAAGGCAGTACGACTGTTCCAAACCAACGCATCTATCTATGCTGCATATGAATACCCAACAGCTACCAAACACTGTGCCTTGACTTTGGCCAACAAACACAGCTTGAATACTATTGACTACCCATATGAAACGACGGAGGGCTACGAATGGTTTCTGGCGAAAACCTTTAACGTAATGAACTTGATATCGTTGAAGGAACGGATAGCTTTTTAGAAAATATAGTGACGAAAACCTTTACTAAAGAGGTCACTCCCGGTGAAGGGATCTCGGCTCTTTCCCCGTAGGATGGGGTGCTGGATATTCATAACCGAATATCACTGTGCAAAGCAAAAGTAATCGGCTATAGTGAAGTTAATGCCCTGACGCAAAATTCTGTCCAAGGGGTCACTCCCGGTGAAGGGATCTCGGCCCTTGCCTCGTCGACTGAGGAGCAGGATATTCTAAATGAATACCACGATGCAAAACAAAAGTGAACGTCCTTGCAATAACAGCTTTTTGAAAAGTGTTCCAACAACATCAGAATAGGTTTGTTTGTCTTGCATTGATCCGAATCAATGCAGTCCCATCAATTGATCACACCACAAAGAACGAAAATATACTGACGTACGTATATGCCATCCGCATTCGCCACTGGGTCCCGTCATCACCCGTTAGGTTAGCTAACTAACGGCAGAGCGGGGACTGGACTAGCGCGGATGAAAAACATATACAACATCTACTAATATATATACCAATATATAGTATTTCGCTCAAGGCGTGAATAGAAATGCAACATCACAGAAATGTACAGCATCACAGAACAATACAGATATCTGGGATCCCCGGGTTTCACAGAGCCACTGCTGAAACCCGACGTTCCCCTGGTCGTGTGGATAGCCTGTGCAATGAAAACCTAGACCCCTACGGGCGCGGCAAGTCACCCGCCAAAACCTGAAGCGAGGCAGCCCCCTTCAGCGCCGTGAATGGACCACCCAGCACTTCACGGAATCCGGTAACTTGAGCACCCCTCCTGGGTCAACCTGTACCCCCTACGAGTGCGGCGAATAGCCCGCCAATTCCAGACTGAAGCCCCTCCGTCTCAATGCCCTGAGATGCGGGCCCGTTGCCCTCCAGAACCCGGCTATCCGTGCACCCCTCCGCGGGGTAACCCTAGTACAGAAAGTAGAATATACATACACCGGGTACATCGACCGCAACCAGGTCGTGCCCCAAAAGAATAATACAATCAGGCAGTGACGGCAGTCCACATGTCGGACGCTCGCCCCGCAATATCAAATGTACATAATACAACAACACTGTACTAGCATTGCATCCAGTCTATCCCCCACGACCGATCCGCAACATCACAGCACAACACAGAACATCAACGCGAATGTCACGTTCGCAAACCCGTCGAAAAGAACTATAGCAATCAGACGCGGTTTACCGATCAAATGACATTCCCGGTCGGAGATATAATGTAAGCACTGTAAACTAACGTGTTTAAATTTCGATCGACCAAATATCAAGAAGTGGGCCCCACGACTTACTGGTGAACAGTAACAAAATCTGGGCAAAAACGATATATATCAAAAACCCCAAAATCGCAGTGAGAACAACCTGACAAAATTTGGGAGCACGTGCTCCCCACGTGGCCGCGGTTGCGCGGCCAAACCATGGGTTTGGCCGCGCTTCCGCGGCGGCTTCGAGGGATCACGACCCAAAATTTTGTCGTCACTCTTAGAAGTTCCTGCTCTGATTTTTAAGATATCCAGAAATAATTTTTGAGACCGTTTAAAAACAACAGAAACTGTCGGCTTGGATTTTTGTAGTTTTCGATTTCCGGTCGGATCGAAGTTTTAAACGCGTTAGCACAAGTTAGCATAGCAAAATGGTGAGGCTCTGATACCACTGTAAGTCTACGTTAGCGCCCCGGCAGTCTACAGACGCCAAATGCGGAATAAAACTTTTTAACTTGGCGCTATCGTATACTTTCACCCGGATCTGCCATTATTGTTAAACTAACAAACAGTAAAGAGTGTGGAAAGGTTGTACCGACTGATCCGAGTCCTCCGGTCTTCATCTCCACTCCGATCTCCTCGCGGGATCTCCGTCCGTCTCCTCCTCGTCGAAAAAGGGGCACCACATCGCCTGTAGCTTTTACGGGCTCCCACCTCAATACCGAGGCAACTCGGGCGCGAAGCTGGCGAATCGACGCGTCCAAGATTTGCTGTAGGAAGTGTAGTGTAGAGGCTACTTGTCTCTTTGGGGTTTGTTGCCTTTGATGGAGGAATGAAGATTGAACTTTGGAGGGAAATGAAGCTACCAATTTTGCAAGCCAAATGAGATGATCAAAATGAAGCACAAAATGAATCTCTCATTTTTCCTCTCCTCACCAAAGTGGCCGGCCATGTCAAAGTGGAAATGGTGGAGGGAAAGAATGGATATATATTATGAAGGGAGGTGAGTGTAGGAGTGAAGAAGGGGTGACCACATCAAGGGACATAGAAACAAACAAGCATGCTTCACATTAAACCCACCCATACCTTCATCAAATCAACATTAAAAGCAAGCATGGTGCAAAGATAAGAAAGCTATCATAATCAATCCATTATGCAAGAAAACCCCTCCACAAAAGTAATTTGCAAAACTGCAAATTACCCCCTCCATCGGAAAAGTCCGGCCGGGAAAGAACAAAGGAAAACCGGCCGGAACGGAATGCAAACTGGCAACTCCAGAAAACTGGTCCCGTAATAAATTACAGGAAAACCCCGATACTGTGCATACACACCCGCATCTGTATTACGTCCGGATACAAATGCAAAGAGACAAAATCTACACTGTACTAAACTAGGACCGGCTTAAACCAAAGCCGGCTAGTAATGTTCGTTCGATCCTGATCCGTGCAATACCGCACGTATCTGATCGAACCCTGCCATATACCTATACGGCTACTAGTACAAACCATCTGATCCTGATCCGTGCAATACCGCACGTATCTGATCGGACCCTGCCATATCTCCATACGGCCTCTACAGCGTTTCGCCCGAAACCTGAGTAACTGAAAGTGTGGTAGACTCTAAAGACTCGTCAATACTATGGCTGTGGATTTAACCACTAGCACGTCAGAGGTATAAGCCAATACGTAACGGGCCACCAGCTATTGACTAAAAGGGACGTCGATGAGCGAACTCATCCTGACACCCTACTGAGCCTGTCAGTGACAATATCTGTACAGTCCGGTCCGTTCGTCTATGAGCATCGCATGGCGGGCCTAGGGGGTTGGTAAAAGTCAGACCCCCAAAAGCGGTACAAGTCGTGTCGGAGTGTAGCCCAGAACACCCTGAGATACTACTGGAATACCTACCAGTAAATCTCCTTCCTTGGCCAAGGACTTCGTGTAATGGCTCTCCTAGACACAGCGCGACCTCACCCCCAATACCGGGAGAGACGAAACCCCCGAAGATCCGCTCACTGCCTCCATGTGGCTCGGGACTGTACCCAACTAAAACCTGTTTGCACGACTCCTTTGAGCCGTGGTAGGGTAGTAATCAAAGCACAGTGGGAACTCACACGAGACAAATGACGATCCCCAGGTCGATGAACTAACCTGTACACATGTCACCTGGGAACTGCTATCTGACATCAGGTATAAGACCAACTAGCATGTTCCCGGCGAGTCCTGTCCGGTGTACTCATAACCCAATGAGCACCTGTATACATCTTAGGTGATCCAACTGACACCAGTGGCTTGTGAGACCGGCCACCGCCCCTCGTCGGGGTCTCGACTGTATACACTAGTCTACTCTGGAGAATCGATGCCCTGTCTCGAAACTCCCACGACTAGGGACCTTTTAAGGATGTGCTTGTAGACCCCAGCTCCCACGTATATGATCGCCCTCATACTGCCGGTAGTCAAGCAAGAATCCCAGGGGCTCTATCAACGTGCAATAGTGACATGTCATGTCACCTAAAGCCGTACACGATGATAAAGGTAAACCTGATAGCATACTATCATATCGAGTAAGACTGTTCTACCGGGATAGGTCATCCCTCAATCATTGCAATCACGTGCCTGTGATCCAATAATTGACTCTGAGGGCAATATCTCCAACACATGGTAGTCCATAAGTACATCCTTCAAGGTCCTTAGTCGTGGGTGTATCGAGACGGGGCATCGATATACCAGAGTAGACTAGCGTATACCTTCTCGACCCATACAGATGGGCGATGGATGATCCCATATCCATTGGTGTTTGACATCATAGATGATATACGGGTGCTCAGTGGAGACTGGGTACACTGGATGGACTAGCCGAGAACTCCCAGATGGTATTATACCTTTCGTCAGATGGCAGTTCTCTGGTGACACTGGTACAGGTTAGTCTGTAGACCCGAGATCGTCATAGAGTTTTGTGTGATTCCCACTGTGCTTTGATTTCCACTTTACCACATCCAAGAGGGCATGTAAAATGGTGGTTTTTGGGTACAGTCCCGAATCACATGGAGGCAATGAGCGATAGGAGGGTATTCGTCTCTCCCGGTATTGGGAGTTGATGTTGCCCTGTGTTCGATTGGCTATAACCGGAAATCCCTGGCCAGGGTTGCTGAGATTTACTGGTAAGTGTTACCAGTAGTTTCTCGAACTGTTATAGACCTCATATCGACACGACTTATCGAGCTACTGGGGTCTGACGTTTACCACCCCTAGGCGAGATATGCGACATATCAGAGGACGAGACCGGACTGTACGATAAGTGTTACTGGTTGGATTCACAGGAGTGTGAGCGGGCTTACTCGTTGATCTTCTGATCGCTCAATACCCGTGTGGCCGTTACGTTTAGCAGACCGCTTGCGGCTTGTGGGTGTTTGATATGATCGTCACCTACTGCCGGCGTATTGACGAGTCTTTAGAGTCCTACACAGAGGTTTTCTGGCTCAAGCGAAACGAAATAGGAGCGCATATGAGATATGTGCGGGACCAAGAGTAATACCAGCATGTGATGCTGAATTCTATTCTCGCGATTTGTATCATCGGACGGTTATATAAGATATAGCCGGGTTACCGAATCAAATGTTGATTCGATATATTGATACACTTGATATTAGTCGGTTATATGCAGTATAACCGGATCATTAAATCAAGTGTTAATTTAATGATTTCATGTATAATTATATATTTGATATATTACTTTACATTAACTAATATTGGTTCACTTAAGATTATTTTTCTCACTTGATTGTGCACATTGTATATATGATATATGTTTATGCACTAGTTTGTATCATGTTTGATGGTACATGCAAACTTTGGTGTGTGTATGCTTTAAACCATGTTTAGGTTAATGGTTAGGGTTTTAACTTATTTATTTATTTTATTCATTTATTTTTGGCAAGAAATAAAATGGTGGCTTTCTTTGGTTTTTTACTTGAAGCTTCATGAAGCTTTGAAAAGTTTGACCATTTTGTTTTTTCCTTAACCTAACCATTACACCTAAACCCTAGTTTATTCTCTACATATGTTTACTTCACCCATGGTTGCATTATGATAAGATTCACTTGATTTATTATTTTGATGATAATCCATTTTCTTTCTTCTTCTTCATCTTCTTCATGAAGTGAAGAAAGCTTTCTTGAAAAATTTCAAGTGTTGAAATCAAGTGAGAAATCCAAATCTAAAGTGAACCCACTTCCTATTTCTTCATCCTCTACCACTTGCCATGTTGTATAGGGTGTTTTCTTCACAAGGTTCATGACCAAGTGAAGATGGAGCTTGAGTTCGAGTCGCCTCGACGTAGATCATCTTCGGCATCGAAGTCAACGATCTAGCCCGATTATTTCTCCGACGAAACCATCACTAGAGTCCGGGATTCCGATGATCGCAGAGGAGGGACGTCAACACGGAGCTAAAGAAGTGGAGGACCGGATCTACAAAGGTTGTAATCCCTTTCACTTAGTAGCAAAGTCGTTTGCTTGCTTGTTTTTTCGCCTATCCTCTAGTTAAAGATCTTCATTAGGGTTTCTCGGCACATAAATTTTTGATTTTGGCATGGTTGATGCCTTGTGTAACCTCATGAGTGTGCCTAGGAACCCTATAGTGGTATCAGAGCCTAGCTAGAGCTTTAGGCGATGTGTAGACGATGTTAGAAATCCGATCGAACCCCAAAACCCTAACCATTAACCCTCTCTGTAAATTTTCTGAAACTGTGTATTTTTCCTAATTAAAATTTGTCAAAAAATTCAGCAGGGTTTTATGGGAGTTACTGTGCAGCACGTGACCACAAATCGACTAAAGCGCCGCGGAACCGCGGCCCCACCCTGGCTTGCGCGGCGGTTCGGCGGCCACAGTAGTGAATTTTGACACGTGGTTTGCACAGTAATCTCTCTCTGTAAGTGCTGTGTTTTTTGGGAATTTTTAACTTATATTCAACAGTTGAATTTTCTGGGTTGTTTTGGGGATTCGATGATTCGATCGGTTTATTTCACTTCGTCTATGTGTTTTTCCGAGGATATTTAGAACATGTTAAAAAGTTCGACCGGATAAAAATACCAAATTTTTCCCCTACCGGGAAATTTCCAAGTGTTGGATTTTTCCGTAGTTTGAAAACGTTCTAAGTAGTGCAAGTAACGCGATGGACCCTCTTGAAGACAACAAAGCTTAACTCGATTATGTGACCATCTTGAACTGCCCTTCGAACCTTAGGGTTTGGGGCAGTACGGCGTGCCACATGTGAGGCGTTGGCTTGACCCTTCTACGGCTGGACCGTTGGTACTGTGGCATGAAGTGAATGTTTTTAAACTTATTTCATGTGTTGAGCTGTTTCGGGAAAACTTGGGTGTTTGATTATTCGATCGGAATGTTTAACATTATCTATTTATCTGGAATGTGATACAATATTTGGAATCCACAAATAGTTATGAGATAGCTAATTTGAATGTTATAAACATAGCAGTTTAGTCTCACTTGATCGGTTGCCACGGGATTTTGATGTGATCAAAAGTCCGTCGCAATCACGTTGCGTACGCGGATACTCGCCGGTAAACTTAATAGACAGCTACACCCCATAGCCCCGACCAAGTGACTGTAAGAGAACCCCGTCACCAAAAAGCATCCGTTCAGGTGCTCGCGGCAGCGGTGTTCCGCCTTAGTGCACTTCGTCGACGGTATCGGGGGTGCGGCCGTCTACTAAAGTTTGCAACGAGCATTCGTTTTGGATGTCGGGAATCTTGTTGAATTGCCCGACTTCATATTGAAAAGTGTTTTCGATAATGAGACTAAAATGCAGAGTTTATAATTGTTAGGCATGCGATGTCTAAGGAATTCATTTGATTAGGCATGTGATATATAAGGAGGTTGCGGATTCCAACTGTTGTAGTTTTACACTTTCTTTTCTGCGACCGTAAGTGTAATATGTGATATCGCCGGTTTCATTGCTATATGTCAACGACAATTGGGATGGGCATATTTACTTACGTTGATGATATGTGATGTTATATGTTGCTGGATATGTTATATTGGATCGTCGTGTTTGAATAGCCGAGGGGGTTTTATGTGAGATGAGTGTTTTTCTTTTTCATTCATGTAAAAACTTGTATGTAATATTCTTTTATTGGGGCACTTCCAGGTTGCGGAAGATAGCACCGTTGTTGTATATTATTTACTTTTCCGCATTAGGATAGTCCCAAGGAGGGGGGCACAAGTAACTGGGTTCTAGGGTCCAGTAGGAGACCATCTCGAGGAGTCGAGTCCGGGTCTCCTAACCCTAGAATTGGTAGGGTTTCGTGCCGCTCTCGTAAGGGTCTAGGGGTGTGGGATTGGCTATTCATCATGACCATGGAATCCGTGTTTTGTACAGGCTCGTATTGAAAACACGGACATCCTAGTATATCCAATGTTTCATATGTTTCTTCTGTTGCGATATCTGTGATGTGATCATTTGATATGTTGTGATATATATTGTATATAGTATATATGATATATTATATAGACGTTATTTATGTTTTACACCCGCGCTAGCCCTGCCCCACTCTACCGTTAGTTACCTAACCTAACGGTGCACGAGTGGACATCGAGGCGAATGCGGATGGCATAAGTGTACGTCGTATTTATCTGTGATGTTTAGGTGATTTAAATGATGGGACTTCATTAATGTGATTAATGAAAAAAAAGAAACCTAAAAGATGTTGTGAAATCGAATTTTCAAAAAAAGGTAGCTACAGTTCTTGCTTTGCATCGCGGTGTTCCTTGTAGAATATCCTACACCTTATTCGATAAGGAAAGGGCCGAGATCCCTTCACCGGGAGTGACCCCTTTAGCAATAACTGGCAGATTCTACAACACTCGGTTTGTCTTTTGATTGATTCTATAGTTTTTGCATTGCAAAGCGGTATATGTGATATATCCTGCACCTTAATCGATGAGGAAAGGGCCGACGATCCCTTCACCGGGAGTGACCCCTTTAGCAAAACTAGAAAAGCCTAAAAAACACTCCATTTTAAAATCATTTGATTCTACAACGATATCAAGTTCATTACGAAATAGGTTTTCAGAAAAACCTGTCGTAGCCCTCCGTCATTTCAGATAAGGACTGTTTAGTATTCGTGCTGCGTTTGTTGGCCTTTGTCAAGGCGTAGCGTGCGGTAGCTGAATAGTACTTATCTGCTTATGCATATGATGCAGATTGGATTAGGGTAGTCGTGCGATCTTGTTGGCCTTTGTCAAGGGCCGTGCTGGTGGGTTTAATTCAATCAAGAAATGATGGGTTGAACTTGACTAGCAGCCTATAGTTTGTTGGCCTTTGTCAAGGTCATAGGACGCTAGGGGCAAAATATTATCGGGAATTTCAAGTGTTGAAATTTGCAATGAGATTGCATACCTTCTATGATATAGTCGGATCCCGATACCCGCTGCGAGTAAGAGTTACTCCTGGGAGAGTTTTACACATTACAATTAGCCGATCAAGTAGGTATCTAGAAAGGTGTCAACGGGGTTACGCCTCTCGGAAAACGAGGTTTACTGTAATTAGGTCCGTGCGAAAGCACCGGGAACCTCCCTCAAAGTACCGACACTGGCCTGGCTGAAAGATTGGCGAACTTGTAGCGTGTAATTAATCCCGGCTAGTCTTTCCTTTTAGGGTTTGAAGGAAGATTTGATAAAAACAGTGGGAGCCATCCTGATTAGATAAAATAATAACCAATCTGATCTTGCAAGAGCGCACGCAGAGTGTTTTCTTCTCTCTCTCTCTCCTGGTAGCGACCATGTTACGCCTTAATCAAGATAATAATACGGATGTATTGACCGAACCCGCTTGTTATACTGAGCTGGGGAACGTTGGTTCCGCACCAACTTATATTATAAGACAAAGCAGGAAATAGAGGAATACCAGAATTCCTATGCCGCCCAAACGAAGAAAGTGCATATGATGCATCTCCTTCGGGTGTGTTCATTACAAAGAATTGTTTCTCTGTGTCCTCTACGTCCTGGGTATTTGATACCGGATCAGGATCCCAGATATGTAATCTGTTACATAGGGCTACAGAAAGATAGAGAACTGAGAACGGGTGATAAGTTTCATGAAACAGAAAACGGTGCAAGTTTTGCAGCCAAGTCTGTTGGTCACTGTCACCCTGTATTCCAAATACATTAATTCTGAACGAATGTTATTAGATACCGAACCTGATATACAAAATCATATCAGTCTCTTTATTAGTAAAGAAATGATAAAATTTTGTATTGTTGGATAATGTTTTGAACATTTCTTATATCAAAAGTTGATCGGTTCAGGCACGTTATCTAAAAGTATTGATGTTCTCAATCAAACTACAGTTCTTAGTATACGGAACACACACAAGAGGAATAGTTCAGAAATGAACGAATCCATCTTGAGGCATTGTAGACTAGGTCATATCAATGCGACCCGACTGGCTGAACTTACATTTAGATGCATATTTAAATTAATTTGAATTTACATCTTGTGAAACTTGCCAGTCATGTCATAGAGATAAGATGACCATAGCTCTGTTTACTGGAAACAGAGAAAGTGTTAGTGAAATCTTGGGATGATACATGTTGATGTATGAAGGTCCCCTGTCTACACATGCCAGGACCGGTTATTTGTATTTCATTACATTCTCTGATGATCTCTCAAGATTCAGCCATATGTTCCTGTTGAAACATAAGTCCGAAGCTTTTGAGATATTCACAGAATATAAGTTAGAAGTAGAGAACCAAATTACGGGTATAAGTATTATGTCCTATGATAAGATCAGGGAGTAGAATACTTGTGCATAGAATTCCTAGACTATTCTAAAGGAGAATGAGATTCTCTCTCCGTATTACTCCTCTGAATATACCACAGCACAACGGTGTATCGTGGCGGAGCAATCGCTCCATATTAGATATGGTGTGCTCTATGATGAGTATTACTGAGTTACCTATTTCTTTTAGGGGGTTATGCACTTGAGAAGCTGCATGCCTATTGAACTGGGTTCGAATCAAATCAGTGCCTACCACTCCATATAAGATATGGTATTGGAAGAGCCTATCTCTTAAGTAAGTTAAGATTTGGGATTGTCCGGCCTGTGTCAAAAGCAAAATCCGGACAACATCGAGGCAGGGTCAGTTCTGTAGAACTGGAAAGGTTCCAGCTATACAAACTGTAGCTGATGATTTGACAGAACCAAAGGATTCAATAGTCCCCGACGAACCTCAGCCTCTCCGCCGATCTAGTAGTGTTCCTAATCCGCCCGAGAGATACTTCGGTTTCTCGATGACAGTGGGAGTAAGGATTGCATCATGAGATGATGACCCAACTAGTTTCGAATAGGCCATCAAGAGTAGGGACTCTGTAAGAATGGCTGGATGCTTACCGATCTGAGATGGAATCCATGTACACCAACAAAGTATGGACTTTGGTTGCTATATCTGAAGGGTTAAATCCCCATCAGGAGCAACTATATCTTAAGAAGATTACTTGGTGTAGATGGAAAAGTTGAGACTTTCAAAGCTAGACTTGTTAAAGGTTTTCTTCATCAACCAGGCGTGGATAATGATGAAACCTTTTCCAGTGGCCATGCTTAAGTCCATCCGGATCCTACTTGCCATTTCTACTTACCATGACTACGATATCTGGTGGTTGGGTGCCATGACTGCTTTTCTAAATAATGATTTAGAAGAGAACGTCTATTAGAACACAGCCAGAGGGCTTCGTCGATAGTGGGAGCAGCGGAAACGTGTACAAGATACTTTATAGGATAAAGCAGGCATCGCAGAGTTGGAACGTCTGTTTTGATATGGTAGTCAAAGAGTTCGACTTCATCAAAATGGTAGATGAACCTTGTATATACAAAAAGGTAGTAGGGAGTATGGTGATGATCCTCGTAGAGTACGTGGAAGACATACTCTTGATAGGGAAGGAGTTTCCTATGCTACGCTCGGTCAATCTCCGCTTATCACAAGGATTCTCCATAAAGGATAAAAGTGATACCTCCTAAATCCTAAGTTTTGATCTATGAGATAGAAGTAATTGGATATTAGGATTCTCACTAGTTGTAGTGAGATGGTATCTATCGATCCTGGGAAAAATCACTGGAAAGGTTCCAGAGTGATAAGGACGACTGAATGTCGGTCACAGGCATTGTCTTTACCCTCATTGGAGGGACGGTATGTTGGAAGAGTTCCAAGCTAGATACCGTGACATACTAGACGATTAAAGGCAAGATACATCGTTACCAAAGATGCTACCAAAGAGAAAGTCTGGGTGTATATTAGTTCATGAGATGAACTTCGTTCCTACCATTGTGAGACAATAGAGTTGTGGCTTATGCCTAGGAACGTCTGTCCCATCAGTGATCCAGACATATTCTGAGGCAGCATCATCTGATCATGGAGATAGTTGATCTCCAGGGTGATCGAGGTTAGGAGAGTAGACTCAGAGGATAACACGGCGGATCCACTCACAAAGGCTTTTTCCCAGAGAGAGACTTATATGGGATGGTTGAGTATTAGATACTGCAACCACTGCTACAGATGGCCCTAGTGCAAGTGGGAGATTGTTTGTTATATGTATGCCCTAGAGGACATTACTATACATAGGATGTATATTGTAGTGGATGCTTGGACTTATATAGGGAGGACTTTCTTGCTCGACATGATAGTATGCTATCTGGTTGCTCTTTACCTTAACGTGTACACTGATTGTCTCTCTGTTACATGTTGGTAAATCCCTTAGGATGTGTACTTGACTACCTAGACTTTGATGCGGATCATACTAATAGGGATATGGTAGTCCATAAGTACATCCTTCAAGGTCCCTAGTCGTGGGTGTATCGAGACGGGGCATCGATATACTAGAGTAGACTAGCGTATACCTTCTCGACCCATACAGATGGGCGATGGATGATCCCATATCCATTGGTGTTTGACATCAGAGATGATATACGGGTGCTCAGTGGAGACTGGGTACACTGGACGGACTCGCCGAGAACTCCCGGATGGTATTATACCTTACGTCAGATGGCAGTTCTCTGGTGACACTGGTACAGGTTAGTCTGTAGACCCGAGATCGTCATAGAGTCTTGTGTGATTCCCACTGTGCTTTGATTTCCACCATACCACGTCCAAGAGGGCGTGCAAAACGGTGGTTTTTGGGTACAGTCCCGAATCATATGGAGGCAATGATCGATAGGAAGGGATTCGTCTCTCCCGGTATAAGGAGCTGATGTTGCGCTGTGTTCGATTGGCTATAACCGGAAATCCCTGGCCAGGGTTGCTGAGATTTACTGGTAAGTGTTACCAGTAGTTTCTCGAACTGTTATAGACCTCATATCGATACGACTTATCGAGCTACTGGGGTCTGACGTTTACCACCCCTAGGAGACATATGCGACATATCAGACGACGAGACCGGACTGTACGGTAAGTGTTACTGGTTGGATTCACAGGAGTGTGAGCGGGCTTGCTCGTCGATCTTCTGATCGCTCAATACCCGGGTGGCCGTTACGTTTAGCAGACCGCTTGCGGCTTGTGGGTGTTTGATATGATTATCACCTACTGCCGGCGTATTGACGAGTCTTTAGAGTCCTACATAGAGGTTTCCTGGCTCAAGCGAAACGAAATAGGAGCGCATATGAGATATGTGCAAGACCGAGAATAATACCAGCATGTGATACTGAATTCTATTCTCGCGATTTGTATCATCGGACGGTTATATAAGATATAGCCGGGTTACCGAATCAAATGTTGATTCGATATATTGATACACTTGATATTAGTCGGTTATTTGCAGTATGACCGGATCATTAAATCAAGTGTTGATTTAATGATTTAATGTATAATTATATATTTGATATATTACTTTACATTAACTAGTATCGGTTCACTTAAGATTATTTTTCTCACTTGATTCTGCACATTGTATATATGATATATGTTTTTGCACTAGTTGTTGGAGATAGTTCCCTCAGAGTCAATTATTGGATCACACGCACGTGATTGCAATGATTGAGGGAGGACCTATCCCGGTAGGACAGTCTTACTCGAGATGATAGTATGCTATCTGGTTTATCTTTATCGTCGTGTACTGCTTTAGGTGACCTGACATGTCGCTATTACACGTTGATAGAGCCCCTAGGATTCTTACTTGACTACCAGCAGTATGATGGCGATCATATACGTGGGAGCTGGTAGTCTATAAGCACATCCTTAAAAGGTCCCTAGTCGTAGGAATTTCGAGACAGGGCATCGATACTCCATTAGTAGACGAGGGGCAGTGGCCGGTCTCACAAGCCACTGGTGTCAGTTGGTTCACCTAAGATGTATACAGGTGCTCATTGGGTTATGAGTACACCGGACAGGACTCGCCGGGAACCTGCTAGTTGGTCTTATACCAGATGTCAGATAGCAGTTCCCTGGTGACATGTGTACAGGTTAGTTCATCGACCTGAGATCGTCATTTGTCTCGTGTGAGTTCCCACTGTGCTTTGATTACTACCCTACCACGGCTCAAAGGAGTCGTGCAAACAGGTTTTAGTTGGGTACAGTCCAGAGCCACATGGAGGCAGTGAGCGGATCTTCAGGGGTTTGTCTCTCCCGGTATTGGGGGTGAGGTCGCGCTGTGTCTAGGAGAGCCATTACGCAAAGCCCTCGGCCGAGGCTAGAGATTTACTGGTAGGTATTCCAGTAGTATCTCAGGGCGTTCTGGGCTACACTCCGACACGACTTGTACCGCTTTTGGTGGTCTGACTTTTACCAACCCCCTAGGCCCGACATGCGATGCTCATAGACGAACGGACCGGACTGTACGAATATTGTCACTGACAGGCTCAGTAGGGTGTCAGGATGAGTTCGTTCATCGATGTCCCTTTTGGTCAATAGCTGGTGGCCCGTCACGTATTGGCTTATACCTCTGACGTGCCAGTGTTTAAATCCACAGCCATAGTATTGACGAGTCTTTAGAGTCCACCACACATTCAGTTACTTAAGTTTCGGGCGAAACGCTGTAGAGGCCGTATGGAGATATGGCAGGGTTCGATCAGATACGTGCGGTATTGCACGGATCAGGATCGAACGGATATTACTAGCCGGCTTTGATTTAAGCCGGATCCTAGTATAGTACAGTGTAGATTTTGTCTCATTGCATTTGTATCCGGTCGGAATACAGATGCGGGTGTGTATGCACAGTATCGGGGTTTTCCTGTAATTTATTACGGGACCAGTTTTCTGGAGTTGCCAGTTTGCATTCCGTTCCGGCCGGTTTTCCTTTGTTCTTTCCCGGCCGGACTTTTCCGATGGAAGGGGTTATTTGCAAGTTTGCAAATAACATTTGTGGAGGGGGTTTCTTGCTTATTGGTGGCATCATGATAGTTTTTCATGAAGAGATGCTTTCTTAGTCTTTTCCTTTGCTTTATGGTGATGAGAAAGGATTAGGATTGATTTGTTTAGTGATGTGAGCTTTGCTTTATGATATGGTCACCTCCACCTTTTACTACACTCACCTCCCTATTGTATTTGTTAGATTTCCCTCCACCATTTCCTTGGAAGATTTGGCCGGCCACATTTTGATGAGGGGAGGAAAAATGAGAGGGTTCATTTTTGTATGAGGGATCATTCACATCTCTTTTTCCATGCTTGCTAAATTCTCTAAAACCCTCTCCAAAGTTCATGATTCTCTTCTCCCTCCATGGAAACTTCACCACCCCAAAAGAGACTATGATTCTACACTACATTCTACAGCAAATCTTGGGCACGTCGACTTGCCAGCTTCGTGCCCGAGTTGCCTCGGTATTGAGGTGGGAGCCCGTAAAAGATGCAGACGATGTGCTGCCCTTCCGGCAAGGAGGCGACGACCGGAGTTTCCGCGGGAGATCGGGACGATGACGAGAAGACCGGGGGACTCAGATCACTCGGTATATCTCTCACCCTTTCTCTTGATTGCTAGTATCGGTTAATGGTTACGATCCGGGTTTTATTGTCCGCGGTAGCGCCAGTTTAAAAGTTAAGAAAATTTTGATTCCGCATTTTGGCCTCGGATAGACGGCCGGGGCGCTGCCGTGGCGCAACATCGTATCAGAGACACGCCATTAACCTTTCCTAGCTTGTTCTAATGCGTTTTACTTATCCGATCGACCAAAATTCCAAAATCCGCGTTTTGCATGCATCAGTTTTCTGTCGATTTTTTCCGGGCGCGAAAATTTTTTCAGGTTGTAGAAAACTGATGTACATGAAATTCTAAGAAAACTGCAAAAATTTGGTAAGCTGATCACTCCAGATGACTGCGGAACCGCGGCTATTACCCCTCTTTTGCCGCGGTTCCGCCGCAGGGTATTCGCTTCATTTTGCCAATTTTTTGTAGTGGGCTTTTAGGCTTAAGATAGGGGTTTTGGAATATTAAAATTGGGCCCAGAATTTCTGTGAATGCTACAGTATTACTTGGGGGCCCACTTGTTAATTTTTGATCGATTGGATATTTTAAACAAATTATTTCACAGTATTTACATTATATCTGCGACCGTGAATGCCACTTGATCGGTAAATCCTGTCTAACTGCTATAGCCCGGTTAGACGGATTTGCGAACGTGACTTTCACGTTGATGTTCTATGTATTGCTGTGATGTTGCGGATCGGTCGTGGGGGATAGCCTGGATGCAATGTTAGTACAGTTTTGTTTTATATGTACATTTGATATTGCGGGGCGAGCGTCCGACATGTGGACTGCCGTCACTGCCTGTTTGTATTATTCTTTTGGGGCACGACCTGGTTGCGGTCGATGTACCCGTTGTATGTATATTTTACTTTCTGTACTAGGATTACCCCGCGGAGGGGTGCACGGATAGCCGTGTTCTAGAGGGCAACAGGCCCGCATCTCATGGAATTGAGACGGAGGGGGCTTCACTCTAGGATTGGCGGGCTATTCGCCGCACTCGTAGGGGGTACAGGTTGACCCAGGAGGGGTGCCCAAGTTACCTGATTCCATGAAGTGCTGGGTGGTCCATTCACGGTGCTGAAGGGGGCTGCCTCGCTTCAGGTTTTGGCGGGTGACTTGCCGCGCCCGTAGGGGTCTAGGTTTTCATTGCACAGGCTATCCACACGACCAGGGGAACGTCGGGTTTCAGCAGCGGCTCTGTGAAACCCGGGGCTTCCAGATATCTGTATTGTTCTGTGATGCTGTATATTTCTGTGATGTTGCATTTTATCACGCCTTGAGCGAATATAATATATTGGTATATATATTAGTAGATGTTGTATATGTTTTACATCCGTGCTAGTCCAGTCCCCGCTCTGTCGTTAGTTAGCTAACCTAACGGGTAATGACGGGACCCAGTAGCGAATGCGGATGGCATATACGTACATCAGTATATTTTCGTTCTTTGTAGTGTGATCAATTGATGGTACTGCGTTGATTCGGATCAATGCAAGATAAACAAACCTATTCTGATGTTGTTGGAACACTTTTCAAAAAGCTGTTATTGCAAGGACGTTCACTTTTGTTTTGCATCGTAGTATTCATTTGGAATATCCTGCTCCTCAGTCGACGAGGCAAGGGCCGAGATCCCTTCACCAGGAGTGACCCCTTGGACAGAAGTTTGCGTCAGGGCATTAACTTCACTATAGCCGATTACTTTTGCTTTGCATCGTGGTATTCAGTTGGAATATCCTGCACCTCATTCTACGGGGAAAGAGCCGAGATCTCTTCACCGGGAGTGACCTCTTTAGCAAAGGTTTTCGTCACTATATTTTTATAAAAGGCTATGCAGTTCCTTCAACGATATCAAGTTCATTACGTTAAAGGTTTTTCGCCAAAAACCAGCCGTAGCCCTCCGTCATTTCAGATTAGTATTGCTTAGTATTCGCGCTACGTTTGTCGTTGCTATTCGCCGAGGCGTAGTGTGCGGTAGCTCTGTAATGCTTTCTGTCGTATGGATATGTGGATTGGTTAGGACAGTCGTACGACTTTGTTGATTATTCGTCAAGGGTCGTGCGGGTGGGTTTAACGCAATCAAGATAATGACGGGTTGAACTTGACTAGGACCTTTTGATTTGTTGATTATTCGTCAAGGTCACTTGGGTCCTAGGGGTAAAAATCACATCGGGAGTTTCAAAAGAACTGAAACTTACCAAGCATGCGCATACCTTCTGGAGTGTGGTGACTTGAGTAGATTCCGTCAAGTTATCATGCGATGATAGTTGGATCCCGATTCCCACTGATGAGTTAGTTTACTCCTCGGGTGACCCCGACTAATTCTTCTTTCAAGTTTGGAGAAGAATTTGAGGTACAGTGGGTGGTTTCCTGATTAGATAAATTGGTAACCATTCTGATCTAGGTTAGAGTGCACGCTGAGTGTTTCTTTTCTCTCTCTCTGGCAGCGACCATTGACCCGACCCTAAGACTATAACTCAGTAACCAAGTTGACCGAACCTTCTTAACACTGGCTTTTGGATTGTCAGAGTTGCAGACCTCATTGCCACTCCTACGTTTACCCTTTTCTCCAGGACACCCCGTATTACTACGAACGTCCACATCCATTGGACAAAACCATCGTATGGTTATATACGAACTCGAAGGAATTCGAGGATGGTTTCCGGTTCTGGAGAAAACGGATAGGATTATTCAGTTGTCTTTTCCCTTTTACCTTCTCTCAAGTTGTGAGTACTCCTTGGTTTAGGAGATAGCACACCTATTACGCAAATTGGATAGTCTTCTTCCAAACCTTAGGCTGGTGCCGACCGGTAGGGAATGAAGAAAACCAATTAGCCTAAACGGTGTGCAGAAGGAATTAAGATTAAGATAAAGCAAGGGATTAGTAAGAGGGCAAAGTAAATTGCGACTGCTATTCACGACCGAACCAAGTATTTCTTCGCCAATCCTAAATCACCTTTGTATTTCTCCAGGACACTCCGTATCACTACGAAGATCCACAGTTTATTTGGATACTCCATCGTATGGTTATATACGAACTCGAAAGGAACGTGTTCCAGTTCGGGGATGGATTCTGGTTCAGGAGAAATAGGAATAAGGTTTATTCGGTTGTCTTTTATCTTCACCTTCTCTCGCTTTGCGAGTGCTCCTAGGATTAGGATAGTACACCTTTTATGCTTATTGGATAGTCTTCTTCCAAACCATAGGCTGGTGCCGAACGTTAGGGAAGGAAGAAAACCATTTGGCCTAAAGGGGTGTGCAGACGGTAATGACTAAAGACATATAAAGGGATTTGGAAAGATGGCAAAGAGATATACGGTTATAGTTGTGAATCTGGATAATGGAAGAGGCATTACTAAGAATACCGGAATACCCCACCGAAACATTTCAATGTTTCAGTTTCACTATGTAATGTTAAAAGAAAACTGATTTCCCGATTAGATACTTACTCCAGGGTATGTATTTACCAGGTATGATTCTCACATCTGTATGGTTTTACAGATGATGAGTGGGAGTAAGTTATTGGGAATAGGGTGATCATCCTCATTATATCGGGATTCGTTGTAATCGGTGATATTTGAGGAGATCATCTGGGCTGTTTGCCGGTCGGCAAATATTTGGTTTTGAATATCCGCTGTTGTGCACCAATTTCAAATTGATATATCTGTACGTCTATTTTCATAGAGTGAGATATACCTTTTGATGTTATGTCGATGACATTTACCTATATCAGTGGATGGTTAGGTAAGGAGCATTAAACAGCGGTGTAATTCTTCTTAACCATAAGTACAGTTTGTAAGTCCATGCTACCTCTCCCGGTACTTTCGGGAATGCGGAATTTGGTAAAAAACGATTTTCTTAAAGATGGTAACATGGACCTAAAACCCGGATCTTGGTTAAACATCTATCTAACATCCTAACTATGAGTTTTAGCTACTCGGTTAGGGGGTTATACCTTGCTTGTCTTGAACTCCTTCGTCTTCAAAGCTCCGATGGTGGTCCGATGGCTTCTTCTCGTCGTCTCCGTACGCCGAAGATAGATCCACCTGAAAGCTCCAACCTTTAGCTTCTTCTTCGTTCTTTGAAGAAACTAGTTCACTTGGTTTGCTAAACCTAGTGAACTAGAATGAGTAGAGAAGAAATAGAATGGGATTTTATCTATGGTTCTTGATTCTCAACTCATGAGACAAGAGAACCATAGATCTAGAGAGGGAGCAAGAGGTTGAGGGTGAGAGCAAGAGGAGAGCTCAAGAACAAGAGAGAGAGTGAGCAAGAAAGAATGAGGCTCTCTTTTGTCTTTCACCCTCTCATAATCCAAAGTGATCATAACTCATCATATCAAAAAAAGTCTTATGTGATGGTTAGAAGCAACCACAACCATATCATTTCATGCACTCATTTTACACAAATGAGCAAGTAAACAAAAGTCTTTGCTATGAAATGATGGCTATGGTCATCATGATGGTCAACTAGTCAAGCCTAGTCAACCGGTCAACAAGTCAACAAAAGTCAACAAGTCACCAAAGTCAACAAGTCAACAAAAGTCAACAAGTCAACAACCATATCACCATAATACTCAATTAATATAATAGTTAATCACATATCATATTCTCATTAGGGTTGAGCATAAAGTCAAAAAGTCAACGGTCAACTGTCAACAACCCTAATGAGAATCCGCTGCCTCTGCCTCCCTGTCAACTGTGCATACACACCCGCATCCGCGTTCCGAGGAACACGAATGCAAACTGGATAAATCCAATCCCATAAGATACACTAGGATCTGGCTTAAACCAAAGCCCGCTAGTGTAAACTGTCCGGACACTGTACGTGCACAAGTGCACGGATGTGACCGAACCCTGTCGCATAACCATGCGACCTGTCGCAATACCATGCGACCTCTACTCTTTTGCCTAAAGGCGAAAAGCTTTCTGTGTGGGACTCTAAAGACTCGACACTACGCTGGCAGTGGGTTTAACCACAGACCGCAAGCGGCACTAGCTGTGCGTAACGGTCCCCAGGTAATGCCGACAAGAAGACGGACGAGGCGAAACCCATCTGAACTCCTACTGAGCCTGAGTGTGACATTCTCCGTACAGTCCGGTCTGTTCGTCTGATACATCGCATGGCGGGCCTAGGGGGTGGTAAACGTCAGTCCCCCAATAGCGGTACAAGTCGTGCCGGAGCGAAGCCCAAAACACCCTGAGATAACACTGGAAACCTACCAGTATATCTCGTTTGCCCTGGCCAGGGACTACTCGTGTAATGGCTCTCCTAGACACAGCGCGATGTCAACCCCCAATACCGGGAGAGACGAATCCTGTCTAACCATCACTGCCTCCAAGTTCTTCGGGACTGCACCCAACCACTACCTGTTTGCACGACTCCTTTGAGCCGTGGTAGGGTAGTGATCAAAGTACAGTGGGAACACACTCGAGGCGGAATGACAGTGTCAAGTCAGCGGACTAAGCTGTACTCATGTCACCTGGGAACTGACAACTGACGATAGGTATAATACCAACTAGTCAGTTCCCGACGAGTCCTGTCCAGTGTACCCGTAACCTAACGGGCACCCGCATACTATCTCAAGTACGACGTACTGACGGCTGTGGGACAGACCATCTCCCACACTGGGATGAGAAGCGCATGCGCTGGTCTACTCCGGAGTATCGATGCCCTGTCTCGATAGTCCTGCGACCAGGGACCTGCATAAGGATGTGCTTATGGATTACCCAGCCCCACTAGTGTGACGGCCATCACATCGCTGGTAATCAAGCAAAGATCCTAAGGGCTCTACTAATGTGTATAGGCGATATGCAAAAATAAACACATGTACATATTGAAGTAGAAACAAACCAAGTAGCATACTACTATTTTGAGCAAGATTGTATATACAAGGTGAATATCCCAAGCTTCCATTAAGTAATATACATACTAGTATGATACAGTAATGGCCTCTAGGGCATATACACTAACAATCTCCCACTTGCACTAAGGCCATGTACTGGCGTATCGAAGACCTATCATCTCGATCAGCCGCTCGAACTGAGTCTGGGGCAAGGCCTTGGTGAATGGATCTGCAGTGTTATCTTCTGATTTTACTCTCTTTACCTCGATCTCCTGGCGATCAATGATCTCCCTGATCAGGTGGAACCGCTTCAAAATGTGCCTGGACTTCTGATGGGACCTTGGTTCCTTCGCTAAAGCTATAGCGCCGTTGTTGTCACAATACAGCGGTATTGGATCAACACTGGTAGGAACCACCTGAAGTTCCGTGAAGAACTTCTTCATCCTGACAGCTTCCTTTGCGGCATCGCAAGCAGCTATGTACTCCGCTTCCATGGTTGAGTCAGCAACGGTTTCCTGCTTGGAACTCTTCCAGCAAACCGCCCCTCCATTGAGGGTAAAGACATAACCCGACATGGACTTGGAGTCATCCTTGTCACTCTGGAAGCTGGAGTCAGCAAAGGCCTCAATCTGGAGGTCTTTTCCGCCATACACCAAGAACATCTCCTTAGTCCTTCTCAGGTACTTGAGAATGTTCTTTACTGCTATCCAGTGTTTCTCCCCTGGGTCCGACTGATACCGGCTTACAACGCTCAATGCGTATGCTACATCTGGTCTGGTACATAACATCGCATACATAATAGAGCCTACCGCAGATGCGTAGGGTATTGATGACATGCAAGCCCTTTCCAAATCAGTCTTGGGAGACATCTCTTTGGAAAGGGTGATTCCGTGACAAGCCGGTGGATTACCGCGCTTGGAATCTTCCATACTGAATCGTTTCAGTATGGTGTCGATGTACCTTGACTGTGAAAGTCCCAACATCCTTTTAGATCTATCACGATAGATCTGGATCCCCAGAATGTAGTTAGCATCGCCCAGGTCCTTCATGGAGAACCTCTGTGACAAGAATCCTTTGACTGACTGTAGCATAGGAATATCATTTCCTATTAGGAGAATGTCATCGACGTACAAAACGATGAACCACATTTCTCCCTACAATCTTACTGTAAATGCATGGTTCATCTGGGTTTTTGACAAAGTCGAATTCTTTGACAGTATCATCAAAGCAGATGTTCCAACTCCGCGATGCCTGCTTAAGTCCATAGATGGACTTGAGCAACTTGCACACTTTACCGCTGCTCCCACTCTGATTGAATCCCTCTGGCTGATCCATATAGACGCGCTCTTCTAAATTTCCATTTAGGAAAGCCGTCTTAACGTCCATCTGCCAGATCTCATAATCGTGGAAGGCAGCAATGGCAAGAAGGATCCGAATGGATTTAAGCATGGCTACCGGAGAAAAAGTCTCGTCATAGTCCAAACCAGGTCTTTGACGAAAACCCTTTGCAATGAGCCTAGCTTTATAGGTTTCAACCTGCCCATCTACACCAATCTTCTTTCTGAAGATCCATTTGCAGCCTACGGGTTTTACCCCTTCTGGAGCAAAGTCCAAAGTCCAAACTTTGTTGGTGTACATGGACTCCATCTCGGTCCGCATTGCATCCAGCCATTTTACCGAGTCACCGCTCTGAATGGCATGCTGGAAGCTAGTAGGCTCATCATAATCTATGATGCAATCCTCTCTATCCCCGTCTATGAGAAAACCGTAGTATCTCTCGGGCAGATGAGACTGCCTACTACTCCTGCGGAGCGGCGTAGGAATGTCCGGTTCCCCTGAACCTTCTGGTTCTACTAAGGTTTCAGTAATAGCTTGTGGTTCTGGAATTTCTTCCAGTTCTATTGCGCTCCCACTTATCTGATTTTCTAAAAACTCAGTTTCCAAGAAGCGGGCATGACGAGAAACAAGGAATTTTTGCTCCTCTGCGTAATAGAAAAGATATCCCTTGGAGTTCTTTGGGTATCCCACAAACTTGCACTGTACTGAGCGTGCCTCGAGCTTGTCCGCATGCTGCTTTTTTACAAAAGCCGGACATCCCCATGTCTTAAAGGATTTAAGACAGGGTTTCTTCCCACTCCACATCTGGTATGGTGTGGTAGGCACTGTCTTAGTAGGAACTTGGTTCAAGAGATGTGCAGCTGTTTCCAGTGCATAACCCCAGAAAGATCGCGGTAACTCAGCTTTACTCATCATGGAACGAACCATATCTAATAGGGTTCGATTCCTTCTTTCCGATACACCGTTGTGTTGTGGTGTGTATGGAGGAGTACGCTGAGAGAGAATTCCATTCTCTTTTAAGTAGTCCAGAAACTCGGCACTCAAGTATTCACCACCTCGATCCGATCTTAGGATCTTGATACTTTTGCCTGTTTGTTTTTCTACTTCATTCTTATATTCTCGAAATTTCTCAAAGGCCTCGGATTTGTGCTTCATTAAGAAGACATGTCCAAACCTAGAGAAATCATCTGTGAAAGTAATGAAGTATGAATAACCGCTTCGTGCATGTGTAGACATTGGACCACACACGTCACTGTGTATAAGTCCCAAGAGCTCGCTCGCTCTTTCTCCGTGTCCAGTGAACGGAGTCTTTGTCATCTTTCCCATGAGACAAGATTCACAAGTGGCATAAGACTGGTACTCGAACGGATCCAAGTATCCTTCTTTATGTAACTTAGTCAACCATGTCTCATTGATGTGACCCAGTCTACAATGCTATAAGAAAGCCTGATTTAATTCTGGAGACTTTCTTTTAAGTGTGTTCTGGACACTGAATATCTGAGCTTGATTCAATACGTATATACCATTATTTAATGTACCTGACCCAATCAGTGCTTGATTTAGGTAGATGTTTACTACATCGCTTACAAAAGCAAAATCATATCCTTCCTTAGAAAGTAAGGATACAGATATGATATTGCAAGTCGCACCTGGTACATACAAACAGTCACGCAGAATCAATATCTGCCCAGTTGTCAGTCCTAGGTGATATTCCCCTACGGATACAGCATCCATGCTCATTCCGTTAGCAACCCTGAGAGTCATATCACCTTTCCTGATAACCCTACGGTTTCTCAGACCCTGTAACGAATTACAGATATGAGATCCTGATCCGGTATCCAATACCCAGGAAGTAGGGTTAACTGACAAACAGTTCTCAATTACAAACACACTCGAAGCCGAAGCCACAACATGCTTCGAATTCTGGCTACTGGCTTTACAAGCCCTGCAATCTTTCTGCCATAGTTCATTCCCGTTACAATAGGAACCTCCTTCTTTTACTATATCCAGTCCTGAAACTTTTGCCCTCGTTTTTCCTTTTTCTTCCCTGGTTTCTTTCAGGGTATAAGAAGAGGGCAGGGACTGTTGAATTAGGTCAGTACTTGACCCATTCTCCAACGTGGTCTCCAGGTCCGTGAGCTCAATATAGCTAGTCTCTGTAAGGATGTTGCCCCTTACAGATGACCCGACTGCCAACCTCGCTTGAAGCAATTCGTTCGAGGTCTCATATCTTGCGATACGAGATTGCTCTCCATATAAAACTTTGTTATGGAGGAAGATAGAAACTGAGTCCATCTTCTCGTGCTGCCTCTAGTATGTACCATCAACTGAGGCTAACACGAGGCACTTGGCTTTCGCACAATCCCTTTCCGATGTCCTGCGGATGTGAACATCCGTGACAGGGGAAACTGGACCTGAGACAGCAGGGTTTTGATTAGTTAAGAGGTGTCCCAGCTTGTCATGGGCAATGGACATCTGGACAGACCTTTGCCAGTCATAACAGTCAGGTTCAGTCATATTTTTATCTAGATGTAACCTAGGCGTGGTCACAGGGTCGCTGCAATTAAGAGAGAGAAGAAGAAACACTCAGCATGATGCTCTTGCAAGTTTAGAGTGGTTTTTAGTTTGTCTAAACAGGATGGCTCCCACTGTTTCTCGAATCCCTCCTCAAACCATAAAGGAAGAATTAGTCAGGATCAATCCCACCGTACAATACTTGCTTAACCGTTCAGCCAGGCCGGTGTCGGTACTTCGAGGGAGGTTTTCCAACGCTTTCGCGAAGTTCCTTAATTAAAGAACCTCTTTTCCCTGGGGGCGTAGCCCCGCTAACACCTTTCTAGGCACCTACTAGGTTTATAGCATTGATCGTTAAGTGAGAAATTTCCCGAGGAGTAGCATATACTCACAGTAGGATCGGGATCCAAATATCATCGCGTGACGAAACTGAAGGAATCCTACCAGAATCATCACACTCCAAATGGTATGCAAATCTAGCAAGTTTTAGTACTTTTGAAACTCCCGATGTGGATTTTTGCCCCATGCTCTTATGACCTTGACTAAGGCCAACAAATCATAAGTCACATGTCAAGTTCTACCCGTCGTTGTCCAGGTTAATTTGAATCCATCCGTATATACCCTTGACTAAGGCCAACAAAGTAATACGACTGTCCCAAACCAACGCATCTATCTATGCAACATATGAATGTCCACCAGCTACCAATCACTGTGCCTTGACTAAGGCCAACAAACACAGCTTGAATACCGTTGAATATTCATATGAAACGACGGAGGGCTACGAATGGTTTTGGCGAAACCGTGAACGTAGTGAACTTGATTTAGTCGATGGAACGAGATAGCTTTTAAAAGGAGTGGCTCAAGCTCCGCATTTAAAAGTTGGTTTTTGAAAAGAACCGAGTGGTTTTTCGAAAGTGTTCCAACGACTTATACTTGGTTTATTTTCTTGCATTAGTTCTTTTAATGCATGTTTTGCTTGCACTAGTTCTTTTAATGCTTGATATTCTTGCATTAGTTCTTTTAATGCGTCCCATCATTTAATCCTACCATTGCAGAAAATAACCAAAATATGACGTACGCTTATGCCATTCGCATTCGCCACGGGGCCCCGTCATTACCCGTTAGGTTACTTAACTAACGACAGAGCGGGGGCTGGGCTAGCGCGTCTGTAAAACATAAGCAACGCCTAAATAATATCATATATAGATATACTGCAATGATAAAACATTTCAGATCACAGATAAATACATTGGATATACTAGGAATCTGTAATTTGTACGAGCCTGTAACAAAAACAGATTACACGGTCGCGGTGAATAGCCAAAACCCCACCCAAGACCCCTACGGGTGCGGCAAACTACCCGCCAAGTACCCGAAGCGTAGTAACCTCCCTCATCTCCTATGAGTAGGCCACTCGACACTTCGGCATACCCGGTAGTTTGTGCACCCCCTCCATGGGTCTATCCTAGGAGCAAAAACAGTAAAAAGAAATTATACAATGATGGCTACAACCCCGACCCGGTTGTGCGGCCATACAAATAATTATTACATCAATTTACAAATTTACATGAATTGCAAGAAAAGAAAACTCTCGTCTCACAACCCCCGGCTATTCATCCGCGACAATCCAACATATTTATATACACATTCCAGCACATTACAGATCACAGATTTGTATAACCCCCACTAATCGACATATAGCGATTAGTAGACGTTCAATACAAATATCACATTACAGAAAAACCCGTTAGCTCAAGTCTTTTAGAAGTTCGATCAAAAATACGGATTTTCGGGACCCCAAAATGAAATTTTCGTTCTGGAAAATCTGGGTTGAAAATATATATGCTAAAAATCCCAAAATACCCCCACAAGTAAACTGCAAAAGAGAAAACCCCTGACCGAGTCAACTCGGCCGCGCTTCCGCGGCGGGAGCGTGCTCTCGCCGCGGAAGCGCGGCGCTTTGACCCAGTCAGGGGCCCAAAATTTTGCAGATTCTTTTAAAAAGCCTGAGTCGATTTTAGGTGTATTTTAAAAAGGTTTTCCAGCACTTTTAAAATCGACAGAAAGTGCAAATTTTTGGGGTTTGTTTCGGGACTTTTTCGTTGATCGATCTTCTAGTTACTTGCTAACATGCTAGATAGAGTTTAACTAGGCTCTGATACCACTGTAAGTCCATGCTACCTCTCCCGGTACTTTCGGGAATGCGGAATTTGGTAAAAAACGATTTTCTTAAAGATGGTAACATGGACCTGAAACCCGGATCTTGGTTAAACATCTATCTAACATCCTAACTATGAGTTTTAGCTACTCGGTTAGGGGGTTATACCTTGCTTGTCTTGAACTCCTTCGTCTTCAAAGCTCCGATGGTGGTCCGATGGCTTCTTCTCGTCGTCTCCGTACGCCGAAGATAGATCCACCTGAAAGCTCCAACCTTTAGCTTCTTCTTCGTTCTTTGAAGAAACTAGTTCACTTGGTTTGCTAAACCTAGTGAACTAGAATGAGTAGAGAAGAAATAGAATGGGATTTTATCTATGGTTCTTGATTCTCAACTCATGAGACAAGAGAACCATAGATCTAGAGAGGGAGCAAGAGGTTGAGGGTGAGAGCAAGAGGAGAGCTCAAGAACAAGAGAGAGAGTGAGCAAGAAAGAATGAGGCTCTCTTTTGTCTTTCACCCTCTCATAATCCAAAGTGATCATAACTCATCATATCAAAAAAAGTCTTATGTGATGGTTAGAAGCAACCACAACCATATCATTTCATGCACTCATTTTACACAAATGAGCAAGTAAACAAAAGTCTTTGCCATGAAATGATGGCTATGGTCATCATGATGGTCAACTAGTCAAGCCTAGTCAACCGGTCAACAAGTCAACAAAAGTCAACAAGTCACCAAAGTCAACAAGTCAACAAAAGTCAACAAGTCAACAACCATATCACCATAATACTCAATTAATATAATAGTTAATCACATATCATATTCTCATTAGGGTTGAGCATAAAGTCAAAAAGTCAACGGTCAACTGTCAACAACCCTAATGAGAATCCGCTGCCTCTGCCTCCCTGTCAACTGTGCATACACACCCACATCCGCGTTCCGAGGAACACGAATGCAAACTGGATAAATCCAATCCCATAAGATACACTAGGATCTGGCTTAAACCAAAGCCCGCTAGTGTAAACTGTCCGGACACTGTACGTGCACAAGTGCACGGATGTGACCGAACCCTGTCGCAATACCATGCGACCTGTCGCAATACCATGCGACCTCTACTCTTTTTCCTAAAGGCGAAAAGCTTTCTGTGTGGGACTCTAAAGACTCGACACTACGCTGGCAGTGGGTTTAACCACAGACCGCAAGCGGCACTAGCTGTGCGTAACGGTCCCCAGGTAATGCCGACAAGAAGACGGACGAGGCGAAACCCATCTGAACTCCTACTGAGCCTGAGTGTGACATTCTCCGTACAGTCCGGTCTGTTCGTCTGATACATCGCATGGCGGGCCTAGGGGGTGGTAAACGTCAGTCCCCCAATAGCGGTACAAGTCGTGCCGGAGCGAAGCCTAAAACACCCTGAGATAACACTGGAAACCTACCAGTATATCTCGTTTGCCCTGGCCAGGGACTACTCGTGTAATGGCTCTCCTAGACACAGCGCGATGTCAACCCCCAATACCGGGAGAGACGAATCCTGTCTAACCGTCACTGCCTCCAAGTGCTTCGGGACTGCACCCAACCACTACCTGTTTGCACGACTCCTTTGAGCCGTGGTAGGGTAGTGATCAAAGTACAGTGGGAACACACTCGAGGCGGAGTGACAGTGTCAAGTCAGCGGACTAAGCTGTACTCATGTCACCTGGGAACTGACAACTGACGATAGGTATAATACCAACTAGTCAGTTCCCGACGAGTCCTGTCCAGTGTACCCGTAACCTAACGGGCACCCGCATACTATCTCAAGTACGACGTACTGACGGCTGTAGGACAGACCATCTCCCACACTGGGATGAGAAGCGCAGGCGCTGGTCTACTCCGGAGTATCGATGCCCTGTCTCGATAGTCTTGCGACCAGGGACCTGCATAAGGATGTGCTTATGGATTACCCAGCCCCACTAGTGTGACGGCCATCACATCGCTGGTAATCAAGCAAAGATCCTAAGGGCTCTACTAATGTGTATAGGCGATATGCAAAAATAAACACATGTACACATTGAAGTAGAAACAAACCAAGTAGCATACTACTATTTTGAGCAAGATTGTATATACAAGGTGAATATCCCAAGCTTCCATTAAGTAATATACATACTAGTATGATACAGTAATGGCCTCTAGGGCATATACACTAACACAGTTTTCAACCTACGACGCACAGTGAAAGAGTTGTTAGACTCAGCGGACTTATACAGAGTATTGTATGTTGTCCAGTGTCCATTAGGACAGAGGGGTTGGTTCTCATACTATATTCTGTTTACTTTTAACTTCTCTAGTTCTTAGACATGTGTTTCGTAAGAACACAGGGTCTAAGTTTTGAGGAGTTATAGGTATTTGAATAGAGTAGAGAACCAGGTGTAGCAAGTATCGGGATTCTTCAAAGTGATCGAAGATGTAGATACTTGTGTATGGTGTTCAGTTGATAGTAATGATTAAGAGAACTAGCTTCTCTTTCAGGTTACTCATAATTGGAAACATTCCTAAGTTGAGTAACGCTGATCGGCCTCCTTCCATTTAGTTGACATGCACTGGAGACAGCTGCATGATTTGAATCTGGTTCAATTAAATCAGTGCCTCTGTTTCTATATTGGATACAGAACAGTTCATATCTTGACATTGTTAAGGTACGGGGAGTTGTCCGGCTTATGATTAAAACCAGACACTGGACAACTCAAGGCACGTTTCTGTAATGGCTGTTTGTGGGTTGACCCAGGCTATGACGAGGGTTGACTTTCTACCATCTGGGAGATCAATAGTAATATTGTTCTAGACTCGCCACAGTTTTAATAAAAATGGATTTTTTCAGAAAACAGTAGTGGGAGTATGGTAGAACTGGAAGTAATTCCAGAACCGCAAACGATTACTGAAGATTTGATAAGGAACCTAAAGATTCAATCTGGTTTGACATTCCATTGGCCACTCCGCAGATAAGGTGGGTAACTTCAGACACCCGAGAGGTGCTCCGGTAGCCTCAAGGACGGTGACAGGGAAGTTCTTGTTTACCCACACATGCCTTTGCTGTTGTTCCAGGCTGCGAGACCCGGCAGGAGGATGAGTATAGCGTCGTTCTAAACTAACTTTAGAAGTGCACGTCTATATGACTCTGCCAGAGGGTTGTCGTAGTCGGTGGGAGCAGCGGAAGCATTGGTGGAAATCAGGCTTATGTCTATTTATAGACTAAAGCAGATATAGCAGAGATAGATCATCTATTTCTGATGTGACAGTCATAGGTTTGACTTCATCAGAATAGGGGATGGATCTGTTGAGAAGGTAGTAGGGTGTGATGTCATGGTATTTAGATGACATACACAGAGTAGGAAGTGATATTCCTATACTACGATCGGTTATACTTTGGTTGTCACACAGTAGTTTCTCCACACAGGACTTGGATATTATATCAGACATTCTGGTCACTAGATCTATGGTTTTAGATCTAGATTTGGGTAGTTTACCAATCTGGGTACCTTGACAGCATTCTATGAGTATTTAGAATGGATGACTCCTGGCACGGTAGTGTACCTGCAGTTGATGGTGTCACCCTCTCTAAAGGTGTCTTACAGACTAAAGGGGAGAGGGATACGCATGATTGACAGATCACTTGCTTAGGCAATTGAGTCAAAAATGAGATGTCAAGTACCACACCAGATGTTGTTCTTGCAGTAGATGCAATAAGTTGATATTGATCCAATCCTGGAGAAACAGTCAGAAGCAGTTCTAGAACATAAGTTGATGATCTAGGGATATGATAACGGCAGCCTCCTTTAGGAAATGGTTAACATTCCAGGCTTCCAAGGTGACCTGGATGGCAGAGTGGCTGTCAGAGTTATAGTTTTTCCTTCTGACGAGGGGCAGTATTTTGGACAGGTGGTCCAAGGCAATACTGAGGAAGGAATGGCGTAGGATACTGATTAAGTTCAGTTGACGATACAGTCTAAGAAGTCTGGATTTGGAGTTCATTTATGAACTAAGTCCCATCAGACATCCAGACGTTCCAAGACAAGTATTGCCCATTTCGGGAGATGGCTTTCTCCGCGAACTTGAGATATAGAGAGACATAGAAAGAAACTTCACTGCGGATCCACTCACTGAGGCTATTCCTCGAACGCAATAGTTTCGCAAACGGGTTTTGTGAGACTGATTAGTAGAGGAGTTGGGTGTTCGGTATCACACGGGCTGTGAGTATGCGACATCGCAATAATTAGCCTTGAGTGCAAGTGGGAGATTGTTGGAGATAGTGCCCTCAGAGTCAATTATTGGATCACAGGCACGTGATTGCAATGATTGAGGGAGGACCTATCCCGGTAAGACAGTCTTACTCGAGATGATAGTATGCTATCTGGTTTATCTTTATCATCGTGTACTGCTTTAGGTGACCTGACATGTCGCTATTACACGTTGATACAGCCCCTAGGATTCTTACTTGACTACCAGCAGTATGATGGCGATCATATACGTGGGAGCTGGTAGTCTATAAGCACATCCTTAAAAGGTCCTAGTCGTAGGAGTTTCGAGACAGGGCATCGATACTCCATTAGTAGACTAGTGTATACAGTCGAGACCCCGACGAGGGGCGGTGGCCGGTCTCACAAGCCACTGGTGTCAGTTGGTTCACCTAAGATGTATACAGGTGCTCATTGGGTTATGAGTACAACGGACAGGACTCGCCGGGAACCTGCTAGTTGGTCTTATACCAGATGTCAGATAGCAGTTCACTGGTGACATGTGTACAGGTTAGTTCATCGACCTGAGATCGTCATTTGTCTCGTGTGAGTTCCCACTGTGCTTTGATTACTACCCTACCACGGCTCAAAGGAGTCGTGCAAACAGGTTTTAGTTGGGTACAGTCCCGAGCCACATGGAGGCAGTGAGCGGATCCTCAGGGGTTCATCTCTCCCGGTATTGGGGGTGAGGTCGCGCTGTGTCTAGGAGAGCCATTACGCAAAGCCCTCGGCCGAGGCAGGAGATTTACTGGTAGGTATTCCAGTAGTATCTCAGGGCGTTCTAGGCTACACTCCGACACGACTTGTACCGCTTTTGGGGGTCTGACTTTTACCAACCCCCTAGGCCCGACATGCGATGCTCATAGACGAACGGACCGGACTGTACGGATATTGTCACTGACAGGCTCAGTAGGGTGTCAGGATGAGTTCGCTCATCGACGTCCCTTTTGGTCAATAGCTAGTGGCCCGTCACGTATTGGCTTATACCTCTGACGTGCCAGTGGTTAAATCCGCAGCCATAGTATTGACGAGTCTTTAGAGTCCACCACACATTCAGTTACTCAAGTTTCGGGCGAAACGCTGTAGAGGCCGTATGGAGATATGGCAGGGTTCGATCAGATACGTGCGGTATTGCACGGATCAGGATCGAACGGATATTACTAGCCAGCTTTGATTTAAGCCGGATCCTATTATAGTACAGTGTAGATTTTGTCTCATTGCATTTGTATCCGGTCGGAATACAGATGCGGGTGTGTATGCACAGTATCGGGGTTTTCCTGTAATTTATTAAGGGACCAGTTTTCTGGAGTTGCCAGTTTGCATTCCGTTCCGGCCGGTTTTCCTTTGTTCTTTCCCGGCCGGACTTTTCCGATGGAGGGGGTTATTTGCAAGTTTGCAAATAACATTTGTGGAGGGGGTTTCTTTCTTATTGGTGGCATCATGATAGTTTTTCATGATGAGATGCTTTCTTAGTCTTTTCCTTTGCTTTATGGTGATGAGAAAGGATTAGGATTGATTTGTTTAGTGATGTGAGCTTTGCTTTATGATATGGTCACCTCCACCTTTTACTACACTCACCTCCCTATTGTATTTGTTAGATTTCCCTCCACCATTTCCTTGGGAGATTTGGCCGGCCACATTTTGATGAGGGGAGGAAAAATGAGAGGGTTCATTTTTGTATGAGGGATCATTCACATCTCTTTTTCCATGCTTGCTAAATTCTCTAAAACCCTCTCCAAAGTTCATGATTCTCTTCTCCCTCCATGGCAACTTCACCACCCCAAAAGTGACTATGATTCTACACTACATTCTACAGCAAATCTTGGGCACGTCGACTTGCCAGCTTCGTGACCGAGTTGCCTCGGTATTGAGGTGGGAGCCCGTAAAAGATGCAGACGATGTGGTGCCCTTCCGGCAAGGAGGCGGCGACCGGAGTTTCCGCGGGAGATCGGGACGATGACGAGAAGACCAGGGGACTCGGATCACTCGGTATATCTCTCACCCTTTCTCTTGATTGCTAGTATCGGTTAATGGTTACGATCCGGGTTTTATTGTCCGCGGTAGCGCCAGTTTAAAAGTTAAGAAAATTTTGATTCCGCATTTTGGCCTCGGATAGACGGCCGGGGCGCTGCCGTGGCGCAACACTAGTTTGTATCATGTTTGATGGTACATGCAAACTTGGGTGTGTGTATGCTTTAAACCATGTTTAGGTTAATGGTTAGGGTTTTAACTTATTTATTTATTTTATTCATTTACTTTTTGGCAAGAAATAAAATGGTGGCTTTCTTTGGTTTTTACTTGAAGCTACATGAAGCTTTGAAAAGTTTGACCATTTTGTTTTTTCCTTAACTAACCATTACACCTAAACCCTAGTTTATTCTCTACATGTGTTTACTTCACCCATGGTCTACTCTGGAATCACGTCAGATGGTATTATACCTCCAATCAGCAACACTACCGCACAGTCCGGTCTATTCGTCTGATATGTCGTATATTTCGCCAAGGGATGGTAAACGTCAGACCCCAGTAGCTTGATAAGTCATGCCAATGTAAGGTCCATAACAAGCATGAAACTACTGATAACACTTACCAGAAAATCAGTGCAACCCTGGCCAGGGATTTCCAGTTATGGCCAGTCGAGCATAGCGCAACATCAACCCCCAATACCGGGAGAGACGAATCCCCTCCTATCGCTCATTGCCTCCATGTGAATCGGGACTGTACCCAAAAACCACCTGTTTGCACGACTCAGTAGAGCCGTGGTAGGGTGGAAATCAAAGCACAGTGGGAGACACACAAGACTCTGTGACGATCTCGGGTCAACAGACTAAGCTGTACCAGTGTCACCAGAGAACTGCCATCTGACGTGAGGTATAATACCTTCTGGGAGTTCTCGGCGAGTCCGTTCAGTGTACCCAGTCAACACTGAGCACCCGCATACCGTCTCTGATGTCAAACACCAATGGATATGGGATCATCCATCGCCCATCACATGGGTCGAGAAGATATACGCTAGTCTACTCTGGAATATCAATGCCCCGTCTCGATATTCCCACGACTAGGAACATTGAAGGATGTACACATTGACTACCTTGGCCCCACTAGTATGATCTACATCATAGTCCTGGAAGTCGAGTACACATCCTAAGGGTTTTATCAACATGTAACAGAGAGACAATAAGTATACATGTTAAGATAAAGAGCAACCAGATAGCGTACTATCATGTCGAGCAAGAAAGTCCTACCTATATATGTCCCAGCATCCACTACAATATACATCTCATGTACAGTAATGGCCTCTAGGGCATACATATAACTAACATAAACACTGTGCAAATTTCAGCCCCAAGGGGTCCGATCTGGCCGGTTTTGGGAGTGGTGATCTCGGCCAATTTCCGAGGGAATGGGCTAAAATTTGTACGGTGTTCATATTGTATCACATACATCATTCTGCAACTGTTTGAAAAATTTTTTTACACTCTGAAAAAATTTACAGAAACTAGGGTTTTACGTCCGGTGTTACGGAGTTGTTTCGGTTTCGTAATGCTACACTTATCCTTATAATTCTCTAGCTAGGATCTGATACCACTGTAGGGTTACTTTCAATGGCAGCAAGGTTTCGGGAGGCATCATCCATGCCAAGTTTAAATTTTTACCATTCTAGATAACCCTAACCCTAGATCTTTAACTAGAGAATCAAACAAAAACACCAAGTAAACAACTTTACTTCTAAGAGTTAGGCATTACAACCTTTGTAGTCTGTTCTTTGGCATCATAAGCTCCGAGTTGAGGTCCCTTCGCTGCGATCATCAAGCTCCCGGACTTTAGAGAGGCTCCATGAGGTGAATGAGACATTCTTGCTTGAAGACTTCACAATCCAAGATGATCTACCTTGAGGAATCACAAACCCAAGCTCTCTCTTAACTAATGAAGTATTAGTGAAGTGAACACCCTAATCTAAGCGGCTAGAATAGATGAGGATGATGAAGTAGGAATTTTGCTCTCTTTTGTTTTCTATTTCTCACTTTGATTCATCACAAATGAAAACGCTAGTGAAGCTTTTTGAGAGGAAGAAGAAGATGAAGTGTTGTGATGAAAGAATAATGTTGAGGTTAGAAATGCAACCAAGGTTAAGCATGGCATGCTTAACCCTTGTAGAGAATAAACCATAGGCTAGGGTTAAGAGGTTAGGTTAACAAATATCTAGCAAAATATTAAGGAGGGTTGACAGAGTCAACACGGATAAATATCTAAACAATATCCTTCCAAAATAGAATTAACTAAAAGAAAATGTTAACCCTAATTTAAACCCTAGCATGGTTTAATCTCATAACCCTAGTTTCATGTGTAACCTAACAAGTTACAATATTATATATCATATATATAAAATATATAATGTAACAAAAGAAAATAATACAATTAACATATATCACATATATATCAATGTATCATCAAGTGAGAAAAAGAATCATTTAAGTGAGCTTATATTAGTTAATGTAATGTAATATATGAAATATATAATTATACGTTAATTTATCGAATCAACACTTGATTCGATAATCCGGCTATTTTGCAAATAACCGACTAATATAATATGTATCAGTTCATCAAATCAACACTTGATCCGATGACCCGGCTATAACACATATACCCGGCCGATATCAAATATATCGAGAATCGAATACGCTATCATATACACGCATTGTTCTCGGTTCCGCACATATCACATATGTGCTCCTACTCCATTTTGCCTGAGCCAGGAAACGTCTGTGTAGGACTCTAAAGAATCGTTAATACGCCGGCAGTAGGTGATGATCATATCAAACACCCACAAGCTGCAAGCAGTCAGCTAAACGTAACAGCCATCCGGGTATTGAGCGATTAGAAGATCAACAAGCAAGCCTGCAAACATTCCTGTGAATCCAATCAGTAACACTACCGTACAGTCCGGTCTCTTCGTCTGATATGTCGCATATCCAGTATAAGGGTGGTAAACGTCAGACCCCAGTAACCGATAAGTCGTGTCGATGTGAGGCTCATAACGGGTTGAGAAACTACTGATAACACTTACCAGTAGGTCTCCATATCAGCCCTGGCCAGGGACTTCCAGTTATAGCCAATTGAACACAGTGCAACATCAACCACCAATACCGGGAGAGACGAAACCCCTCCTATCGCTCATTGCCTCCATGTGATTCGGGATTGTACCTAAAATCCACCGTTATGCACCTTCTCATGAACATGGTAAGGTGGAAATCAAAGCACAGTGGGAATAACACAAGACTTTATGACGATCTCGGGACTACAGACTAACCTGTACCAGTGTCACCAAAGAACTGCTATCTGACGATAGGTATAATACCATGTAGGAGTTCTCGGCGAGTCCGTTCTGTGTACCCAGTCTCCATTGAGCACCCGTATACCTTCTCTGATGTCAAACACCAATGGATATGGGATCATCCATCGCCCATCATATGGGTCGAGAAGCGTATACGCTAGTCTACTCTGGAGTATCGATGCCCTGTCTCGATACTCTCTCGACTAGGAACAATTATAGGATGTACTCTTGGACTACCCTGGCCCTACTAGTATGATCTGCATCATAGTCCTAGTAGTCGAGTACATATCCTAAGGGCTTTATCAACATGTGAGAGCAAGACAATAAACCAATACAAGTGAACATGTTAAGACAAAATAAAACCAGATAGCATGCTATCATATCTAGTAAGAAAGTCTTCTCTATATATATCCAAGCATCCACTATAATATACATCATATGTACAACAATGGCCTCTAGGGCATATATACAACTAACATTTTCGACCGGTCCTTCACTTCAATAGCTCCGTGTAGTAGTCCCTTCGCTGCGATCACGGTCCCCCGGACACTAGAAAGGCTGCCATGAAGAAATGAACAAGCTTGCTTCAAAGTCTTCGAGGCCAAAGATGATCTACGTTGAGGAGACACTAGCTCATACTATCTCTTCACTAATTGTGTAGATTAGTGAAGCAAACACCCTAAACTAAATTGCTAATAGTATGGGATGATGAAGTAGAAAGTGGGCTCACTTTAGATATATTTTTCTCACAAGTTATCATCACTTAGAAAAAAAGCAAGCTTTTTCAAGTGAGGAAGAAGAAGAAGTGATGAAGAGATCAATGAACTCATGAGGTTAGAAATGAAACCATGGTTTGTGTATGTCATCCACTAACCATTGTAGAGACTTAACCATAGCTATGAGTTAAGGGTTGGGTTGAAAAATATCTTAAGCTAGACAAACAAGTGGACTAAGTCAATGTTTTCCACAAGCTTCTCCAAGCTTCCACCATGACTTATTATCCAAGTGTTTGAATTACTTAAAACAAATAAAACCCTAACTTAAAACTAGCATGGTGTGAGTCTCATACATAGATGTTGCATGTGTAACCTAGCATGACACAACAATATATATCACATATATATTTTGTGCAAAAAGAAAACAATACATATAACATATATCACATATATATCAATGTATCATAAACTGAGAAAAGAAATCTTAAGTGAGCTAATATTAGTCAATGTAATTTAATATATCAAATATATAATTATACATTAAATTATTAAATCAACTCTTGATTTAATAATCCGGCTATAATACATATAACCGACTAATATCAAATGAATCAATTTATCGAATCAGCACTTGATCCGATAACCCGGCTATATCACATACACCCGACCGATATCATATATCGCGAGAATAGAAGACGGTATCATATACTCATATGAATCTCGGTCACGCACATATCACATATGTGCTCCTACTCCGTTTCTCATGAACCAGGAAACCTCTGTGTAGGACTCTAAAGACTCGTGAATACGCCGGCAGTAAATGATGATCATATCAAACACCCACAAGCCGCAAGCAGTCTGCTAAACGTAACGGCCACCCGGGTATTGAGCGATCAGAATATCAACAAGCAAGCCTGCTATAACTCCTGCGAATCCAATCAGTAACACTACCGTACAGTCCGGTCTCTTTGTCTGATATGTCGCACATCACAGCCTGAGGGTGGTATAACGTCAGACCCCAATAGCCTGATAAGTCATGCCGATACGAGGTCCATAACGGTTCGAGAAACTACTGGTAACACTTACCAGTAAATATCAGCAACCCTTGCCAGGGATTTCCTGTTATGGACAATCGAGCATAGCGCAACATCAACTGCTAACACAGGAAGAGACGAAACCCCTCCTATCGCTCATTGCCTCCATGTCACTCGGGACTGTACCCAAAAACCACCTTTTTGCATGATCTCTTGACCATGGTATGGTGAAAATCAAAGCACAGTGGGAATCACAGAAGACTCTATGACGATCTTGGGTCTACAGACTAACCTGTACCAGTGTCACCAGAGAACTGCTATCCGACGATAGGTATAATGCCATCTAGGAGTTCTCGGCGAGTCCGTCCAGTTTACCCTATCTCCACTAAGCACCCGTATGCCTTCTCTGATGTCAAACACCAATGGATATGGGATCATCCATCGCCCATCATATGGGTCAAGAAGCGCATACGCTAGTCTACTCTGGAGTATTGATGCCCTGTCTCGATACTCCCACGACTAGGAACATTTGAAGGATGTACTTATCGACTACCCTGTCCCCACTAATATGATCTGCATCATAATCCTAATAGTCAAGTAATCATCCTAAGGGCTTTATCAATATATAATCACAAAACAGTATTTGTTAACATGTTAAGATAAAGTGCAACCAGATAGCATACAATCATGTCGAGCAAGAAAGTCCTCCCTATATATGTCCAAGCATCCACTACAATATACATCGCCTGTGTTAGTGTATATGCCCTAGAGGCCATTACTGTATCATACTGGTTTGTATATTACTTAATGGAAGCTTGGGATATTCACCTTGTATATACAATCTTGCTCAAAATAGTAGTATGCAACTTGGTTTGTTTCTACTTCAATGTGTACATGTGTTTATTTTTGTATATCGCCTATACACATTAGTAGAGCCCTTAGGATCTTTGCTTGATTACCAGCGATGTGATGGCCGTCACACTAGTGGGGCTGGGTAATCTATAAGCACATCCTTATGCAAGTCCCTGGTCGCAGGACTATCGAGACAGGGCATCGATACTCCGGAGTAGACCAGCGCATGCGCTTCTCATCCCAGTGTGGGAGACGGTCTGTCCCACAGCCGTCAGTACGTCGTACTTGAGATAGTATGCGGGTGCTCGTTAGGTTACGGGTACACTGGACAGGACTCGTCGGGAACTGACTAGTTGGTATTATACCTATCGTCAGTTATCGGTTCCCAGGTGACATGAGTACAGCTTAGTCCGCTGACTTGACACTGTCACTTCGCCTCGAGTGTGTTCCCACTGTACTTTGATCACTACCCTACCACGGCTCAAAGGAGTCGTGCAAACAGGTAGTGGTTGGGTGCAGTCCCGAAGCATTTGGAGGCAGTGACGATTAGACAGGATTCGTCTCTCCCGGTATTGGGGGTTGACATCGCGCTGTGTCTAGGAGAGCCATTACACGAGTAGTCCCTGGCCAGAGCAAACGAGATATACTGGTAGGTTTCCAGTGTTATCTCAGGGTGTTTTGGGCTTCGCTCCGGCACGACTTGTACCGCTATTGAGGGACTGACGTTTACCGCCCCCTAGACCCGCCATGCGATGTATCAGACGAACAGACCGGTCTGTACGGAGAATGTCACACTCAGGCTCAGTAGGAGTTCAGATGGGTTTCGCCTCGTCGGTCTTCTTGTCGGCATTACCTGGGGACCGTTACGCACAGCTAGTGCCGCTTACGGTCTGTGGTTAAACCCACTGCCAGCGTAGTGTCGAGTCTTTAGAGTCCCACACAGAAAGCTTTTCGCCTTTAGGCAAAAGAGTAGAGGTCGCATGGTATTGCGACAGGTCGCATGGTATTGCGACAGGTCGCATGGTTTTGCGACAGGGTTCGGTCACATCCGTGCACTTGTGCGCGTACAGTGTCCGGACAGTTTACACTAGCGGGTTTTGGTTTAAGCCAGATCCTAGTGTACCTTATGGGATTGGATTTATCCAGTTTGCATTCGTGTTCCTCCGAACGCGGATGCGGGTGTGTATGCACAGTTGACAGGGAGACAGAGGCAGTGGATTCTCATTAGGGTTGTTGACAGTTGACCGTTGACTATTGACCTTTTGATCAACCCTAATGAGAATTTGATATGTGATTAACTATTATATTAATTAAGTATTATGGTGACATGGTTGTTGACTTTTGTTGACTTTGTTGACTTGTTGACTTTTGTTGACTTGTTGACTTTGTTGACCGGTTGACTAGGCTTGACTAGTTGACCATCATGATAACCATTGCCATCATTTCATGGCAAAGACTTTTTCTTGCTTGCTCATTTGTGTAAAATGAGTGCATGAAATGATATGGTTATGGTTGTTTCAATCATCACATAAGACTTTTGTTAGTATGATGAGTTATGATTGCTTTGGATTATGAGAGGGTGAAAGACAAAAGAGAGCCTCATTTCTTTCTTGCTCATTCTCTCTCTTGTTCTTGAGCTCTCTTGCTTTGCTCTCACCCTCAACCTCTTCCTCCCTCTCTTGATTCTATGGTTCTCTTGTCTCATGAGTTGAGAATCAAGAACCATAGATAAAATCCCATACAAACTCTTCTCTACTCATTCTAGTTCACTAGGTTTAGCAAACCAAGTGAACTAGTTTCTTCAAAGAACGAAGAAGGAGCTAAAGGTTGGAGCTTTCAGGTGGATCTATCTTCGGCGTACGGAGACGACGAGAAGAAGCCATTCCGGACCACCATCAGAGTTTGAAGACGAAGGAGTTCAAGACAAGCAAGGTATAATCCCCTAACCGAGTAGCTAGAAACTCATAGTTAGGTTGTTAGATAGATGTTTAACCAAGATCAGGGTTTTAGGTCCATGTTACCACCTCCGTAAAAATCGTTTTTTACCAAATTCCGCATTCCCGTAAGTACCGGGAGAGGTAGCATGGACTTACAGTGGTATTAGAGCCTAGTTAAACTCTATCTAACATGTTAGCAAGTAACTAGAAGATCGATCAAAGAAAAAGTCCCGAAAACAAAACCCCGAAAATTCGAGTTTCTGTCGATTTTTATACTGTTCAAAAATTGATTATTTTCACACCTAAAATCGACTCAGGCCTTTTTAAAGAAACTGCAAAAATTTGGGCCCCTGACTCGATCAAAGCGCCGGCCGAGTTGACTCGGTCAAGGGTTTTCTTTTTTGCAGTTTACTCATTGGGGTATTTTGGGATTTTTGGAATATATATTTTCTGCCCAGATTTTCCAGAACGAAAATTTTATTTTGGGGTCCTGAAAATCCGTATTTTTGATCGAACTTCTAAAAGACTTAAGCTAACGGGTTTTTCTGTAATGTGATATTTGTATTGAACGTCTACTAATCGCTATATGTCGATTAGTGGGGGTTATACAAATCTGTGATCTGTAATGTGCTGGAATGTATATATGAATATGTTGGATTGTCGCGGGTGAATAGCCGGGGGTTGTGAGACGAGAGTGTTCTTTTCTTTCAATTCATGTAAATTTGTAAATTGATGTAATAATTATTTGTATGGCCGCACAACCGGGTCGGGGTTGTAGCCGTCATTGTATAATTTCTTTTTACTGTTTTTGCTCCTAGGATAGACCCATGGAGGGGGTGCACAAACTACCGGGTATGCCGAAGTGTCGAGTGGCCTACTCATGGAGATGAGGGAGGTTGCTACGCTTCGGGTACTTGGCGGGTAGTTTGCCGCACCCGTAGGGGTCTTGGGTGGGGTATTGGGTATTCACCGCGACCGTGTAATCTGTCTTTTGTTACAGGCTCGTACAAATTACAGATTCCTAGTATATCCAATGTATTCATCTGTGATCTGAAATGTTTATCATTGCAGTATATCTATATATGATATTATTTAGGCGTTGCTTATGTTTTACAGCCGCGCTAGCCCAGCCCCCGCTCTGTCGTTAGTTAAGTAACCTAACGGGTAATGAAGGGGCCCCATGGCGAATGCGAATGGCATAAGCGTACGTCATATTTTGGTTTTTTTCTGCAATGGTAGGATTAAATGATGGGATGCATTAAAAGAACTAATGCAAGAATATCACGCATTAAAAGAACTAATGCAAGATAATAAACCAAGTTAAAGTCATTGGAACACTTTCGAAAAACCACTCGGTTCTTTTCAAAATCAACTTTTAAATGCGGAGCTTGAGCCACTCCTTTTAAAAGCTATCTCGTTCCATCGACCAAATCAAGTTAACTACGTTCACGGTTTTGCCAAAACCATCCGTAGCCCTCCGTCGTTTCACATGAATAGTCAATAGTATTCAAGCTGTGTTTGTTGGCCAAAGTCAAGGCACAGTGATTGGTAGCTATTGGGTATTCATGTGCAGCATAGATAGATGCGTTGGTTTGGAACAGTCGCACTGCCTTGTTGGCCAAAGTCAAGGGTGGGTGCGGGTGGATTCAAATTAACCTGGAGAACGACGGGTAGAACTTGACATGTGACTTATGATTTGTTGGCCAAAGTCAAGGTCATAAGAGCATGTGGCAAAAATCCACATCGGGAGTTTCATAAGCACTGAAACTTGCTAGATTTGCATACCATTTGGAGTGTGATGATTCTGGTAGGATTCCTTCAGTTTCGTCACGCAATGATATTTGGATCCCGATCCTACTGTGAGTATATGCTACTCCTCGGGAAATTTCTCACTAAACGATCAATGCTATAAACCTAGTAGGTGCCTAGAAAGGTGTTAGCGGGGCTATGCCCCCAGGGAAAAGAGTTTCTTTAATTAAGGAACTTCGCGAAAGCGTTGGAAAACCTCCCTCGAAGTACCGACACCGGCCTGGCTGAACGGTTAAGCAAGTATTGTGCGGTGGGATTGATCCCGGCTAATTCTTCCTTTATGGTTTGAGGAGGGATTCGAGAAACAGTGGGAGCCATCCTGTTTAGACAAACTAAAAACCACTCTAAACTTGCAAGAGCATCATGCTGAGTGTTTCTTCTTCTTTCTCCTAATTGCAGCGACCAATCAACATGACTGGACTTAAGTTACTCCTAGATAAAAACAAACTGACAGGGCCAAACTACAAAGATTGGCTCAGGAATGTCAAGATAGCAATCACTTACGACAAGCTGGGGTATCTTCTTACCACCAAAGCTCCCCCTGTCCCTGGTCCAACTTCCAGCGTCGCGGATAAGGAAATCCGCAAGACTTGGGAGATTGATAGTGCGAAGGCCAAATGCCTCCTGCTTGCCTCGATGGACAACGAACATCAGAGGAGGCACGAGAATATGGACATGGAATCCATATTGCTTCATACAAAAGAACTGTATGGAGAGCAATCTCGTATCGCAAGATACGAAGCGTCGAAAAAGTTATTTTCGACAAGAATGGCCGTCGGATCATCAGTAGCCGAGCACGTGCTAAAGATGATCGGCTACATTGAGGAGCTCACGGACCTAGGGATCATATTGGAGAGTGAGCTATATACGGATATAGTTCTCCAGTCCCTTCCTTCCACTTACGCCCAGTTTATACTGAACTTCAACTTACAAGAAAAAGAGGTTGAACTTACAGAGCTCCTCAACATGCTGAGGAGCGCAGAGGGCACCCTACAGAAAGGTAGGGATACATCCACTTTGTTTGTAGGAGGATCATCTTCTTCTAGGTCCAAGGCGAAAGCCAAGGGAAAGAAGAAGAAGGCCCCCGCCAAACCAAGGGGCGGTGTTAGTAAAGTGGATACGAAGGGAAAAAGTAAAGCAACAAAGATAGCGGGGAAGCTTGTGGATAAGGAAGAATGCTTCTATTGTCATAAGAAAGGACACTGGAAAAATGATTGCAGGGCCTGGAAGGCCAGAACAAAGGAATTGAAGCAGGTTGCAGCTTCAGCTTCAGGTGTGTATGTTATTGAAAACTGTCTTTCAATAAACTCTATTTCCTGGGTATTGGATACCGGATCAGGATCTCATATCTGTAATTCTTTGCAGGCGTTGAGAAACCGTAGGGTTTTGAAGGCAGGTGACATGACCCTCAGAGTTGCGAACGGAGCTAGCATGGATGCTAAAGCCGTAGGGGACTATCACCTGGGAATGTCAGATGGACATGTTTTGGTTTTGCGTAATTGCTTTTTTGTACCCAACGCAACTTGTAATATCATTTCTGTATCTTTAGTTTCTAAAGAAGGTTATGAATTTGCGTTTGTAAGTAATGTTGTAAACATTCACCTTAATCAAGTTTTGATTGGGTCAGGTACATTGAGTAATGGTATATACGTGTTGAACCAACCACAGATTTTCAATGTCCAGAATACACACAAAAGAAAGTCTCCAGAAATAAATCAGACTTTCTTGTGGCATTGTAGACTGGGTCACATCAATGAGAGAAGGTTGACTAAGTTACATACAGAGGGATATTTGAATGCATTCGAATATCAATCGTATGCTACTTGTCAATCTTGTCTCAAAGAAAAGATGACAAAGACTCCGTTTACTGGACATGGAGTAAGAGCGAGCGAGCTCTTGGGACTCGTACACAGTGACGTGTGCGGTCCAATGTCTACACATGCGCGAAGCGGCCATTCTTACTTCATTACTTTTACGGATGACTTCTCAAGGTACGGTTATGTTTTCTTAATGAAACATAAGTCCGAAGCCTTTGGAAAATTCCAGGAGTATAAGAATGAAGTAGAGAAACAGATTGGCAAAAGTATTAAGATTCTAAGATCGGATCGAGGTGGAGAATACTTAAGTGCCGAGTTCCTGGACTACTTAAAAGAGAATGGTATTCTCTCTCAGCTTACTCCTCCATACACTCCGCAACATAACGGTGTATTGGAGAGACGGAACCGAACCCTATTGGATATGGTTCGGTCCATGATGAGTAACGCTGAGTTACCGCGATCATTCTGGGGATATGCACTAGAAGCAGCTGCATATCTCTTGAACAAGGCTCCCACCAAGACTGTGCCTACCACCCCATATGAGATGTGGACTGGGAAGAAACCCTGTCTTAAGTATCTTAAGGTATGGGGATGTCCAGCTTTTGTAAAAAAGCAGCTTGCGGACAAGCTTGAGGCACGCTCGGTACAGTGCAAGTTTGTGGGGGTATCCGAAGAACTCCGAAGGATATTTCTTCTACTGTGAAGAGGAACAAAAAGTTCTTGTTTCTCGTCATGCCTACTTCTTGGAAACTGAGTTTTTGGAAACCCAAATAAGTGGGAGCACAGTAGAACTGGAAGATATTCCAGAACCACGGACTATTACTGAAAGTTTAGTGGAACCAGAGGGTTCGGAAGAACAGGATATTCCTACGCCGCTCCGCAGAAGTAGTAGGCAGACTCATCCGCCCGAGAGATACTACGGTTTTCTCATAGACGGGGATAGAGAGGATTGCATGATAGATTATGATGAGCCTACTAGCTTCCAGCAGGCCGTTCAAAGCGTTGACTCAGTGAAATGGCTGGATGCAATGCGGACCGAGATGGAGTCCATGTACACCAACAAGGTATGGACGTTGGACATTGCTCCAGACGGGGTAAAACCCGTGGGATGCAAGTGGATCTTCAAAAGGAAGATTGGTGTAGATGGACAGGTTGAGACCTATAAAGCTAGGCTGGTAGCAAAGGGTTTTCGTCAAAGACCTGGCTTGGACTATGACGAAACCTTTTCTCCAGTAGCCATGCTGAAATCCATTCGGATCCTTCTTGCCATTGCTGCCTTCCACGATTATGAGATCTGGCAAATGGACGTAAAGACAGCTTTTCTAAATGGAAATTTAGAGGAGTGTGTCTATATAGACCAGCCAGAGGGTTTCATTCAGAGTGGGAGCAGCGGAAAGGTGTGCAAGTTGCTTAAGTCCATCTATGGACTAAAGCAGGCATCGCGGAGTTGGAACATCTGCTTTGATGAGACGGTCAAAGAATTTGTCTTTATCAAAAATCCAGATGAACCATGCATCTATAGTAGATTTGTAGCGAGAACTGTAGTATTCCTCGTTTTATACGTGGATGACATTCTCTTAATAGGAAATGATATTCCTATGCTACAATCTGTCAAGGGGTTCTTGTCACACAGGTTCTCCGTGAAAGACCTGGGTGATGCCTCGTACATTCTGGGTATCCGGATCTACCGTGACAGATCCAAGAGGATATTAGGACTTTCACAGTCCAGGTACATCGACACTATACTGAAAAGATTCAGTATGGAAGATTCCAAGCGCGGTAACCTGCTGGCTTGTCACGGGATCACCCTCTCTAAAGAGATGTCTCCCAAGACTGATTTGGAGAGGGATCGCATGTCTATTATACCTTACGCTTCTGCGGTAGGCTCTATAATGTATGCGATGTTGTGTACCAGACCGGATGTAGGCCGGTATCAGTCAAACCCTGGGGAGAAACACTGGATAGCAGTAAAGAACATTCTCAAGTACCTAAGAAGGACTAAGGAGATGTTCTTGGTGTATGGCGGAAAAGACCTCCAGATCGAGGCCTTTGCTGACTCCAGCTTCCAGAGTGACAAGGATGATTCCAAGTCCATGTCGGGCTTTGTCTTTACCCTCAATGGAGGGGCGGTGTGTTGGAAGAGTTCCAAACAAGAAACCGTTGCAGACTCGACGATGGAAGCGGAATACATCGCTGCATCTGATGCCGCAAAAGAAGCTGTCTGGATGAGGAAGTTCTTGAAAGAACTTCAGGTGGTTCCGTCCATTGTTGATCCAATACCTCTGTATTGCGACAACAACGGGGCTATAGCTTTAGCGAAGGAACCCAGGTCCCATCAGAGATCCAGGAACATCTTGAGGCGGTATTACCTGATCAGGGAGATCGTGGATCGCCAGGAGATCGAGGTTCGGAGAGTCGCTTCAGAAGATAACAATGCAGATCCATTCAACAAGGCCCTACCCCAGACTCAGTTCGAGTGGCTGATCGAGATGATAGGTCTTCGATACGCCAGTACATGGCCTTAGTGCAAATGGGAGATTGTTAGTGTATATGCCCTAGAGGCCATTACTGTATCATACTGGTTTGTATATTACTTAATGGAAGCTTGGGATATTCACCATGTATATACAATCTTGCTCAAAATAGTAGTATTCTACTTGGTTTGTTTCTACTTCAATGTGTACATGTGTTTATTTTTGTATATCACCTATACACATTAGTAGAGCCCTTAGGATCTTTGCTTGATTACCAGCGATGTGATGGCCGTCACACTAGTGGGGCTGGGTAATCTATAAGCACATCCTTATGCAGGTCCCTGGTTGCAGGACTATCGAGACAGGGCATCGATACTCCGGAGTAGACCAGCGCATGCGCTTCTCATCCCAGTATGGGAGACGGTCTGTCCCACAGCCGTCAGTACGTCGTACTTGAGATAGTATGCGGGTGCTCGTTAGGTTACGGGTACACTGGAAAGGACTCGTCGGGAACTGACTAGTTGGTATTATACCTATCGTCAGTTATCAGTTCCCAGGTGACATGAGTACAGCTTAGTCCGCTGACTTGACACTGTCACTTCGCCTCGAGTGTGTTCCCACTGTACTTTGATCACTACCCTACCACGGCTCAAAGGAGTCGTGCAAACAGGTAGTGGTTGGGTGCAGTCCCGAAGCATTTGGAGGCAGTGACGGTTAGACAGGATTCGTCTCTCCCGGTATTGGGGGTTGACATCGCGCTGTGTCTAGGAGAGCCATTACACGAGTAGTCCCTGGCCAGGGCAAACGAGATATACTGGTAGGTTTCCAGTGTTATCTCAGGGTGTTTTGGGCTTCGCTCCGGCACGACTTGTACCGCTATTGGGGGACTGACGTTTACCGCCCCCTAGGCCCGCCATGCGATGTATCAGACGAACAAACCGGACTGTACGGAGAATGTCACACTCAGGCTCAGTAGGAGTTCAGATGGGTTTCGCCTCGTCGGTCTTCTTGTCGGCATTACCTGGGGACCGTTACGCACAGTTAGTGCCGCTTGCGGTCTGTGGTTAAACCCACTGCCAGCGTAGTGTCGACTCTTTAGAGTCCCACACAGAAAGCTTTTCGCCTTTAGGCAAAAGAGTAGAGGTCGCATGGTATTGCGACAGGTCGCATGGTATTGCGACAGGTCGCATGGTTTTGCGACAGGGTTCGGTCACATCCGTGCACTTATGCGCGTACAGTGTCCGGACAGTTTACACTAGCGGGCTTTGGTTTAAGCCAGATCCTAGTGTACCTTATGGGATTGGATTTATCCAGTTTGCATTCGTGTTCCTCGGAACACGGATGCGGGTGTGTATGCACAGTTGACAGGGAGACAGAGGCAGTGGATTCTCATTAGGGTTGTTGACAGTTGACCGTTGACTATTGACCTTTTGATCAACCCTAATGAGAATTTGATATGTGATTAACTATTATATTAATTAAGTATTATGGTGACATGGTTGTTGACTTTTGTTGACTTTGTTGACTTGTTGACTTTTGTTGACTTGTTGACTTTGTTGACCGGTTGACTAGGCTTGAGTAGTTGACCATCATGATAACCATAGCCATCATTTCATGGCAAAGACTTTTTCTTGCTTGCTCATTTGTGTAAAATGAGTGCATGAAATGATATGGTTATGGTTGCTTCAACCATCACATAAGACTTTTGTTAGTATGATGAGTTATGATTGCTTTGGATTATGAGAGGGTGAAAGATAAAAGAGAGCCTCATTTCTTTCTTGCTCATTCTCTCTCTTGTTCTTGAGCTCTCTTGCTTTGCTCTCACCCTCAACCTCTTCCTCCCTCTCTTGATTCTATGGTTCTCTTGTCTCATAAGTTGAGAATCAAGAACCATAGATAAAATCCCATACAAACTCTTCTCTACTCATTCTAGTTCACTAGGTTTAGCAAACCAAGTGAACTAGTTTCTTCAAAGAACGAAGAAGGAGCTAAAGGTTGGAGCTTTCAGGTGGATCTATCTTCGGCGTACGGAGACGACGAGAAGAAGCCATTCCGGACCACCATCGGAGTTTGAAGACGAAGGAGTTCAAGACAAGCAAGGTATAACCCCCTAACCGAGTAGCTAGAAACTCATAGTTAGGTTGTTAGATAGATGTTTAACCAAGATCCGGGTTTTAGGTCCTTGTTACCACCTCCGTAAAAATCGTTTTTTACCAAATTCCGCATTCCCGTAAGTACCGGGAGAGGTAGCATGGACTTACAGCCTGTACAGTAATGGCATCTAGGGCATACATATAACTAACAGTAGAGAGTAAGGTGGTCTTCCTCGTATTGTACGTGGATGTCATACTCTTGATAGGGAATGATATTCCTATGCTACACTCGGTCAAGCTCTTCGTGTCACTTATGTTCTCTATGAAAGATCTAGGTGATGCCTCTTATATCCTGGGGATAAAGATCTATAAAGATAGAACTAAACGGATGTTGGGATTTTCCGAATCCAGATACATAGACACCATACTAAAAAGGTTTAGTATGAAAGATTCCAAGCGAGGTAATTTACCCACTTGCTCAGGAATCACTCTCTCCAAAGAGATGTCTCCCAAGACTGATTTGGAAAGGGCTCGCATGCAAGGGATACCTTATGCTTCGGCAGTAGGCTCTATCATGTATGCGATGTTATATACCAGACCGGATGTAGCATACACACTAGGTGTAGTGAGCAGGTATCAATCAGATCGTGGGGAGAAACACTGGAAAACTATGAAGTGTTGGGTTATGCCATCGCCCCGGTTATCAATCCGTAGCCAAATGCGGAACAAAAACATTAAAAAACCGGCGCTAACGGAACCCGATTCCCGGATCGAACCATTAACCCTATACTAGTTCTATGAAAGGAGTGTAGAGAGGTTATACCAAATGATCTGAGTCCTTCGGTCTTCAACTTCTGTCCCAAGCTCCTCGTGGCTTCCTTGATCAAGTTTGATCTCCGGTCTCCCCACATCGAAGAAGATCCACGTCGAGATTATGTAATACGGGCTCCGACCTCAAAACTGAAGCAACTCGAGTATCTAGTTTGCTAGCCTAGATAGCTAAGATGAAGTAGAGTGTGTTTGTGATTACTTTGTCTCAATACACCCTAGATTTCTCAACACATGAGACATGTAGGGTGGAGGTTGAAGAAGATGCCATGAGGTGATGAATGTGAGCTCAAGAAAAGACCAAGTGAAGAAAGTGAGTGTTGTGAGATATATTTTTGTGAGCAACTAAAGAAAAACACCACAAGAAAAGATCTACCTTTGCCACAATAATATTGCACCAAACTCACACAAAATATCTAGCATGTCACAATGAATCACTCATGACTCATTCCATGACTCAACACCCTAAGTCACCAAGTGCACATGCATGAATCAATGCATCAAAGCAAAAATTCACACTCACACTTTCCACCTCACTAAACATTTAAACTAAATGTTTAATAGAAAAAGAAATGGCATATTCTAAAGTAATCTCATAACAAATTACAAGAATACCCCTCATCCGTATATACATACCTACATCCGTATTCCGACTAAATACGAATACAACGAGTCAAAAATAATCCAACAATATAATACTAGGATCCGGCTTAAACCAAAGCCCACCAGTATTATCCGTCCAATCATGATCCATGCACAAGTGCACGTATATGATCGAACCCTGCAATAAAACCATACGGCCTCTACAACGTTTCGCCCGAACCAGGAAAACCCTCTGTGTGGGACTCTAAAGACTTGTCAATACGCTGGCAGTAGGTTTAACCACAAGAACGTCAGTGGCACTAGCTGTACGCAACGGCTACCCAGGTATGGAACGAAAGGGAGGCCGATGAGCCAACTCATCCTAAAACCCCTACTGAGCATAACAGTGACAATATCCGTACAGTCTGGTCCGTTTGTCTATGAGTATCGTATATCGAGTCTAGGGGGATAAAGTTAGACCCCTAATAACTTGACATTCATTGTCGGTTTGAAGCCCATCACCGCCCGAGAAACTACTGATCCGAATCAGTAATTATCGACTACCTTGGCCAAGGATTTCTGGTGATGGCCACCCGTGCACAACGCTGTTGCGCCACGGCAGCGCCCCGGCCGTCTATCCGAGGCCAAAATGCGGAATCAAAATTTTTCTTTAACTTTAAACTGGCGCTACCGCGGACAATATACCCGGATCGTGACCATTAACCGATACTAGCAAACAAGAGAAAGGGTGAGAGATATACCGAGTGATCCGAGTCCTCCGGTCTTCTCGTCATCGTCCCAATCTCCCGCGGAAAGTCCTGTCTCCATATCGTCGCCTCCTCGCCGGAAGGGCACCACATCGTCTGCATCTTTTACGGGCTCCCACCTCAATACCGAGGCAACTCGGGCACGAAGCTGGCAAGTCGACGTGCCCAAGATTTGCTGTAGAATGTAGTGTAGATGATGCTTATCTCATTTGGGGTAATGAAGTTGCCATTGGATGGAGGGAAGAATCAAAGAACTTTGGAGAGAGGGGTTTTATCATTTTGGAGTATCCAAATGAGATGAACTAATTTTCCTCATGAAAAATGAAATCCTCTCTCTCCCAATCAAGTGGCCCGCCCCTCTTGTGTGAGAATGATCAAGTGAAACCAAGAAGGGAGGTAAGTGTAGGATAAAGAGAATGGTGACCACATCATAAAGCAAAGCTCCCATCATAACACAAATCAATCCTAATCTTTCTAATCTCATAAAGCAAGGAAAAGACTAAGAAAGCATCTCATCATGAAAAACTATCATGATGCCACCAATATGCAAGATACCCCCTTCCACAAATGTAATTTGCAAAACTGCAAATTACCCCCTCCATCGGAAAAGTCCGGCCGGGAAGGAACAAAGGAAAACCGGCCGGAACGGAATGCAAACTGGCAACCTCAGAAAACTGGTCCCGTAATAAATTACAGGAAAACCCCAAAACTATGCATACACACCCGCATCTGTATTCCGACCGGATATAAATACAATGAGACAAAATCTACACTGTACTAAAACTAGGATCCGGCTTAAACCAAAACCGGCTAGTAATATCCGTCCGATCCTGATCCGTGCAATACCGCACATATCAGATCGAACCCTGCCATATATCCATACGGCCACAAGTACAAACCGTCCGATCCTGATCTGTGCAATACCGCACGTATCTGATCGGACCCTGCCATATCTCCATACGGCCTCTACAGCGTTTCGCCCGAAAGCTTGAGTAACTGTAAGTGTGGTGGACTCTAAAGACTCGTCAATACTATGGCTGTGGATTTAACCACTAGCACGTCAGAGGTATTAGCAAATACGTGACGGGCCACCAGCTATTGACCAAAGGGGACGTCGATGAGCGAACTCATCCTGACACCCTACTGAGCCTGTCAGTGACAATATCCGTACAGTCCGGTCCGTTCGTCTATGAGCATCGCATGTCGGGCCTAGGGGGTTGGTAAAAGTCACACCCCCAAAAGCGGTACAAGTCGTGTCGGAGTGTCACTACTACAAATAGGGGTTGCCCTTACGGATAAAGGAATCCGTAGGGGCAACTTTTTATTACCCCTACGGATTAATCCGTAGGTGCCCACTGTTGTCCCTACGGTTTTCTACATTTTAATTTAAAAATATTTAATCATAATTTTTTGTTTGGCCCTACGGAGCCGCAAACAAAGAACCTACGGGTAAGTCCTTAGGGGCATGTATACGGGTTAGTAATAAAAAAAAGGCACAGAAAATCCCTCACCGTTCCCAAAATTTCCTTCTCTCTTATTCTTCCGCGCCTCGCAACGACCGTTCCCGCGTCTCGATCCCGATCTCGTCGCCAATTGCGTCCTCATCCTGACCTCGCCACCGCAACCGTGCTTGACTCGTCGACTTCCACGTCGCAACCGTGCTTGACTCGTCGCCGATCGCATCGTCGACTACTGGCCTCCTCCGTCGTCTCCTCCACCGCGGTTAGTAAATCTCCAATTTTTACTTCTAATTTAATACTTTTATTTCCCTCTTTCGATGATGTTAGAGGTAGGGTTCAGGGATCAGGGTTCGGGTAGGGGTGGCATCGGGTCAGTTAGGGTTAGGGTTCGATTAGGGTTGGGGTTGGGGTTAGGGTAAGGGTTTGGTTGGGGTTGGGGTTGGGATTAGGGTTCGGTTGGGGTTGGGATTGGTGTTGGCCGGGTTGTGGTTAGGGTTAATCAGTTAGGGTTAGGGTTATGGTAATTAGGGTTAGGGTTAGTGTTAGGGTTAGGGTCATGTTTAGGGTTAGAGGCTATGGTTAATTTGGGTTAATTACAGTGTAAGGTTAATTTGGGTTAATTAGTGATAATTTGAAAAGCTTAGGGTGTTGATTAGGCTTAATTTGGTTAATTTGGGTAAATTTGGTTAAGTTTGGGTTGATTAGGGTTAATTAGGTTAATTTGGGTAAATTGGGTTAATTAGTGATAATTTGTGTTAGGGTAACAATTATGGTTAATTGTGATTAATTAGGTTAATTTGGGTTATTTAGGTTTATGGTACACTAATTTATTTAGTAGGATACACTAGTTCATTACAATAGGATACTCGATGACAACATAAACGTACAACTTTACCACAAACGCAAGAAAAATTTACCCTAAACATGAAATTTCGAACTCTTAATAACGAAACGTAAACGTAAAACTTATTCATGTTAAATGTTCAAGTTAAAACCAATATATGATACTCGATGATAATATGAAACCTTCATATTCCTATCGATACCCATATATGAAACTAAAAGCACCACTTAGTCCCCCTCTATCGGTTAACATACGTGCGATGCTCGTCGTGAGCTAGAACTATACGAAGGTTGTTAAATATCGGACAGTATAGCTCGATACTAACAACCGTCGTATACTCTAGGCGACGAGAAAATTCAATCGTATGGTAACCCATAGATTTGTCCCGTGTGGACAAGTTAAGAATGTATAAAGCAAACGCCTTCATTCACTTGTGTTTTCATCCGTTTCGAGATATTTCGTCGGTACCTTTCCGCTGGTTCTCCGTGTACAAAGATAGATTAGATGTTCATTTCAACGTTGTTTCACAGCTTTGAAATGATTATCTATTCTATTACAGTGTACTCGGAGAACAGCGGGGAGGTGCTGCCGAAATTTACTCGAAACGGTTGAAAGCACAAGTGATGGGCGTTCGCTCTATACATTCTTAATGGGATAGAAGCCTACCCCCGACAGCCGGAACACATACATAAAAACGCATAATTAGAGAGCGATTCGAGATGTTCGGGTTAAAACCAATATATGATAATATGAAACCTTCATATTCCCATCGATACCCATATATGAAACTAAAAGCGCCACTTAGTCCCCGTCTATCGGTTAACATACGTGCGATGCTCGTCGTGACCTAGAACTATACGAAGGTTGTTAAATATCGGACAGTATAGCTCGATACTAACAACCGTCGTATAGTCTACGCGACGAGAAAATTCAATCGTATGGTAACCCATAGATTTGTCCCGTGTGGACAAGTTAAGAATGTATAAAGCAAACGCCTTCATTCACTTGTGTTTTCATCCGTTTCGAGATATTTCGTCGATACCTTTCCGCTGGTTCTCCGTGTACAAAGATAGATTAGATGTTCATTTCAACGTTGTTTCACAGCTTTGAAATGATTATCTATTCTATTACAGTGTACTCGGAGAACAGCGGGGAGGTGCTGCCGAAATTTACTCGAAACGGTTGAAAGCACAAGTGATGGGCGTTCGCTCTATACATTCTTAATGGGATAGAAACCTACCCCCGACAGCCGGAACACATACATACAAACGCATAATCAGAGAGCGACTCGAGATGTTCGGGTTAAAACCAATATATGATAATATGAAACCTTCATATTCCCATCGATACCCATATATGAAACTAAAAGCGCCACTTAGTCCCCGTCTATCGGTCAACATAACGTGCGATAATTTATTCTTTTCAACGACAAACGCACACACAAAGCATATACATGAATTTTCTCCTTTGTCAGTAACTATCCCGTTCTTATATTTCTCAATATAGTCAGCATAACCTACAATTTATATGTTATTCAGTCTAACATGGCCCATGAGTACGTCAGAGTTAAGGACTGGATGTATGTGGATTGGAAACAACGTATGCAACCTAAGTTTGTCGCAGGAGTTGCTGCTTTCCTTGAATTTGCACGAGCACATAATAAGATCATAATAGAGAAGATTCTCTGTCCGTGCGATAGATGTGGCAATAAGTACTGGCAGAAGGTAGAATTGGCAGAGCTTCATATTGTAAAACATGGGTTTACTAGACTTTATTCAATTTGGAAATATCACGGGGAAGGAGAAGAATGCAGTACTGCGGTAGAAGAAGGAGAACACGATAATGAGGCAGGAGAAGAAGAAGAATTCGGTAATACGGCAGGATACGGAAATTTATTTCCATCAGAAGAAATGGAGGATATGGTAGAGGCTGCCCTAGGTGAATCTATTCGTACCGAAGATGACATTCCTTCCGGTCAAGGACCGCGTGCGGATAAATATGAAAATTTCATGAATGATGCTAGGAAACCAATTTATGAGAATGCGAAGTATTCCACCCTCTCATGGTTCGTCCAACTTTTCCAAATTAAGTGCCTAAATGGATGGAGCAACAAGTCATTCACAATGCTTCTTTCGTTCTTGAAAGATTCTATGCCTCCGGGAAATAATGTGCCCGAAAGCTGGTACGAAGCCCAGAAAATGATGTCTGATTTGGGTCTAAAGTGCGAGAAGATTCAAGCATGTCCTAAAAATTGCGTGTTGTACCGGAAAGAGAATTCAGATTTGAAAGAGTGTCCAACATGCGGAGAGGCCAGGTATAAGCCGAAAGATTCTGATAAGAAGCCTGATATACCTGTGAAGATAGCACGATATTTTCCCATAACACAGAGGCTACAGAGGCTATTCAGGTGCAAGAAAACAGCCGAGGCAATGATTTGGCATCACCGTGCTCCTCCAAGCGAAAATGGAAAAATGAGCCATCCAAGAGATTCACCGGCATGGAAGGATTTCGATAGGAGGCACACAATATTCAGTAGCGATCCTCGCAATGTCCGGCTCGGACTGGCTGCCGATGGCTTCTGCCCATTCAACTATATGGCTGGAAGTCACAGTACATGGCCCGTTGTAATGATAATTTATAATCTGTCGCCTTGGTTGGCTATGGACCATTCATACTTTATGATGCCTCTTCTTATCGACGGACCAAACTCACCGGGGAACAATATCGACGTCTATCTCCGACCTCTGATTGAGGAGCTGAAAACTTTGTTCATTGATGGTGTAGAGACATATGATTTAAACACAAATACAACCTTCATACTGCGTGCGGCTTTAATGTGGACAATTAATGACTTTCCTGCGTATGGAATGCTTTCAGGTTGGTCCGTACATGGTCACAAAGCATGTCCTCATTGCCATGAACACACAACATCAAAATTTTTGAATTTTAGCAGGAAGGTTTGTTATTGCGGCCATCGACGTTTTCTGCCTCCAGACCACCCCTATAGGTTAGACACGGTTCACTTTGATGGTCATCAGGAGCTTCTTGGGCCTCCATCCCCATTGTCCGGAGAGGACGTGACTGCTAAATGGGATGGTTACAATAACGTGACCTTCGGGATGGATCCGACGAGACAGGTCAAACCACAATATTGGAACAAGTTAAGCATTTTCTTCGAGCTTCCGTACTGGTCTACAAATTCAGTGCGTCATTGTCTGGACGTCATGCATATAGAGAAGGGAGTATCAGAGCACATACTTAACTTGCTTCTGTGTAAAGACGGGAAATCGAAAGACAACATGAATGCCCGGATGGATCTACAAGAGTGGGGAATAAGAAGTGAACTGCACCCTAAACCGGTAGCGGGTAAACCGGGCAAGTTTGTACTTCCCAATGCCGCTTATCATATGTCACAACCGGAGAAGAAAAGATTCCTGCAGGTGTTGCATGATTTGAAAGTCCCCACAGGTTTCTCAGGATCATTCAGCAAGAAAATAAAAATTGTGAAAGGCAAGATCGATGGGCTGAAAAGTCATGACCATCATGTTATCGTGGAGCACCTTCTTCCATTAGCCCTCAGGACATCTCTCCCTGACTCGGTTGGTCTAGTAATCAACGACCTATGTTGTTTTTTCAGGGAGTTGTGTGCTAAAACGCTGGAGGTTGCGACGCTGGATAAACTAGAAAATTCTATTGCGTTGATACTTTGCAAGTTTGAGCGTATTTTCCCACCGTCATTCTTCGATATCATAATACACTTGACGGTTCATCTTGCAACTGAGGCGAAATTAGCCGGACCGGTACAATATCGATGGATGTATCCCGTCGAGAGGTACGTTAAATTTTTCGTTTCGCGCAATTTATAAATTTATTTTTGTCATGTATGCCCGTGTTTATTTATTCAACATATTCTCATTAGGTACCTTTACACTCTTAAGAAGTATATACGCAATAAAAATCGACCAGAGGGTTCTATCATGCAAGGTTATCTTCTTGATGAAGCAACCACATTTTGTTCCCGCTATCTGGACGAGAACATTGAGACAAGGCTTAACCGACCACGAAGAATTCAAGACGGGCCATATGGTAAAGCCGAGTATAAGAGGGTAGACACTATGTTTATCAACAAGATATACCGGTTTATCTTGCTTAATTACGTATGTCTTGAACAAATTAGAGAGTAAGTTTTTTTGGATTAATTGTTATATCTGTGTTTTTGTGTGTATGAAATGACATAATATTAATGTCACAATTATTTGTCGAAAACAGAACTCATTTTAACGAGGTACGTGAGGGGCATCCTGATTGGAACGAAGAGCGTTTGGAAAAATACCATCAGGATAATTTTTGTGATTGGGTCACAGTGCATGTAAGTTATTCGAATTACATTTTATTGCTATCAGTTTTAATCTAAACTTGTATCGTTATGTATTTATCGTAAAATTTGTTTTGTTAGATCCACGATCCGAACTTGTCTGCATCATTTGAGAGTGATTCAAGATGTTTAGCTCAATTTCCTAGTATGGAGGTTGCACATTACAAAGGATTTGGTGTCCTTAGATACAAATTCGAAGTTAAGGACATAGAAACATCTAGAATCACTCAGAATAGTGGGATTGCGACGGTAGGATCGGACGGTGTGATTTACTATGGGTACTTAAATTTTATACTCGGCATCCACTATCCTGGACGATCAGAACCCTTTTATATATTCCACTGTACTTGGTACGATCCGCGAACCGATACAGACAGGTGGAGAAGCAGTCTTGGGACTTGGAAAGATGAATATGGATTGACCAGTGTGAACACACTTCGATTTTACGGTCAGGACGATCCGTTTATCTTTCCGAACCAAGCGTTCCAAGTATACTACTCACAGTGTTTGAAGCATCCGGGGTGGAGTGTTGTATGCCGATGGAAACCTAGAGATGTCTACGATGTCCCAGAATACGAGGACAGCGATGAGGACGAAGAAGAGAGAAGGCTTAAAGTGCTCCGACCGTCTGTTTCGAAGGACGGGTTGTCTTCGACCGATCATGAAGTTACGTGGGTTAGAAATGACATCGACGATGAAATCCAAGTAGATATGTATGATGCGCCCACGAAACGAAAAAGGTTATCAGTAATGTTATATTATTACTTCACATTTTACGCTCTAGATCATATATAGACAATACTTTTAATGATTGTCTAATGCGTCCACGAACCGTTTATCTAGATTTGATGACGATATCGGGAGCAGCGAGGGGCGGCAGGAGCTCCAGCCGCGGCAGAGGCAGAGGCAGAGCGGTTCTGCCGCCCGGAGAGCTCCGTAGGGAGCTTCAGAGGGCCGGTCTTGCACCCAGATCGGAGACCCCTTCGGATGCCTCCTTCCGTGTGGATTTTGCTACACATCCAGGTATACTACACGCATATCCATTTTCAATTTAATATTACAGATATTCATGCCTGTTTATGTCGAAATTACTTATATTGTCAATGTTTGATTGTCTAGTTGTTGGTGATGCGTCCACATCTGGGACAGAGGCCACCCCCGCTCCTCCAGGTATGTTTATATATCATATAGTGTATGTATATTGATTTATAATGCTATATCATAAATATACACATTCCTTTTGCTCTTACTTAGCAATTTTTATTATTGTCTAGCTGTAGGTGGTGACACCACCGCACCTGCGGGTATGTTTATATCTCCTATAGTGCATGCATATTGATTTAGAACGTTATATTATTGATCTACACATTCTTTTTGCAATTACTTATAAAATCTATTTTTAATTGTCTAATTATAGGTGGTGCGTCCACACCTTCCACAGGGGCCACTCCTACCGCTTCCGTACCCTCCGCATCGTCTGTAGGTTAGTATGAATAAATTTAAAATTTTTATTTATTTTACATATGCTATATAGAATAAATATGAACTTTATGGAGATTTAGCGTCGATGTTTATTTTATAGTTGGAGGGGATGCGTCCGGGTCCGGGACCCCGGTTGTTCCTCACCGGAGGATCTATCATCCCGCTCGTGCTGCTGCTCGGGCCCAGGCTCGTGCGCTAATCACCGGAGGTATATATCACACTTGAATTTTTGTTTAACCTTGATTTCTTAATACAACTTTGTCTTATTATTGATTGTCTTGATATTTCGTGCAGACGCAGGGCCTCTCCATCCCCAGAGGGGGACTCGAGGCCCGAATCAGTCCCATAGGCTGAGGCCTGATAGAGCTAGGGGGGAGGCAGCATTCCCCCTATTTTTTACCCTTGACTATCGCTATACCGGTCCTCATGCCGAGAGGTTCGGCCGGTATTTGGGAGACGAGAGCCGGATCGTGAAGAACTATCCACTTCACGTTGAGTGGGGCGAGCAGCGCCAGCGCTCATTCGCCCTCTTCTTTGATCAGGCTCAGGTATGTATTAATATATATTTTCATTTGATCTATCCAATATATTTATTATTAACACTTGCAATCTAATAACAATGTTTTTTTTTGTATTTTCAGTTGGATTACGATTTTCAGCCTGTAGCCGACCCTGATCACTCGGGGAGGGTGCTCGACCTTCATGCTCTGTACAATGGCCTGATGAAGAACATGCAGGCCAAGGTCCGATACAACAGGAATGAGCTGAAGGCCGACTGCTACTCCCTATGGATAGTGACCCCCGAGGCAGAGAGAGCGGCCCTCCTATCTACTCCGGCGTTTGCGAGAGTCGACGTAGAGACATGGCCTCTATTGTGCGCTTATTTCGACTCCGAACGCAAACAAGTATGTATTTTTAATTTAATTCATTATTTATGATATAATTTATTTCTTTGTGTTTCTTAATTAGAAAACTAAATGTTAATGCGTTGTGCAGAAACAGGCCGCTCAGAATACGGAGAACAGGAAGTCGGCGAAGAGGGGTCGCCCCACTTACACAGCTGGCTCGAGGAACATTACTCGAGTCATGGAGTTATCGGTAAATTAAGAGTTATTCTCTAATATTCTGCAATATTAAGAGTTATTCTCTAATATTTCTAATATTAAGAGTTACTTTCTAATATTGCAGACATCTCGGACCGTGGCGTCAGGTGGTACACCGAGCGTGCTGTCCGCATATCTTGCCGTCCACGGCACCTCGACAGATCCCGCCACGGGCGAGCTTCGATGTCCCGACGTCGCTACCCAGGAGTACTGCGTAAGTGTTAATATTTTCTCTACCCAAATTTGAAATTTTAGTTTTGGAAGGTTCAAGTTTAAATTTTATACTTATACTTTACTGCTTAATGTGGGTGTAGGAGCGGGTGGTTGAGCAGGCCCAGGCCTCGGGGATCGATTTTACCGGACAGAACGATCCGAGGCTGCTGACCCCAGTTCTGGACGCCGCACACGGAGGGCACCACGGAGGTTGGGAGAGAGGCCGGGGATTGGGCCCTAGCAGGGCCCATATGAGGTTGGACTCCACCCCGGCGGTTACTTCCTCCGTCTCCAGTGACCGGCATGTCCATCAGGAACTGGATAGCTTGAGGGCCACCGTTCAGGAGTTGAAGGAGATGCTGGTATGTATACTACTTTATAGTAAAATATCATTTCATATTATATACATATCAACATATCCATACTTAGTACGTAGCTTGAGCTTATTTGGTTTTAGACTTAAGTTTGATTAATCATACATACATATGTAATTAAAATAAACAACGCTTTTCCAAACTAGATATCCAAACAGGGTTTCGAAATAACTTAATAATGAAACGAATTCGAATAATACACAGTTCTTACACGCTTCTTACCCACGTTATGTCCAGACGCGACAGGGTAGATCGGCCGAGCCTCCACATGCATCTCCTTCGGCTGCGGCTCCGCAAGCTACTACATCGGCTGCGGTTCCGCAGACAGCTCCTGTAGCTCCACCGCCCACTCAGACTCCCGCAGCCGCGGCTCCGCAAGCGACTACCTCGACGGCGGCTGCGCAGACCACATCGCCAGCTCCACATGCCGCTCAGACTCCCTTATATGTAGCATTGGAGAGTGTATTTACCGAGGAGCAGGCGCGCGTTATTCGAACGTTATTCGGAGGTGGAGCTGGACCGAACTAATGTAGCTTTTTGGTTCTTATTTTTTGAAACATGTATTTATTTATATCACACTGTACTACATTTTGAAACGATATTGATATTGGTTTGTATTTATATCATATTCAGTTTTTGGGTTTCTTTTGTATATTATGTATATGCGTGAGATGTGATTATGAATACTGCAATATATGATTTGATTGATGTATATAGTATTGTGCACAGGGCGGGAAAAAATCTAGCAGCCCATTTTTTAAAAAAAAACACAGACAATATGTACCTACGGATTACGCCGTAGGTACACATGTTGCCCCAACGGAGTTATCCGTAGGGGCAAACTATCAGGAAACCTGATATTTTCCCACCTGATATCAGTGCAGGGTGTTGTGGGTGCCCCTACGGATATGTCCGTAGGGGCCACTGTTTATTCCCTACGAATTTATCCGTAGGGGCAAAATATCAGGTTTCCTGATATTTTTTCCCCCGATCTCAGTGCAGTGTGTTGGGAGTGGCCCCTACGGATTGAACCGTAGGGGCTACTTTATATCCCCTACGGAGGTATCCGTAGGGGTCTAAAAAGGACCTACGGGTATATCCATAGGTATATACAATATATTCAAAAAAAAATTACATATATGATTTTATTACCCCTACGGGGTACTCCATAGGGGCTATAGCACCTACTGATATATCCGTAGGGGCATAAATTTGTCCGTAGGGGCAAGTTCAGGGCCTCAACTTGCACCTGCGGCCTTTGCACCTACGGGGTCTTTTTTCTCCCCTACGTATATATCCGTAGGGGCAGTGGGTTGCCCCTACGGATAAATCCGTAGGGGCAACCCTTATTTGTAGTAGTGTGTAGCCCAGAACACCCTGAGATACTACTGGAATACCTACCAGTAAATCTCCTGCCTCGGCCGAGGGCTTTGTGTAATGGCTCTCCTAGACACAGTGCGACCTCACCCCCAATACCGAGAGAGACGAACCCCTGAAGATCCGCTCACTGCCTCCTTGTGGCTCGGGACTGTACCCAACTAAAACCTGTTTGCACGACTCCTTTGAGCCGTGGTAGGGTAGTAATCAAAGTACAGTGGGAACTCACACGAGACAAATGACGATCCCCAGGTCGATGAACTAACCTGTATACATGTCACCAGGAAACTGCTATCTGACGTCAGGTATAAGACCAACTAGCATGTTCCCGGCGAGTCCTGTCCGGTGTGCTCATAACCCAATGAGCACCTGTATACATCTTAGGTGAACCAACTGACACCAGTGGCTTGTGAGACCGGCCACCGCCCCTCGTCGGGGTCTCGACTGTATACACTAGTCTACTCTGGAGAATCGATGCCCTGTCTCGAAACTCCCACGACTAGGGACCTTTTAAGGATGTGCTTATAGACCACCAGCTCTCACGTATATGATCGCCATCATACTGCTGGCAGTCAAGCAAGAATCCTAGGGGCTCTATCAGCGTGTAATAGCGACCTGTAAGGTCACCTGAAGCAGTACACGATGATAAAGGTAAACCAGATAGCATACTATCATCTCGAGTAAGACTGTCCTACTGGGATAGGTCCTCCCTCAATCATTGCAATCACGTGCCTGTGATCCAATAATTGACTCTGAGGGCACTATCTCCAACAATCTCCCACTTGCACTCAAGACTAATTATTGCGATGTCGCATACTCACAGCCCGTGTGATACCGAACACCCAACTCCTCTACTAGTCAGTCTCACAAAGCTCGTTTGCGAAAATATTGCGTTCGAGGAATAGCCTCAGTGAGTGGATCCGCTGTGAAGTTTCTTTCTATGTCTCTCTATATCTCAAGTTTGTAGAGAAAACCATCTCACGAAATGAGCAATACCTGTCTTAGAGTATGTCTGGATACCTGATGGGACCTAGCTCATAAATGAACTCCAAATCCAAACTTCTTAGACTGTATCGATAACTGAACTTAATCAGTACCCAACGCCATGCCTCCCTCAGTATTGCCTTGGACCACCTATCCAAAATACTGCCCCTCGTCAGAAGGAGAAACTATAACTCTGACAGCCACTCTGCCATCCATGTCACCTTGGAAGCCTGGAGTGATAACCGTCTCCTAAAAGAGGCTGTCGTTATCACATCCCCAGGACACGAACTTATGTCCTAAAACTGCTTCCGATTGTTTCTCCAGGATTGGATTAATATCAATTTATTGCATCTACTGCAAGAACAACATCTGGTGTGGTACTTGACATCTCATGATTGACTCAATTGCCTAAGAAAGTGATCTGTCAATCATGCGTATCCCTCTCCCCTTTAGTCTGTAAGACACCTTTAGAGAGGGTGACTCCATCACCTGCAGGTGTACTACCGTGCCAGGAGTCGTCCATTCTAAATACTCATAGAATACTGTCAAGGTACCCAGATTAGGAAACCACCCAAATCTAGATCTAAAACCATAGAACGAGTAACCAGAATGTCTGATATAATTTCCAAGTCCTGTGTGGAGAAACCACTGTGTGACAACCAAAGTATGACCGATCGTAGTACAGGAGTTTCCTTTCCTACTCTGTGTATGTCATCCAAAACCAGGACATCACACCCTACTACCTTCTCAACAGATCCATCCCCTATTCTGATGACGTCAAACCTATGACTGTCATGTCAGAAATAGATGATCTATCTCCGCTATATCTGCTTTAGTCTATAAATAGACATAAAGAAAGAAAAGGGCAGCTATTGTGACAGTCATTTGGATTAATGTTGTCGTATCTTTTTATTGTTGTAAACATTTGGATTAATGTTTACAAATGGAAATTGTGAGCTAGAAATAATGATTAAGTGCATTTATTGTGACACATGCAACCTAGTGACTTATGGTCTCTTTTATTGTGCATATGTCACATTATGTGATGGATTTGTGAGTTGAAATGAGAGGTAGAGAGAGAAGGGCAGCCATGGTAAGGGGTTGGCTCTTGTATTATTTTTGAGACTCATTCTCATTTCATCACACAACACACTAAAGAAAGAAAAGGCTTCTTCTTCTTCTTCTTTCTCTAGCTCACTACCTCCATTAATGGCATCATCTCTAACCTCCATCCATACACTCTCATGTGATGAGAATCAATGGATGCTTTAGACAAAGTGATCACACACATTCTCTACATCGCCTTGGACACGTCGGCTAGCGAACTTCGTACCCGAGTTGCTTCGGATAAAGCGGGAGCCCATAAAAAGACTCGAAGATGTGGTGTCATTTCCGACGAGGAGATCTAGCTCGGAGATGTCGCGAGGAGCTTGGGATGGTGGCCAAAGACCGAAGGACACGGATCGATCGGAATAGCTTTCCAACCCTTTCTCTAGTTGCTAGTTATAGATTAATGGTTCGATCCGGGTTTATAGTGTATGATAGCGCCGGTTTCAAGTTTTGAAAAAGTTTTCTTTTCCGCATTTTGGCCGCAGACAGACGGCCGGGGCGCTACTGTAGACTTACATGGTATCAGAGCCATGCCATTAACCTTTACTAGCTTGCTCTAATGTGTTTAGAACTTCGATCGAACGAAATTTCCAAAACTGCATTTCCAATACTGAATTTTCTGTCGAATTTTTATTGTCGTCGAAAAATTATTTTGTGTATGTCAGAAAATCAGGCAGGGTTTTTTATGAGCACTGTAGAAATTTGGTAGGACGATCCCACAGCAACGCCACAGAACCGCGGCCTTACCCTCGTTTTGGCCGCGGTTCCGCCGCAGTTCTGGGGCTTCATCGCACCAACTTTCTTCAGGTGGTCTGTGACTTGGAAATGGGGTTTCTGGTAATTTTATTTTTGGCCCAGATTATTTTGAGTACTGGGAATTGTACTTGGGACCCACTTCGGGAAATTTTGTCGATCGAAAATTTTAAACATGTTAGTTCACAGTATTTACATTATATCTGCGACCGTGAATGTCATTTGATCGGTAAATCTTGTCTAATTGTTATAGTTCTTTTAGACGGATTTGCGAACGTGGCATTCACGTTGATGTTCTGTGTTGTGTTGTGATGTTGCGGATTTGTCGTGGTGGATAGCCTGGATGCAATGGTAGTACAGTTTGGTTATATTTGTACATTTGATATTGCGGGGCGAGCGTCCGACATGTAGACTGCCGTTACTGCCTGTTTGTATATTATTCTTTTAGGGCACGACCGGGCTGAGGTCGATGTACCCGTTGTATATTTTACTTTCTGTACTAGGATTGCCCCGCGGTTGGGTGCACGGATAGACAGGTTCTAAAGGGCAACGAGCCCGCATCTCATGGCTTTAAGACGGAGGGGGCTTCACTCTAGAATTGGCGGGCTATTCGCCGCACTCGTAAGGGGTACAGGTTGACCCAAGGAGGGGTGCTTAAGTTACCGGATTCCGTGAAGTGCTGGGTGGTCCATTCACTTTGTTGAAGGGGGCTGCCTCGCTTCAGGTTTTGGCGGGTAACTTTCCGCGCCCGTAGGGGTCTAGGATTTCATTGCATGGGCTATCCACACGACTAGGGGAGCGTCGGATTTCAGTAGCGGCTCTATGAAACACTGGGATCCCAGATTATCTGTATTGTTCTGTGATGTTGCATTTTATCACGCCTGGAGCGATTATTATATATTTCTATATATATACTAGTAGATGTTGTATATGTTTTACACCCGCGCTAGTCCAGTCCCTGCTCTGTCATTAGTTAAGTAACCTAACGGGTAATGACGGGACCTAGTGGCGAATGCGGATGGCATATAAGTACATCATATTTTCGTTCTTTTGTGATGTGATTAATTGATGGGACTGCATTGATTCGGATCAATGCAAGCTAAACAAACCTATTCTGATGTTGTTGGAACATTTTTCAAAAAGCTGTTATTGTAAGGACGTTTTCTTTTGTTTTGCACAGTGGTATTCGGTTATGAATATCCAGCACCTCAGACGACGAGGCAAGGGACGAGATCCCATCACCGGGAGTGACCCCTTGGACAGAAGTTTGCGTCAGAGTAATAACTTCACTATAGTCGATTACTTTTTTCTTTGCATCGTGGTATTCAGTTGGAATATCCTGCACCTCATTCTACGGGGAAAGAGCCGAGATCCCTTCACCGGGAGTGACCTCTTTAGCAAAGCTTTTCGCCACTATATTTTTATAAAAAGCTATCCGGTTCCTTCAACGATATCAAGTTCATTACGTTAAAGGTTTTTCGCCAAAAACCAACCGTAGCCCTCCGTCATTTCAGATTAGTATTGCTTAGTATTCGTGCTACGTATGTCGTGCTCAGCCGAGGCGTAGTGTGCGGTAGCTCTGTAATGCTTTTCTGTCTTATGGATATGTGATTGGTTAGGACAGTCGTACGGTCATTTTGGCTCAGTCAAGGACTCATGCGGGTGGGTCTAATGCAATCAAGATATGACGGGTTGAACTTGGCTAGGATCCTTTGATATGTTGGCTCAGTCAAGGTCACTTGGGTCCTAGGGGTAAAAACACACATCGGGAGTTTCTTCTAAAGAAACTGAAACTTGCCAGACATGCGCATACCTTCTGGAGTGTGATGACTTGAGTGGATTCTATCAGGTTATCATGCGATGATAGTTGCATCCCGATTCCCACTGATGAGTTGGTTTACTCCTCGGGTGATCCCAACTAATTCTTCTTTCTGGTTTGGAGGAGAATTTGAGGTTACAGTGAGAGGTTTCCTGATTGGATAAATTATTAACCATTTTGATCGAGGTTAGAGTGCACGCAGAGTGTTTCTTTTCTCTCTCTCTTTGGCAACGACCATGGCCCGACCCTAGACTATGACTCAGTGACCAAGTTAACCGAACCTTCTTATAACACTGGCTTTTGGATTGTCAGAGTTGCATACCTCATTGCCACTCCTACTTTTACCCTTTTCTCCAGAACACCTCGTATTACTACGAACATCCACTTCCATTGGATAAAACCATCATATGGTTATATACGAACTCGAAGGAACATATTCGAGGATTGTTTCCGGTTCTGGAGAAAATGAATAGGACTATTCAGTTGTCTTTTCTTTTTACCTTCTCTCAGGTTGTGAGTGCTCCTTGGATTAGGACGGTACACCTATTATGCTAATTGGATAGTCTTCTTCAAAACCATAGGCAGGTGCCGAATGATGAGGAATGAAGAAAACCAATTAGCCTAACGAAGGTGTACAGAAGGTATTAAGTAAAGACAAATAAAGGGATTAGTAAGAGGGCAAAGTAAATTGCGACTGTTATTCACGACCAAACCAAGTATTTCATCGCCACTCCTACTTCACCTTTGTATTTCTCCAGGAAACTCCGTATCACTACAAAGATCCACAGTTTATTGGATACTCCATCGTATTGTTATATACGAACTCGAAGGGACATGTTCCAGTTCGGAGATGGATTCTGGTTCAAGAGAAATAGGAATAAGGTTTATTCAGTTGTCTTTTATCTTTAACTTCTCTCGGGTTGCGAGTGCTCCTAGGATTAGGACAGTACACCTATTACGCTTAATGGATAGTCTTCTTCCAAACCATAGGCTGGTGCCGAACGGTAGGGAAGGAAGAAAACCATTTAGCCTAGACGGGTGTACAGAAGGTAATGACTAAAGACATATAAAGGGATTTAGAGAGATGACAAAGAAATATACGGTTACAGTTGTGAATCTGATAATGGAAGAGGCATTACTAGGAATACACGGATACCCCTTCGAAACATTTACATGTTTCAGTTTCACTGTGTATTGTTAAAAGAAAACTGATTTCCCAATTAGTACTTACTCCATGATATGTATTTACCAATTTTGATTCTCGCATCTGTATGGTTTTACAAATGATGAGTGGGAGTAAGTTATTGGGAATTGGGTGATAATCCTCATTATATCGGGATTCGTTGTAATTGGTGATATTTGAGGAAATCACCTGGGTTGTTTGCCGGACGGCAGATATTTGGTTTTGAATATCCGTTGTAATGCACCAATTTCAAATTGATATATCTGTATGTTTATTTTAATAAAGTGAGTTATAACTTTTTGAAATTATGTCAATAACATTTACCTATATCAGTGGATGGTTAGGTAAGGAGTATTAAACAGCGGTGTAATTCATCTTAACCATAAGTACAGTTTTCAACCTACGACACACAGGGAATGAGTTATTAGACTTAGGGGACTTATACAGAGTATTGTATGTTGTCCAGTGTCCATTTGGATAGAGGGGTTGGTACTCGTACTATATTCGGTTTAATTGTGACTTCTCTAGTTCTTAGACATGTGTTTCGTAGAAATTCAAGGTCTAAGTTTTGAGAAGTTATTGGTAAAAGAGTAAAGTAGAGAACCAGGTGTTGCAAGTATCAGGATTCTTCAATGTGATCGAAGATGTAGATACTTGTGTATGGTATTCAGTTGATAGTAATGATTAAGAGAACTTGCTTCTTTTTCCGGTTACTCATAATTAGAAGCACTCCTAAGTTTAGTAATGCTGATCGGCCTCTCTCCATTTAGTTGACATGCACTGAAGACAACTGCATGATTTGAATCTGGTTCCAATTAAATCAGTGCCTCTATTTCTATAATGTATATAGAATAGTTCATATCTTAACAATATTAAGGTACGGGGAGTTGTCCGGCTTATGCTTAAAACCAGACTCTGGATAACTCAAGGCACGTTTCTGTAATGGTTGTTTGTGGGTTGACCCGGGCTATGACGAAGGTTGACTTTCTACCATCTGGAAGATCAATAGTGATATTGTTCTTGACTCTCTACAGTTTTAGTAAAATGGATTTTTTCAGAAAATAGTAGTGGGAGTATGGTAGAACTGGAAGTGATTCCAGAACCGTAAACGATTACTGAAAATTTGATAAGAACCTAAAGATTCAATATGGTTTGACATTCCATTGGCCACTCCGCAGATATGGTGGGTAACCTCAGGCACTCGAGAGGTACTTTGGTATGCTCAAGGACGGTGACAGGGAGGTTCTTGTTTACCCAGACTTGACACTACTGTTGTTCCAGGCTATGAGACCTGGCAGAAGAATGAGTATAGCGTCGTTCTGAACTGGCTTTAGAAGTGCACTTGTATATTACTCTGCCAGAGGCTTGTTGTAGTCAGTGGGAGCCGCGGAAGCATAGTAGACAAGTAGCTTATGACTATTTATAGACTAAAGCAGATATAGCAGAGATAGATCATTTATTTCTGATGTGACAGTCATAGGCTTGACTTCATCAGAATAGGGGATGGATCTGTTAAGAAGGTAGTAGGGTGTGATGTCCTGGTATTTGGATGACATACACAGAGTATGAAGTGAAATTCCTATACTACGATCGGTTATACTTTGGTTGTCACACAGTGGTTTCTCCACATAAAGCTTGGATATTATATCAGACATTCTAGATACTAGATCTATGGTTTTAGATCTAGACTTGGGTAGTGTCCCAATCTGGGTACTTAGACTGTATTCTAAAGATGTTTTAGAATGGATGACTCCTGGCATGGTAGTGTACCTGCGGGTGATGGAGTCACCCTCTCTAAAGGTGTCTCACAGACTAAAGGGGAGAGGGATATGGATGATTGGCAGATCACTTGCTTAGGCAATTGAGTTGATCATGAGATGTCAAGTACCACACCAGATGTTGTTTTAGCACGAGCTGCAATAAGTTGATATTAATCCTATCCTGGAGAAACGTTCGGAAGCAGTTTTAGAACAAGAGTGGATGTTCTAGGGATATAGTAACAACCGCCTCTTTTAGGAGACGGTTATCATTCCAAGCTTCCAAGATGACCTGAATGACAGAGTGACTGTCAGAGTTATAGTTTTCCCTCCGACGAGGGGCAGTGTTTTGGACAGGTGATCCAAGCGGACACTAAGGGAGGCATGACGCAGGATACTGATTAAGTTCAGTTGACGATACAGTCTAAGAAGTTTGGATTTGGAGTTCATTTATGAACTAGGTCCTATCAGATATCCAGACATATTCTAAGGCAGGTATTGCTCATTTCAGGAGATGGCTTTCTCCGCGAACTTAAGATAAAGAGAGACATAGAAAGAAACATTAGGGCGGATCCACTCAGTGAGGCTATTCCTCGAACGCAATAGTTTCGCAAACGGGCTTTGTGAGACTGATTAGTAGAGGAGTTGGGTGTTCGGTATCACACGGGCTGTGAGTATGCGACATCGCAATAATTAGCCTCGAGTGCAAGTGGGAGATTGTTAGATATAGTGCCCTCAGAGTCAATTATTGGATCGCAGGCACGTGATTGCAATGATTGAGGGAGGACCTATACCGGTAGGACAGTTTTACTCGAGAGGTTTGTATACTATCTGGTTTGCCTTTATCATCGTGTACATGCTTTAGGTGACATTGTAGTTCACTATTACACGTTGATAGAGAATAGTATGCTACCATGGTTTGTGTTTATCATCGTGTACTGCTTTAGGTGACCTTACAGGTCGCTATTACACGTTGATAGAGTCCTTAGGATTCTTGCTTGACTGCCAGCAGTATGATGGCGATCATATACGTGGGAGCTGGGGTCTATAAGCACATCGTTAAAGTGTCCCTAGTCGTGGGAGTTTCGAGATTAGGTATCGATACTCCATTAGTAAACTAGTGTATACAGTCGAGACCCCGACGAGGGGCGGTGGCCGTTCTCACAAGCCATTGGTGTCAGTTAGTTCACCTAAGATGTATACAGGTGCTCATTGGGTTATGAGTACACCGGACAGGACTCGCCGGGAACATGCTAGTTGGTATTATACCTGACGTCAAATAGCAGTTCCCTGGTGACATGTGTACAGGTTAGTTCATCGACCTGAGATCGTCATTTGTCTCGTGTGAGTTCCCACTGTGCTTTGATTACTACCCTACCACGGCTCAAAGGAGTCGTGCAAACAGGTTTTAGTTGGGTACAGTCCCAAGCCACATGGAGGCAGTGAGCGGATCGGCAGGGGTTTTGTCTCTCCCGGTATTGGGGGTGAGATCGCGCTGTGTCTAGGAGAGCCATTACACGAAGTCCTTGGCCAATGCAGGAGATTTACTAGTAAGTATTCCAGTAATAACTCAGGGAGTTCTAGGCTACACTCCGACATGACTTGTACCGCTTTTGGGGGTCTGACTTTTACCAACCCCCTAGGCCCGCCATACGATGCTCATAGACGAACGGACCGGACTGTACGGATATTGTCACTGACAGGCTTAGTAGGGTGTCAGGATGAGTTCGCTCATCGACCTCCCTTTTAGTCAATACCTGGTAGCCCGTTACGTACAGCTAGTACCACTGACGTGCTAGTGGTTAAATCCATAGCCAAAATATTGACGAGTCTTTAGAGTCCCCCACAGACAGTTTCTCAAGTTTCGGGCGAAACGTTGCAGAGGCCGTATGATATATGGCAAGGTTCGATCATATACGTGCGGTATTGCACGGATCATGATCGGGCGGATCATACTAGTGGGCTTTGGTTTAAGCCGGATCCTAGTATTAGATTTGTTGGATTACTTAAGTCTCATCGCATTCGCATTCGGTCGGAATGCGGATGCAGGTATGTATATACAGGTGAGGGGTATCCTTGTGATCTGTCACGAGTTTACTTTAGATGTTGCCGTATCTTTTTATTGTTGTAAACATTTGGATTAATGTTTACAAATGGAAATTGTGAGCTAGAAATCATGATTAAGTGCATTTATTGTGACACATGCAACCTAGTGACTCATGGTCTCTTTTATTGTGCATATGTTACATTATGTGATGGATTTGTGAGTTGAAATGAGAGGTAGAGAGAGAAGGGCAGCCATGGTAAAGGGTTGGCTCTTGTATTATTTTTGAGACTCACTCTCATTTCATCACACAACACACTAAAGAATAAAAAGGCTTCTTCTTCTTCTTCTTGCTCTAGCTCACTACCTCCATTAATGGCATCATCTCTAACCTCCATCCATACACTCTCATGCGATGAGAATCAATGGATGCTTAAGACAAAATGATCACACACATTCTCTACATCGCCTTGGACACATCGACTAGCGAACTTCGTGCCCGAGTTGCTGTTGCGCCACGGCAGCGCCCCGGCCGTCTATCCGAGGCCAAAATGCGGAATCAAAATTTTCTTAACTTTCAAACTGGCGCTACCGCGGACAATGAAAACCCGGATCGTAACCATTAACCTAATGCTAGCAAACAAGAGATGGGAAGAGAAGTATACCAAGTGATCCGAGTCCTCCGGTCTTCTCTTCATCGTCCCGATCTCCCGCGGAAAGTCTTGTCTCCACATCGTCGCCTCCTCGCCGGAAGGGCACCACATCGCCTGCGTCTTTTACGGGCTCCCGCCTCAATACTGAAGCAACTCGAGCATGAAGCCGGCAAGTCGACATGCCCAAGAAATGCTGTAGAATGTAGTGTCGAAACTTTATCTCTTGGAGTTTATGTAGTTGCCTTTGAAGATGATGGAGGAATCAAGATTAGAAAAATGGTGCTCGCATTTTTCTAGCATGAAAATGAGATCAAGAATGAAAACTCTCAAGAATGAAAACCTCTTCTTCTCTTTTCTCTCAAGTGAGTTCTCTCATCTAAAAATGAGAATGGTGGAGGAAGGAATACAAAACCACAACCTTAGAAGGAAGGTAATGGTAGTAAAAGCAAGTGGTGACCATAGCCAAACATTATCATCACAATCTCACATCAAAACCAAATCAATCCTAATCACCTTTTACAAGAAATGATGATAGAAAAGAAAGGAATAAAAAAGATGCTTTCATAATCTCTTATCTCACAAATAAACCCTCCACAAAATGTTATTTGCAAACTTGCAAATAACACCCTCCATCCTAAAAGTCCGGCCGGGAAAGAACAAAGGAAAACCAGTCGGAACGGAATGCAAACTGGCAACTCCAGAAAACTGGTCCCGTAATAAATTACAGGAAAACTCCGATACTGTGCATACACACCCGCATCTGTATTCCTACCGGATACAAATGCAATGAGACAAAATCTACACTGTACTAAACTAGGATCCGGCTTAAACCAAAGCCGGCTAGTAATATCCGTTCGATCCTGATCCGTGCAATACCGCACGTATCAGATCGAACCCTGCCATATAACTATACGGCCACTAGTACAAAACTGTCCGATCCTGATCCGTGCAATACCGCACGTATCTGATCGGACCCTGCCATATCTCCATACGGCCTCTACAGCGTTTCGCCCGAAAGCTTGAGTAACTGAAAATGTGGTGGACTCTAAAGACTCGTCAATACTATGGCTGTGGATTTAACCACCAGCACGTCAGAGGTATTAGCCAATACGTGACGGGCCATCAGCTATTGACCAAAAGAGACGTCGATGAGCAAGCTCACCCTGACACCCTACTGAGCCTGTCAGTGACAATATCCGTACAGTCCGTTCCGTTCGTCTATGAGCATCGCATGTCGGGCCTAGGGGGTTGGTAAAAGTCAGACCCCTAAAAGCGGTACAAGTCGTATCGGAGTGTAGCCCAGAACGCCCTGAGATACTACTGGAATACCTACCAGTAAATCTCCTGCCTCGGCCGAGGGCTTTGCGTAATGGCTCTCCTAGACACAGCGCGACCTCACCCCCAATACCGGGAGAGACGAACCCCTGAAGATCCGCTCACTGCCTCCATGTGGCTCGGGACTGTACCCAACTAAAACCTGTTTGCACGACTCCTTTGAGCCGTGGTAGGGTAGTAATCAAAGCACAGTGGGAACTCACACGAGACAAATGACGATCTCAGGTCGATGAACTAACCTGTACACATGTCACCAGGGAACTGCTATCCGACGTCAGGTATAAGACCAACTAGCATGTTCCCGGCGAGTCCTGTCTGGTGTACTCATAACCCAATGAGCACCTGTATACATCTTAGGTGAACCAACTGACACCAGTGGCTTATGAGACCGGCCACCGCCCCTCGTCGGTGTAAGTGCACGGCGGCGCCCCGGCCGTCAATCCGACGCCGGAATGCGGAAGCGGTGAATAACTTAAATTTTGCGGACTTTGCAAACCGGCACCACCGCGCACTTTAACCGGATCGAACCATTAACTAGTCTAAGCAACAAACAAGATAGGTTAGAGATATACCGACGATCCAAGTCCTCCGGTCTTCTCGCCATCGTCCGGATCTCCTGCGGAAAAGTCCCGTCTCCTCCTCGTCGCCGGAAGTGCACCACATCGCCTACTTTGTTTACGGGCTCCCACCTCAATGCCGAGGCAACTCGGGCACGAAGCCGGCTACTCGACGTGCCCAAGATTCGCTGTAGAATATATGAAGAACCATGTCTCACTTGGGGTTGTGGAATTGCCATTGGAGGAGGGATTGAACTTGGAGCTTTTTAGATGGAACTTGTGGGATTTTTGCAACATCAAATGAAGCAAAGTCCCACCTCAAATAATTTGGACAGCCCCCAAATTGAGTGGCCGGCCATCACCATAGGAATGGAGAGAATGAGATGATTGTATCAAAAATGGGAGCCTCACTCATATGATACAAGAGAGAGAGAGGAGTCTATCATGCAAAAGAAATGATAGCAAGGAAAGTCCAACACTCCAACACCAATGATCATCCATCATGCAAAAAGAATCATCACAAAAACAAACCCACACTCAACACCACCATCATCACCTCCCAAAGTCCAACCATGATGAGAAAGGAAAAGTCAAAGATGGTGCACATCATGAAAACCATCATGATGCTACAAGATGCAAAGAACCCCCTCCACAAATGCCTATTTGCAACAATGCAAATAAACCCTCCTCCACCAATCTTCGGCCAATGAACGGAACAATGGAAATCGGCCGAAACGGAAAGCAAACTGGCAACTCCAAAAACTGGTCCCGTAATAAATTACAGGAAAACCCCGATACTGTGCATACACACCCGCATTTGTATTTCGACCGAAATACAAATGCAATGAGACAAAGTCTCCTCTGTACTATACTAGAATCCGGCTTATACCAAAACCGGCCAGTAATGTCTGTTCGATCCTGATCCGTGCAATACCGCACGTATCTGATCGAACCCTGCCATATAACCATACGGCCTATAGTACAAACTGTCCGATCCTGATCCGTGCAATACCGCACGTATCTGATCGGACCTTGCCATATCTCCATACGGCCTCTACAACCTTTCGCCCGAAAGCTGAGTAACTGAAAGTGTGGGGGACTCTAAAGACTCGTCAATACAATGGCTGTGGATTTAACCACTAGCCCGTCAGAGGTATAAGCCAATACGTAACGGGCCACCAGCTATTGACTAAAAGGGACGTCGATGAGCGAACTCATCCTGACACCCTACTGAGCCTGTCAGTGACAATATCCGTGCAGTCCGGTTCGTTCGTCTATGAGTATCGCATGGCGGGCCTAGGGGTTGGTAAAAGTCAGACCCCCAAAAGCGGTACAAGTCGTGTCGGAGTGTAGCCCAGAACACCCTGAGATACTACTGGAATACCTACCAGTAAATCTCCTTGCCTTGGCCAAGGACTTTGTGTAATGGCTCTCCTAGACACAGCACGACCTCACCCCCAATACCGGGAGAGACGAACCCCTGAAGATACGCTCACTGCCTCCATGTGGCTCGGGACTGTACCCAACTAAAACCTGTTTGCACGACTCCTTTGAGCCGTGGTAGGGTAGTAATCAAAGTACAGTGGGAACTCACACGAGACAAATGACGATCCCCAGGTCGATGAACTAACCTGCACACATGTCACCAAGGAACTGCTATCTGACGTCTGGTATATGACCAACTAGCATGTTCCCGGCGAGTCCTGTCCGGTGTACTCATAACCCAATGAGCACCTGTATACATCTTAGGTGATCCAACTGACACCAGTGGCTTGTGAGACCGGCCACCGCCCCTCGTTGGGGTCTCGACTGTATACACTAGTCTACTAATGGAGTATCGATGCCCAGTCTCGAAACTCCCACGACTAGGGACCTTTTAAGGATAAGCTTATAGACCCCCAGCTCCCACTTATATGATCGCCCTCATACTGCTGGTGGTCAAGCAAGAATCCTAGGGGCTCTATCAACGTGTAATAGCGACGTGTCATGTCACCTAAAGCAGTACACGATGATAAAGGTAAACCAGATAGCATACTATCATCTCGAGTAAGACTGTCCTACCGGGATAGGTCCTCCCTCAATCATTACAATCACGTACCTGTGACCTAATAATTGACTCTGAGGGCACTATCTCCAACAATCTCCCACTTGCACTCAAGGCTAATTATTGCGATGTCGCATACTCACAGCCCGTGTGATACCGAACATCCAACTCCTCTACTAGTCAGTCTCACAAAGCTCGTTTGCGGAACTATTGCGTTCGAGGAATAGCCTCAGTGAGTGGATCCGCTTAGTTGTTTCTTTCTATGTCTCTCTATATCTCAAGTTCGCGGAGAAAGCCATCTCCCGAAATGAGCAATACATGTCCTAGAATATGTCTGGATGTCTGATGGGACCTAGCTCATAAATGAACTCCAAATCCAAACTTCTTAGACTGTATCGTCAACTGAACTTAATCAGTATCCTGCGCGCCATGCCTCCCTCAGTATTGCCTTGGACCACCTGTCCAAAATACTGCCCCTCATCAGAAGGAAAAAACTATAACTCTGACAACCTCCTTGTCGTCCATGTCACCTTGGAAGCCTGGAATGATAACTGTCTCCTGAATGAGGCTGTCGTTATCATCTCCCTAGAACATCCACTTATGTTCTAAAACTGCTTCCGACTGTTTCTCCAGGATTGGATTAATGTCAACTTATTGCATCTAGTGCAAGAACAACATCTGGCGTGGTACTTGACATCTCACGATTGACTCAATTGCCTGAGCAAGTGATCTGCCAATCATGCCCGTCCCTCTCCCCTTTAGTCTGTAAGACACTTTTGGAGAGGGTGACTCCATTACCTGCAGGTACACTACCGTGCCAGGAGTCGTCCATCCTAAATACTCTTAGAATGCTGTCAAGTACCCTGATTGGGAAACCACCCAAATCTAGATCTAAGACCATAGATCTAGTAACCAGTATGTCTGATATAAAATCCATTTCCTTTGTGGAGAAACAACTGTGTGACGACCAAAGTATAACCGATCGTAGTGTAGGAGTTTCCTTTCCTACTCTGTGTATATCATCCAAATACCAGGATATCACACCCTACTACCTTCTCAACAGATCCATCCCCTATTCTGATGAAGTCAAACCCATGACTGTCACGTCAGAAATAGATGATCTATCTCCGCTACTTCTGCTTTAGTCTATAAATAGACATAAGCTACCTGTCCACCAATGCTTCCGCTGCTCCCACTGACTACGACAACCCTCTGGCAGAGTCATATAGACGTACACTTCTAAAACTAGTTTAGAATGACGCTATACTCATCCTCCCGCCGGGTCTCGCAGCCTGGAACAACAGCAATGGTAATTGTGGGTAAACAAGAACTTCCCTGTCACCGTCCTTGAGGCTACCGTAGTACCTCTCGGGTGCCTGAAGTTACCCACCTTATCTGCGGAGTGGCCAATGGAATGTCAATCCAGATTGAATCCTTAGGTTCCTTATCAAATCTTCAGTAATCGTTTGTGGTTCTGGAATCACTTCCAGTTCTACCATACTCCCACTACTGTTTTCTGAAAAAATCCATTTTTAATAAAACTGTGGCGAGTCTAGAACAATATCGCTATTGTTCATCCAGATGGTAGAAAATCAACCCTCGTCATAGCCTGGGTCAACCCACAAACAGCCATTACAGAAACGTGCCTTGAGTTGTCCAGTGTCTGGTTTTAATCATAAACCGGACAACTCCCCGTACCTTAACATCGTTAAGATATGAACTGTTCTATATCCAATATAAAAACAGAGGCACTGATTTAATTGAACCAGATTCAAATCATGCAGCTGTCCCCAGCGCATGTCAACTAAATGGAAGGAGGCCGATCAGCGTTACTCAACTTAGGAATGCTTCCAATTATGAGTAATCTGAAAGAGAAGTAATTTCTCTTTATCATTACTATCAACTGAATACCATACACAAGTATCTACATCTTCGATCACCTAGAAGAATCCCGATACTTGCTACACCTGGTTCTCTACTCTATTCAAATACCTATAACTCCTCAAAACTTAGACCCTGTGTTTCTACGAAACACATGTCTAAGAACTAGAGAAGTTAAAAGTAAACAGAATATAGTATGAGGACCAACCCCTCTGTCCTAGTGGACACTGGACAACATACAATACTCTGTATAAGTCCGCTGAGTCTAACAACTCTTTCACTGTGTGTCGTAGGTTGAAAACTGTACTTATGGTTATGAAGAATTACACCGCTGTTTAATGCTCCTTACCTAACCATCCACTGATATAGGTAAATGTCGTAGACATAATTTCAGAAAGGTATATCTCACTCTATGAAAATAGACGTACAGATATATCAATTTGAAATTGGTGCATAACTGCGGATATTCAAAACCAAATATTTGCCGACCGGCAAACAGCCCAGGTGATTTCCTCAAATATCACCGATTACAACGAATCCCGATATAATGAGGATAATCACCCAATTCCCAATAACTTACTCCCACTCATCATCTGTAAAACCATACAGATGTGAGAATCGTACCTGGTAAATACATACCCTGGAGTAAGTATCTAATTGGGAAATCAGTTTTCCTTTAACAGTACACAGTGAAACTGAAACATTGAAATGTTTCGATGGGGTATCCTGGTATTCCTAGTAATGCCCTTACCATTATCCAGATTCACAACTGTAACCGTATAATTCTTTGCCAGCTCTCCAAATCCCTTCATATGTCTTTAGTCTTTACCTTCTGCACACCCTTTTAGGCCAAATGGTTTTCTTCCTTCCCTACCGTTCGGCACCAGCCTATGGTTTGGAAGAAGACTATCCAATAAGCATAATTGGTGTACTGTCCCAATCCTAGGAACATTCGCAATGCGAGAGAAGGTGAAGATAAAAGACACCTGAATGTACTTTATTCCTATTTCTCCTGAACCAGGATCCATCCCCGAACTGGAACAAGTTCCTTTCGAGTTCGTATATAACCATACGATGGATTATCCAAATAAACTGTGGATCTTCGTAGTGATACGGAGTGTCCTGGAGAAATACAAAGGTGATGTGGGAGTGGTAACGAAATATTTGGTTTGGTCGTGAATATCTGTTGCAATTTACTTTGCCCTCTTACTAATCCCTTGCTTTGTCTGAACTTAATACCTTCTGCACACCATCGTTATGCTAATTGGTTTTCTTCATTCCCTACCGGTCGGCACCAGCCTAAGGTTTGGAAGAAGACAATCCAATTTGCGTAATAGGTGTACTACCCCTAAACCAAGGAGTACTCGTAACCTGAGAGAGGGTAAAAGGAAAAGACAACTGAATAATCCTATCCGTTTTCTCCAGAACCGGAAACCATCCTCGAATAAATTCTTTCGAGTTCGTATCTAACCATACGATGGTTTTGTCCAATGGAAGTGGACGTTCGCAATGATGCGGGGTGTCCTGGAGAAAAGGGTAAAAGTAGGAAGTGGCAATGAGGTTTGCAACTCTGACAATCCAAAAGCCAGTGTTAAGAAGGTTCGGTCAACTTGGTCTCTGAGTCAAAGTCTTAGGGTCGGGTCAATGGTCGCTGCCAAAGAGAGAGAGAAAAGAAACACTCAGCGTGCACTCTAACCTAGATCAGAATGGTTACCAATTTATCTAATCTGGAATCCTCCCACTGTATCTCAAATTCTCCTCCAAACCTAAAGAAGAATTAGTCGGGGTCACCCGAGGAGTATACCAACTCATCAGTGGGAATCGGGATCCAACTATCATCGCATGATAACGTGACGGAATCCGCTCACGTCAACACACTCCAGAAGGTATGCGCATATCTGGCAAGTTTCAGTTCTTTTGAAACTCCCGATGTAATTTCTGCCCCATGCTCTTATGACCTTGGCGTGAGGTCAAAATATCATAAGTCACATGTCAAGTTCTGCCCGTCATTATCCAGGTTAATCTGAACCCACCCGTACATACCCTTGACGTAGGCCAAAATAGTAGTACGACTGTCCCAAACCAACGCATCTATCTATGCAACGGATAAATACCCGGCAGCTACCAATCACTATGCCTTGGCGTGAGGTCAAAATACATAGCTTGAATACTACCGAATACTTAACTGAAATGACGGAGGGCTACGAATGGTTTCTGGCGAAAACCTTTAACGTAATGAACTTGATATCGTTGAAGGAACTGATAGCTTTTTAAAATATAGTGACGAAAACCGTTGCTAAAGAGGTCACTCCCGGTGAAGGAATCTCGGCTCTTTCCCCGTAGAATGGGGTGCAGGATATTCCAAATGAATACCACGGTGCAAAGCAAAAGTAATCGGCTATAGTGAAGTTAATGCCCTGACGCAAACTTTTTGTCCAAGGGGTCACTCCCGGTGAAGGGATCTCGGCCCTTGCCTCGTCGACTGAGGAGCAGGATATTCTAAATGAATACCACGATGCAAAACAAAAGTAAACGTCCTTGCAATAACAGCTTTTTGAAAAAGTGTTCCAACAACATCAGATTAGGTTTGTTTTTAACTTTCATTGATCCGAATCAATGCAGTCCCATCAATTGATCACACCAAAAAGAACGAAAATATACTGATGTGCGTATATGCCATCCGCATTCGCCACTGGGTCCCGTCATTACCCGTTAGGTTAGCTTACTAACGACAGAGCGCGGACTGGACAAGCGCGGATGCAAAACATATACACCATCTACTAATATATATACCAATATATTATATTCGCTCAAGGCGTGAATAAAATGCAACATCACAGAGAATGAACAGCATCACAGAAACAATACAGATATCTGGGAACCCCGGGTTTCATAGAGCCACTACTGAAACCCGACGTTCCCCTGGTCGTGTGGATAGCCTGTGCAATGAGAATCCTAGACCCTTACGGGCGCGGCAAGTCACCCGCCAAAACCTGAAGCGAGGCAGCCCCCTTCAGCACCGTGAATGGACCACCCAGCACTTCACGGAATCCGGCAACTTGGGCACCCCTCCTGGGTCAAACCTATACCCCCTACGAGTGCGGCGAATAGCCCGCCAATCCTAGAGTGAAGCCCCCTCCGTCTCAATGCCATGAGATGCGGGCTTGTTGCCCTCTAGAACCCGGCTATCCGTGCACCCCTCCGCGGGGTATCCTAGTACAGAAAGTAAAATATACATACAACGGGTACATCGACCGCAACCAGGTCGTGCCCCAAAAGAATAATACAAACAGGCAGTGACGGCAGTCCACATGTCGGACGCTCGCCCCGCAATATCAAATGTACATAATACTACCACAACTGTACTAGCATTGCATCTAGGCTATCCCCCACGACCGATCCGCAACATCACAGCAAATACATAGAACATCAACGTGAATGTCACGTTCGCAAATCCGTCTAACCGGGCTATAGCAGTTAGACTGGATTTACCGATCGAGTGACATTCACGGTCGCAGATATAATGTAAATACTGTGAAAAATGTGTTTAAAATATCCGATCGATTAAAATATAACAAGTGGGCCCCAAAACAAAACTGCAGCAGTTACAGAAAATATGGGCCCAATTTTAATATTCAAAAACCCCAAAAATAATGCCAGAGGCCCACTGAAAAAATCCGGCCCATTGACTAATTTATTCTGCGGCGGAAGCGCGGCGAAAAGGTGGTTTTCGCCGCCCTTCCGCGGTCAGTTTGGAGGATCATGGTGTCGGATTTTTACAGAGGTCTTAAGTTTGCGTGTACAGTGCTTTTATACAACCTGAAAAAATTTTCGAGACCAAAAAATTTCAACAGAAAACTGTCGTGAGCAAATACGGGTTTTTGGACATTTCGATCGATCGGAACTGAAAAACACATTACACAAAGCTAGAGTAAGTTAATGGGGAGGCTCTGATACCATTGTAAGTGCACGGCGGCGCCCCGGCCGTCAATCCGACGCCGGAATGCGGAAGCGGTGAATAACTTAAATTTTGCGGACTTTGCAAACCGGCACCACCGCGCACTTTAACCGGATCGAACCATTAACTAGTCTAAGCAACAAACAAGATGGGTTAGAGATATACCGACGATCCAAGTCCTCCGGTCTTCTCGCCATCGTCCGGATCTCCTGCGGAAAAGTCCCGTCTCCTCCTCGTCGCCGGAAGTGCACCACATCGCCTACTTTGTTTACGGGCTCCCACCTCAATGCCGAGGCAACTCGGGCACGAAGCCGGCTACTCGACGTGCCCAAGATTCGCTGTAGAATATATGAAGAACCATGTCTCACTTGGGGTTGTGGAATTGCCATTGGAGGAGGGATTGAACTTGGAGCTTTTTAGATGGAACTTGTGGGATTTTTGCAACATCAAATGAAGCAAAGTCCCACCTCAAAATATTTGGACAGCCCCCAAATTGAGTGGCCGGCCATCACCATAGGAATGGAGAGAATGAGATGATTGTATCAAAAATGGGAGCCTCTCTCATATGATACAAGAGAGAGAGAGAGGAGTCTATCATGCAAAAGAAATGATAGCAAGGAAAGTCCAACACTCCAACACCAATGATCATCCATCATGCAAAAAGAATCATCACAAAAACAAACCCACACTCAACACCACCATCATCACCTCCCAAAGTCCAACCATGATGAGAAAGGAAAAGTCAAAGATGGTGCACATCATGAAAACCATCATGATGCTACAAGATGCAAAGAACCCCCTCCACAAATGCCTATTTGCAACAATGCAAATAAACCCTCCTCCACCAATCTTCGGCCAATGAACGGAACAATGGAAATCGGCCGAAACGGAAAGCAAACTGGCAACTCCAAAAACTGGTCCCGTAATAAATTACAGGAAAACCCCGATACTGTGCATACACACCCGCATTTGTATTTCGACCGAAATACAAATGCAATGAGACAAAGTCTCCACTGTACTATACTAGAATCCGGCTTATACCAAAACCGGCCAGTAATGTCTGTTCGATCCTGATCCGTGCAATACCGCACGTATCTGATCGAACCCTGCCATATAACCATACGGCCTATAGTACAAACTGTCCGATCCTGATCCGTGCAATACCGCACGTATCTGATCGGACCTTGCCGTATCTCCATACGGCCTCTACAACCTTTCGCCCGAAAGCTGAGTAACTGAAAGTGTGGGGGACTCTAAAGACTCGTCAATACAATGGCTGTGGATTTAACCACTAGCCCGTCAGAGGTATAAGCCAATACGTAACGGGCCACCAGCTATTGACTAAAAGGGACGTCGATGAGCGAACTCATCCTGACACCCTACTGAGCCTGTCAGTGACAATATCCGTGCAGTCCGGTTCGTTCGTCTATGAGTATCGCATGGCGGGCCTAGGGGTTGGTAAAAGTCAGACCCCCAAAAGCGGTACAAGTCGTGTCGGAGTGTAGTCCAGAACACCCTGAGATACTACTGGAATACCTACCAGTAAATCTCCTTGCCTTGGCCAAGGACTTTGTGTAATGGCTCTCCTAGACACAGCACGACCTCACCCCCAATACCGGGAGAAACAAACCCCTGAAGATACGCTCACTGCCTCCATGTGGCTCGGGACTGTACCCAACTAAAACCTGTTTGCACGACTCCTTTGAGCCGTGGTAGGGTAGTAATCAAAGTACAGTGGGAACTCACACGAGACAAATGACGATCCCCAGGTCGATGAACTAACCTGCACACATGTCACCAAGGAACTGCTATCTGACGTCTGGTATATGACCAACTAGCATGTTCCCGGCGAGTCCTGTCCGGTGTACTCATAACCCAATGAGCACCTGTATACATCTTAGGTGATCCAACTGACACCAGTGGCTTGTGAGACCGGCCACCGCCCCTCGTCGGGGTCTCGACTGTATACACTAGTCTACTAATGGAGTATCGATGCCCAGTCTCGAAACTCCCACGACTAGGGACCTTTTAAGGATAAGCTTATAGACCCCCAGCTCCCACTTATATGATCGCCCTCATACTGCTGGTGGTCAAGCAAGAATCCTAGGGGCTCTATCAACGTGTAATAGCGACGTGTCATGTCACCTAAAGCAGTACACGATGATAAAGGTAAACCAGATAGCATACTATCATCTCGAGTAAGACTGTCCTACCGGGATAGGTCCTCCCTCAATCATTACAATCACGTACCTGTGACCTAATAATTGACTCTGAGGGCACTATCTCCAACAGTCGGGGTCTCGACTGTATACCCTAGTCTACTAATGGAGTATCGATGCCCTGTCTCGAAACTCCTACGACTAGGGACCTTTTAAGGATGTGCTTATAGACTACCAGCTCCCACGTATATGATCGCCATCATACTGCTGGTAGTCAAGCAAGAATCCTAGGGGCTCTATCAACGTGTAATAGCGACATGTCAGGTCACCTAAAGCAGTACACGATGATAAAGATGAACCAGATAGCATACTATCATCTCGAGTAAGACTGTCCTACCGGGATAGGTCCTCCCTCAATCATTGCAATCACGTGCCTGTGATCCAATAATTGACTCTGAGGGCACTATCTCCAACAATCTCCCACTTGCACTCAAGGCTAATTATTGCGATGCCGCATACTCACAGCCCGTGTGATACCGAACACCCAACTCCTCTACTAGTCAGTCTCACAAAGCTCGTTTGCGAAACTATTGCATTCGAGGAATAGCCTCAGTGAGTGGATCCGCTGTGATGTTTCTTTCTATGTCTCTCTATATCTCAAGTTCGCAGAGAAAACCATCTCCCGAAATGAGCAATACCTGTCTTAGAGTATGTCTGGATAGTTGATGGGACCTAGCTCATAAATGAACTCCAAATCCAAACTTCTTAGACTGTATCGATAACTGAACTTAATCAGTACCCAGCGCCATGCCTCCCTCAGTATTGCCTTGGACCACCTGTCCAAAATACTGCCCCTCGTCAGAAAGAGAAACTATAACTCTGACAGCCACTCTGCCATCCATGTCACCTTGGAAGCCTGGAGTGATAACCGTCTCCTAAAAGAGGCTGTCGTTATCACATCCCTAGAATACGCACTTATGTCCTAAAACTGCTTCCGATTGTTTCTCCAGGATTGGATTAATATCAACTTATTGCATCTACTGCAAGGACAACATCTGGTGTGGTACTTGACATCTCATGATTGACTCAATTGCCTAAGCAAGTGATCTGCCAATCATGTACATCCCTCTTCCCTTTAGTCTGTAAGACACCTTTAGAGAGGGTGACTCCATTACCTGTAGGTACACTACCATGCCAGGAGTCGTCCATTCTAAATACTCTTAGAATGCTGTCTAAGTACCCAGATTGGGAAACCACCCAAATCTAGATCTAAAATCATAGATCTAGTAACCAGTATGTCAGATATTATGTCCAAGTCCCATGTGGAGAAACCACTGTACGACCAAAGTATAACCGATCGTAGTATAGGAGTTTCTTTTCCTACTATGTGTATGTCATCCAAATACCAGGATATCACACCCTACTACCTTCTCAACAGATCCATCCCCTATTCTGATGAAGTCAAACCTATGACTGTCATGTCAGAAATAGATGATCTATCTCTGCTATATCTGCTTTAGTCTATAAGTAGACATAAGCTACCTGTCCACCAATGCTTCCGCTACTCCCACTGACTACGAAAACCCTCTGGCAGAGTCATATACACGTACACTTCTGAAGCTAGTTCTGAACGACGTTATACTCATCCTCCTGCCGGGTCTCGCGGCCTGGAACAACAGCAATGGCAAGTGTGGGTAAACAAGAACTTCCCTGTCACCGTCCTTGAGGCTACCGGAGTACCTCTCGGGTGCCTGAAGTTACCCACTGTATCAGCGGAGTGGCCAATGGAATGTCAAAATAGATTGAATCTTTAGGTTCCTTATCAAATCTTCAGTAATCGTTTGCGGTTCTGGAATCACTTCCAGTTCTACCATACTCCCACTACTGTTTTCTAAAAAATCCATTTCTTTTAAAAAATGTGGCGAGTCAAGAACAATATCTCTATTGATCTTCCAGATGGTAGAAAATCAACCCTCGTCATAGCCTGGGTCAACCCACAAACAGCCATTACAGAAACGTGCCTTGAGTTATCCAGAGTCTGGTTTTAAGCATAAGCCGGACAACTCCCCGTACCTTAACAATGTCAAGATATGAACTGTTCTATATCCAATATAGAAACAGAGGCACTGATTTCATTGAACCAGATTCAAATCATGCAGCTGTCTCCAGTGCATGTCAACTAAATGGAAGGAGGCCGATCAGCGTTACTCAACTTAGGAATGCTTCCAATTATGAGTAACCTGAAAGAGAAGCAATTTCTCTTTATCATTACTATCAACTGAATACCATACACAAGTATCTACATCTTCGATCACTTTGAAGAATCCCGATACTTGCTACACCTGGTTCTCTACGCTATTCAAATACCTATAACTCCTCAAAACTTAGACCCTGCGTTTCTACGAAACACATGTCTAAGAACTAGAGAAGTTAAAAGTAAACAGAATATAGTATGAGGACCAACCCCTCTGTCCTAATGGACACTGGACAACATACAATACTCTGTATAAGTCCGCTGAGTCTAACAACTCTTTCACTGTGTGTCGTAGGTTGAAAACTGTACTTATGGTTAAGAAGAATTACACCGCTGTTTAATGCTCCTTACCTAACCATCCACTGATGTAGGTAAATGTCATAGACATAATTTCAAAAAGGTACATCTCACTCTATAAAAATAGACGTACAGATATATCATTTTGAAATTGGTGCAAAGCAACGGATATTCAAAACCAAATATTTGCCGACCGGCAAACAACCCAGGAGGCTTCCTCAAATATCACCAATTACAACGAATCCCGATATAATGAGGATGGTCACCTAATTCCCAATAACTTACTCCCACTCATCATCTGTAAAACCATACAGATGTGAGAATCCAACCTGGTAAATACATACCCTGGAGCAAGTGTCTAATCGGGAAATCAGTTTTCTTTTAACAGTACACAGTTGAACTGAAACATTGAAATGTTTCGATGGGGTATCCTGGTATTCCTAGTAATGCCTCTACCATTATCCAGATTCACAACTGTAACCGTATATCTCTTTGCCATCTCTCCAAATCCCTTTATATTTCTTTAGTCATTACCGTCTGCACACCCCTTTAGGCCAATTGGTTTTCTTCCTTCCCTACCGTTTGGCACCAGCCTATGGTTTGGAAGAAGACTATCTAATAAGCATAAAGGGTGTACTGTCCTAATCCTAGGAGCACTCGCAAAGCGAGAGAAGGTGAAGATAAAAGACAACCGAATAAACCTTATTCCTATTTCTCCTGGACCAGAATCCATCCCCGAACTGGAACAAGTTCCTTTCGAGTTCGTATATAACCATACGATGGAGTATCCAATAAACTGTGGATCTTCGTAGTGATACGGAGTGTCCTGGAGAAATACAAGGGTGATTTAGGATTGGTGAAGAAATACTTGGTTTGGTCATGAATATCAGTCGCAATTTACTTTGCCCTCTTACTAATCCCTTGCTTTGTTTTAACTTAATACCTTCTGTACACCATCGTTATGCTAATTGGTTTTCTTCATTCCCCACCGTTCGGCACCAGCCTAAGGTTTGGAAGAAGACTATCCAATTTGTGTAATAGGTGTACTATCTCCTAAACCAAGGAGTACTCGCAATGAGAGAAGGTGTAAAGAAAAGACAACTGAATAATCCTATCCGTTTTCTCCAGAACCGGAAACCATCCTCGAATTCCTTCGAGTTCGTATATAACCATACGATGGTTTTGTCCAATGGAAGTGGACGTTCGTAGTAGTACGGGGTGTCCTGGAGAAAAGGGTAAAAGTAGGAGTGGCAATGAGGTTTGCAACTCTGACAATCCAAAAGCCAGTGTTAAGAAGGTTCGGTCAACTTGGTCACTGAGTCATAGTCCAGGGTCGGGTCAATGGTCGCTGCCAAAGAGAGAGAGAAAAGAAACACTCAGTGTGCACTCTAACCTAGATCAGAATGGTTACCAATTTATCTAATCAGGAAACCTCCCACTGTACCTCAAATTCTCCTCCAAACCTGAAAGAAGAATTAGTCGGGGTCACCCGAGGAGTAAACTAACTCATCAGTGGGAATCGGGATCCAACTATCATCGCATGATAACTTGACGGAATCCACTCAAGTCACCACACTCCAGAAAGTATGCGCATGCCTGGCAAGTTTCAGTTCTTTTGAAACTCCCGATGTGATTTTTACCCCAAGCGGTTTATGACCTTGACTAGGTCAACAAACCATAAACCGCCAGTCAAGTTCAACCCGTCATTATTCTGGATTGCATTAAACCCACCCGTACGTGCCCTTGACTAGGTCAACAAGGCCGCACGACTGTCTTAACCAATCCCACTTATGCAACAAACAAGTACCACTTAGCTACCGAACACTACGTCTTGACTAGGTCAACAAACGCAGCACGAATACCAAATAATACCTGTAGGAAATGACGGAGGGCTACGGCTGGTTTTTGGCGAAAAACGTTTAACGTAATGAACTTGATATCGTTGAAGGAACTGCATAGCCTTTTATATAAAAAAATAGTGACGAAAACCTTTGCTAAAGAGGTCACTCCCGGTGAAGGGATCTCGGCTCTTTCCCCGTAGAATGAGGTGCAGGATATTCCAACTGAATACCACGATGCAAAGCAAAAGTAATCGGTTATAGTGAAGTTAATTCCCTGACGCAAACTTCTGTCCAAAGGGTCACTCCCGGTGAAGGGATCTCGGCCCTTGCCTCGTCGACTGAGGAGCAGGATATTCCAAATGAATACCACGATGCAAAACAAAAGTGAACGTCCTTGCAATAACAGCTTTTTGAAAAGTGTTCCAACAACATCAGAATAGGTTTGTTTATCTTGCATTGATCCGAATCAACGCAGTTCCATCAATTGATCACACCACAAAGAAAGAAAATATACTGATGTACGTATATGCCATCCGCATTCGCCACTGGGTCCCGTCATTACCCGTTAGGTTAGCTAACTAATGACAGAGCGGGGACTGGACTAGCGCGGATGCAAAACATATACAACATCTACTAATATATACACCAATATATTATATTCGCTCAAGGCGTGATAAGAATGCAACATCACAGAAATGTACAGCATCATAGAACAATACAGATATCTGGGATCCCCGGGTTTCACAGAGCCGCTGCTGAAACCCGACGTTCCCCTGGTCGTGTGGATAGCCTGTGCAATGAAATCCTAGACCCCTACGGGCACGGCAAGTCACCCGCCAAAACCTGAAGCGAGGCAGCCCCCTTCAGCACCGTGAATGGACCACCCAGCACTTCATGGAATCCGGTAACTTGGGCACCCCTCCTGGGTCAACCTGTACCCCCTACGAGTGCGGCGAATAGCCCGCCAATCCTAGAGTGAAGCCCCCTCCGTCTCAATGCCATGAGATGCGGGCCTGTTGCCCTCTAGAACCCGGCTATCCATGCACCCCTCCGTGGGGTAATCCTAGTACAGAAAGTAAAATATACATACAACGGGTACATCGACCGCAACCAGGCCGTGCCCCAAAAGAATAATACAAACAGGCAGTGACGGCAGTCCACATGTCGGACGCTCGCTCCGCAATATCAAATGTACATATAAAACAAAACTGTACTAACATTGCTTCCAGGCTATCCCCCACGACCGATCCGCAAAATCACAGCAAAACACAGAACATCAACGTGAAAGTCACGTTCGCAAATCCGTCTAACCGGGCTATAGCAGTTAGACAGGATTTACCGATCAAGTGACATTCACGGTCACAGATATAATGTAAATACTGTGAAATAATGTGTTTAAAATATCCGATCGATCAAACAATTAACAAGTGGGCCCCCAATCAATACTGTAGCAGTCACAGAAAATCTGGGCCCAAATTTAATATCCCAAAACCCCTCAAATTAGCCCACAAGCCCACTGGAAAAATTGGACACAGTGAAGACACCAATGTGCGGCGGAACCGCGGCCCAAGGGGGGGTTTGGCCGCGGTTCCGCACTACAGTGATCGACTGAATGTGTCGAATTTTTACAGATGTCTTAGAATTTCCAGTACATTAGTTTTTTACAACCTGAAAAAATTTTTAGAGCTCGGAAAAAATCGACAGAAAACTGATGCAAACGAAATGTGGTTTTTAGGATTTTGTTCGATCGGAAATGTAAAACACACTAGAACAAGCTAGGCAAGGTTAATGGCGTGGCACTGATACCATGTTGCGCCACGGCAGCGCCACGGCCGTCTATCCGAGGCCAAAATGCGGAATCAAAATTTTCTTAACTTTCAAACTGGCGCTACCGCGGACAATGAAAACCCGGATCGTAACCATTAACCTAATGCTAGCAAACAAGAGATGGGAAGAGAAGTATACCAAGTGATCCGAGTCCTCCGGTCTTCTCTTCATCGTCCCGATCTCCCGCGGAAAGTCTTGTCTCCACATCGTCGCCTCCTCGCCGGAAGGGCACCACATCGCCTGCGTCTTTTACGGGCTCCCGCCTCAATACCGAGGCAACTCGAGCATGAAGCCGGCAAGTCGACATACCCAAGAAATGCTGTAGAATGTAGTGTCAAAACTTTATCTCTTGGAGTTTATGTAGTTGCCTTTGAAGATGATGGAGGAATCAAGATTAGAAAAATGGTGCTTGCATTTTTCTAGCATGAAAATGAGATCAAGAATGAAAACTCTCAAGAATGAAAACCTCTTCTTCTCTTTTCTCTCAAGTGAGTTCTCTCATCTAAAAATGAGAATGGTGGAGGAAGGAATACAAAACCACAACCTTAGAAGGAAGGTAATGGTAGTAAAAGCAAGTGGTGACCATAGCCAAACATTATCATCACAATCTCACATCAAAACCAAATCAATCCTAATCACCTTTTACAAGAAATGATGATAGAAAAGAAAGGAATAAAAAAGATGCTTTCATAATCTCTTATCTCACAAATAAACCCTCCACAAAATGTTATTTGCAAACTTGCAAATAACACCCTCCATCCTAAAAGTCCGGCCGGGAAAGAACAAAGGAAAACCGGTCGGAACGGAATGCAAACTGGCAACTCCAGAAAACTGGTCCCGTAATAAATTACAGGAAAACCCCGATACTGTGCATACACACCCGCATCTGTATTCCTACCGGATACAAATGCAATGAGACAAAATCTACACTGTACTAAACTAGGATCCGGTTTAAACCAAAGCCGGCTAGTAATATCCGTTCGATCCTGATCCGTGCAATACCGCACGTATCAGATCGAACCCTGCTATATAACTATACGGCCACTAGTACAAAACTGTCCGATCCTGATCCGTGCAATACCGCACGTATCTGATCGGACCCTGCCATATCTCCATACGGCCTCTACAGCGTTTCGCCCGAAAGCTTGAGTAACTGAAAATGTGGTGGACTCTAAAGACTCGTCAATACTATGGCTGTGGATTTAACCACTAGCACGTCAGAGGTATTAGCCAATACGTGACGGGCCACCAGCTATTGACCAAAAGGGACGTCGATGAGCAAGCTCACCCTGACACCCTACTGAGCCTGCCAGTGACAATATCCGTACAGTCCGGTCCGTTCGTCTATGAGCATCGCATGTCGGGCCTAGAGGGTTGGTAAAAGTCAGACCCCCAAAAGCGGTACAAGTCGTGTCGGAGTGTAGCCCAGAATGTCCTGAGATACTACTGGAATACCTACCAGTAAATCTCCTGCCTCGGCCGAGGGCTTTGCGTAATGGCTCTCCTAGACACAGCGCGACCTCACCCCCAATACCGGTAGAGACGAACCCCTGAAGATCCGCTCACTGCCTCCATATAGCTCGGGACTGTACCCAACTAAAACCTGTTTGCACGACTCCTTTGAGCCGTGGTAGGGTAGTAATCAAAGCACAGTGGGAACTCACACGAGACAAATGACGATCTCAGGTGGATGAACTAACCTGTACACATGTCACCAGGGAACTGCTATCTGACGTCAGGTATAAGACCAACTAGCATATTCCTGGCGAGTCCTGTCCGGTGTACTCAAAACCCAATGAGCACCTGCATACATCTTAGGTGAACCAACTGGCACCAATGGCTTATGAGACCGGCCACCGCCCCTCGTCGGGGTCTCGACTGTATACACTAGTCTACTAATGGAGTATCGATACCCTGTCTCGAAAATCCTACGACTAGGGACCTTTTAAGGATGTGCTTATAGACTACCAGCTCCCACGTATATGATCGCCATCATACTGCTGGTAGTCAAGCAAGAATCCTAGGGGCTCTATCAACGTGTAATAGCGACATGTCAGGTCACCTAAAGCAGTACACGATGATAAAGATGAACCAGATAGCATACTATCATCTCGAGTAAGACTGTCCTACCGGGATAGGTCCTCCCTCAATCATTGCAATCACGTGCCTGTGATCCAATAATTGACTCTGAGGGCACTATCTCCAACAGTTGCTTCGGATGAAGCGGGAGACCGTAAAAAGACTCGAAGATGTGGTGCTCTTTCCGACGAGGTGATCGAGCTTGGAGATGCGGCGAGGAGCTTAGGATGGTGGCCAAAGACCGAAGGACGCGGATCGATCGGTATAGCTTTCCAACCCTTTCTCTAGTTGTAAGTTATAGGTTAATGGTTCGATCTGGGTTTATTGTAACAACCCTAATTTTCTTATACACATTTTCCTATACAAATTTTTAAATTGTTTTTTTTTTAAAAATCCTTAAAGGGGTATTTATTGCCTAAGCACAAGACTTAAGAAATTGATTAGCAATTTAATTACAAGAAAGAGCTTGTAGCTCATTGGTAATATCTTGCACTGCTGAACCAAGCCACCAGAGTTCAAATCCCATGCCCCACATAATTTTTAGATTATTTTTCTTTTAAAATTCTTGGAAGCCCAACAGTCCACAGGCCATTACTCCCAAAAGTTGAACTGAACCCTAAAAAGTGAATATACCAGAGCCTACGTCAGGAGACCCCCCACCCATCGGCATCCCGACTCGGCCCGACTCGGCCGAGTCGGCAGGCGGACCGGCCGACTCGGGCCGGCGCCGCCAGCCGGGCTCGGCCGGACGGCCGAGTCGCCAACACGAAAGTTGCGTGTTTTTGTATTCTATAACTCCCTGCACACACCATTTTAATGGATCGGTTCCCGAATGTTAATTACACCCTATTTACTATAAATTTTAATGATTTTTCTTTAATTTTTACAATTTTTTTTAAAATAAAAATCTTTCACCTACCCTACCCTATAAATAGACCCCTACCCTCTACTCTCTCATCCCAAAACACTAGGTTTACTCTCTCAAAATTTTTACAAGAAGGGTGTACTTTGAAATCGAATTCACGGCGAAGCTCTGGCGGAATTCCGGCGACGTTTTTTTTTGAAACAACCGGCGACGAAACAACGCCTCAGCCACTCACTAGTTCCTCTATACTCTTTAGTATAGATCGAAACCCGTAAGTCCCATTCTTCCCTTCTTTCTACTTCTCAAAAATACGAACTTACGAAACTCGACGGAAATCGGAACAAACCGATTTCCGATTCGGTTTTTCTATAAAATCTCACTCACCAATTCCATAATACCTAAACTTATTCATGATGACTATTAATCATATAACAATTAATTTGGACAAAGTTTCTCATATGAAATGATAGCTTTTGCAATATCGTGTTCTTTTTCACTTTAATACCATATTGTTTATTTTTCTTCTTCTAATCAATTCAATCATTCCTAAACATCTTTATCTTGACCATTAAACTTGTAAAAGTCAATTTGAATAAGTTTTCACACATGAAATGATAACCTTTTCAATTTACCATATTTTTACACTTTAATACCATCATGTTTCAATTTCACATTTAACCATTAACTTGCTATACATTTAAAGTAGAGCACGAGGTAACGACCCACCTCCACACACACGCAAATACAACCCTAAAATGATATCATCAAAACTTAGAATACGATAAAACGAAACTTTCATTAAAATACCATAATCTTCATAAAACCATTCTTAAAGGTTTTAGATTTGTTACACTTTTAAGTAAATATTTCTTACTAGGAAAATACGATAAGTTGTGGACATCGATCGTTTATCTAAACCTGACTTTATGGTGTCTAGGCTAGGCAAGTGAGCTTAGGTAACTTTAAAAGGCCCGGCTCACGATTCGTGAGCAGATCCCTCCTTCCTCACTTGTACTTACCTGGCCACAATTGGCGGTGAAGAGGCGATTTGAGGATTCTAACGACTTGTCGTTTAGACCATTTAGAAATAGGCTAGTTGGCTTAGGAAACCCTAGTACCTAAAATACGGAAAATTACACTTTTCAAATAAATACCTTTTACATTATAAAACCGTTTTCTAAAGGATTAGTATTTTACAATCTTTGCAAAACGCCGCTACAACCCATATTTGGAGAACCCGTTCGGGATCGTGCGGTTTATCGCGCACCCTCGGGCTAGTAGTGCAAGATTCAGACCTCCGCAAGGAGCATTCGGTCTCGAAAGGTTTAAAATACGACATCTTAAGAAAATGAGATTTTTAGAATATAAAATATTTATTAAAATTATTTTTGTATAAACATATGTACATTTATCATTTAAATATCTATTTTATTATAATATAAATTTTCCACCTTTTTCTAAAAATCACAAGAATAGATTTTACACTAAAATACCATGAACTTCAAATAATCAATATTACAGATAAATGCCATTATTTATGAAACTAGGATATTCTCATTAGAAATGTCACAACATAAAATCCATAACTCTAAAGATGAAAAAAATAAATACTTGAGGTGTATTTTGAAAAGTATATAAAAGTATTTTTACATAAAACCCCATCAAGTTTATAAATTACCCTAAGGACCCTAGAAGTTATAAGACTTCGGTTCACATTTCTGATTGTCTGACTCGGGTTTGAGTCTAATTAATCTGACTTGAATATGATTCAAGTGAATCCATAATCTATAAGTTTCCAATTCAATATGAACACATGAATCTATGAATACAATTATCAGTTTGTACAATTTGGCTGACTGAACCATGGATATATTCCTTTTACATGATTCACAGTATTCCATTTACATGACTCAACGATTATAACCGTTTCCTGATATCATGGTTTCGGTCAGTCAATCAATCAATCATGAAATCAATACAATTTTAAAAGATAACAATACAAACAAGATATCACGGGGTTTAAGGGGTAGATTGGTACGGAAGGTGTTAAAGGTGGCACGAGGTGGTCAGATTTAACACACCTAACATAAATCCAGTTGCTGTTATACCTTGGCATAAACGGTACCTTGTACTATACGTGCCCTTAGTCTCTGGCATATAGAGACTCCCCTCGTATACACTGGCATCCTTCTGTACCAAGCTACAAACAACAGCGTTGACATAACATTACAACAATAGTTTACACTATAAAATGTATCTTCTTATTCTGTCTTTTTCTACTTCGCTCTTACCTTTGGGACTTACCGAGCGACCTGTTCGCTGATGACATTCTGTTTCTCTCTCCTTTGAATGTCGTCAGGTGATTTGGACCCGGCAAAAGTGAGCCATCACAAGAAGACTTGGAGCAGTTTACTGAAGACCCTGCACTGTAGTTTCATTATACACTTTTCTTTTCAGTACTTTTCATTTCTTATTATGCCACTGTTTAGGCATCATTTTATTTCAGTTGTATTTCCTTTCATGTATTGTACAAAGAATATTAATAAATAAAAGTTGCTGTTCTTTTTATTTCTTGTCTCTTGTGCATTTATTTTTATATTGCTTAGATACGCTTAGCGTATGTACTTCTGAGTATATACGTAGCGGACCTCGTCGCTGTCACGCCCCGCTTCCCGGTATACGGCGAAGTGGACGTGACGAGGCCCGCTACGTATATACTCAGAAGTACATACGCTAAGCGTATCTAAGCAATATAAAAAAAATACAAAAAAGACAAGATATAAAAGGAACAACAACTTTTATTTATTAACATTCTTTTGTACAATACATGAAAAGGGAATACAACTGAAATAAAATGATGCCTAAACAGTGGCATAACAGGAAATGAAAAATACAGAAAGGAAAAGTGTACAATGAAACTAAAGTGCAAGGTCTTCGGTAAAATGCTCCAAGTCTTCTTGAGATGGCTCGATTTCCGCCTGGTCCAAACCACCTGAAGACATTAAAAGAAGAAAGAAATAGAATGTCGTCAGCGAACAGGTCGCTCGGTAAGTCCCAAAGATAAGAAGAGAATAGTTAGAGAGTAAGATAGAGAGAGAGTATATTATTATAGGTGTATTATATTGTTATATTGTTGTAGTATTGTGTTAAGGCTGTTGTTTGTATCTTGGTACAGAAGTATGCCAGTGTATACGAGAGAAGTCTCACTTGCCCCGGAGACTAAGGTATCAGGAACTCAAGGAACCGTTTATGCCACGGTACAAAAGCAATTGGATTCATGTTAGGTGTCTTAAATCTGACCACCCCGTGCCACCTTTAACACCTTCCGTACCAATCTACCCCTTAAACCCCGCGATGTCTTGTTTGTATTGTTATCTCGTAAATTGTACTCGTTGTATGATTGATTGACTGACCGACCGACCGAAACCATGATATCAGGAAACAGTTATAACCGTAGAGTCATGTAAATGGAATACTGAGAATCATGTAAAAGGAATATATATCCATGGTTCGGTTCAGCCAAGATGTATAGATTGATGGTTGTATTGATGGATTCATGTGTTCATATTCACTTAGAATCTTGTAGATTATGGATTGACTTGAATCATATTCAAGTCAGATTAATCAGACTCAAACCGAATCAGACAATCAAAATGTGAATCGAAGTCTTATAATTACTAGGGTCCTTTGGATAATTTATAAAACTTGAGGGGGTTTTATGTAAAAATACTTTTATATACTTTTCAAAATACACCTCAAGTATTTATTTTTCATCTTTAGAGTTGTGGATTTTATGTTGTGATATTTCTAATGAAAATATCCTACTTTCATAAATAATAGTATTTATCTATAATATTGATTATTTGAAGTTCATCGTATTTTAGTGTAACCTTTATTATTGTGATTTTTTTTTAGGAAAAGATGGAAAATTTATATTATAATATAATAGATATTTAAATGATAAATATACATATGTTTATACAAAAATAGTTTTAATAAATATTTTATATTCCAAAAATCTCATTTTCTTAAGATGTCGTATTGTAAACCTTTCGAGACCGAATGCTCCTTGCGGAGGTCTGAATCTCGCACTACTAGCCCGAGGGTGCGTGATAAACCGCACGATCCCGAACGGGTTCCCCAAAGATGGGTTGTAGCGGCGCTTTGCAAAGATTGTAAAATACTAATCTTTTAGAAAACGGTTTTTATAAAGTAAATGGTATTTATTTGAAAAGTGTAATTTTCCGTATTTTAGGTTCTAGGGTTTCCTAAGCCAACTAGCCTATTTCTAAATGGTCTAAACGACAAGTCGTTAGAAGCCTCAAATCGCCTCTTCACCGCCAATTGTGGCCAGGTAAGTACAAGTGACGAAGGAGGAATCCGCTCACGAATCGTAAGGCGGGCCTTTTAAAGTTACCTAAGCTCACTTGCCTAGCCTAGACACCAAAAAGTCAGATTTAGATAAACGATCGATGTCCACAAATTATCGTATTTTCCTAATAAGAAGTATTTACTTAAAAGTGTATCAAATCTAAAATCTTTAAGTATGGTTTTATGAAGATTATTGTATTTTAATGAAAGTTTCGTTTTATCGTATTCAATGTTTTGATGATATCGTTTTAGGGTTTGTATTTACGTGTGTGTGGAGGTAGGTCGTTACCTCGTGTTCTACTTTAATTGTATAGCAAGTTAAGGGATAAATATGAAATTGAAACATGATGGTATTAAAGTGTAAAAATACGGTAAATTGAAAAGGTTATCATTTCATGTGTGAAAACTTATTCAAATTAACTATTACAAGTTTAATTATCAAGATAGAGATGTTTAGGAATGATTGAATTAATTAGAAGAAGAAAAATAAACATTATGGTATTAAAGTGAAAAAGAATACGATATTGCAAAAGCTATCATTTCATGTGAGAAACTTTGTCCAAATTAGTTGTTATTTGATTAATAGTCAACATGAATAAGTTTAAGTATTATGGAATTGGTGACAAGTGAGATTTTATAGAAAACCGAATCGGAAATCGGTTTGTTCCGATTTCCGTCGGGTTTCGTAATTTCGTATTTTTGAGAAGTAGAAAGTAGGAAAAAATGGGACTTGCGGGTTTCGATCTATACTAAAGAGTATAGGGGAACTAGGTGAGTGGCCGAGGCGTTGTTTCGTCGCCGGTTGTTTCAAAAACGTCGCCGGAATTCCGTCTGCGCTTTGCCGTGAACTTGATTTCAAAGTACACCCTTCTTGTAGAAATTTTGATAGAGTAAACCTAGTGTTTTTAGATAAGAGGGTAGGCGGTAGGGGGTGTATTTATAGGGTAGGCTAAGGTAGGGTAGGTGAAAGGGTTTTATTTTAAAAAAATTGTAAAAATTCAAAAAAAAAACATTAAAATTTATAGTAAATAGGGTGTATTTAAAATTCGGGCACCGATCCATTAAATTGGAGTATATAGGGGAGTTAGGAAGACGAAAAGCCAAAATTTTCGTGTTGGCGACTCGGCAGTACGGCCGAGTCCGGCCGGCGGCGCCGACCCGAGTCGTCCGATCCGCCGGCCGACTCGGCCGAGTCGGGCGGAGTCGGGGTGCCGTTGGATGGGGATTCTCCTGACGTAGCTCCTGGTATATTCACTTTTTAGTGTTCAGTTCAACTTTTGGGAGTTATGGCCTGTGGACTGTTGGGCTACCAAGAATTTTAAAAGAAAAATAATCTAAAAATAATGTGTGGCATGGGATTTGAACTCTGGTGGCTTGGTTCAGCAGTGCAAGGTATTACCAGTGAGCTAAAAGCTCCTTCGTGTAATTATTGTGTTATTTAATTACTTAAAATGATAGCAGCAGGAATAAATACTCCAAGTATACTTGAAATTTAAAGTAATTTCTTGTACACTAAAAATGGAGTTATTACATTCTTGTAGCTTGTAATTAAAAACACCTATGTCTTGTGCTTAGGCTAAAATACCCCTTTGTGGATTTTTAAAAAAAATATTTGAAAAATTTTGTATAGGAAATTTAGGGTTGTTACATTCTACCCTCCTTATAAAAATTTCGTCCTCGAAATTTGTAAAAGGAAAGTGTAACAGTGCAAAGAAGTTTGGTGGCTGTAGTATAGATAGTGTATAAAAACAACAAAGAGATACAAGGGTGAAAAAGGCTTACCGGTGTTACCTTGACTTACAGTCTCGGCTTCTACGGCTTCTAATGTGAAGGTCTATCGCCGTGGTACATTCCTTCTAGCTGGAGGCACATTCTGCCTTTGGGGCCTGTTTCTCTGCCCTCTAGGCATGTCCCTCATTGCCTATTGGAATTGACGATTAGGCTGTGCAGGTAGTGGAGCAGGTAGTGCAGGACGAGTTGCAGGAGCCTGGATAGCTGGCCGCTGCGGGTAGTTGGTGTGTGAGCTGAGTTGTATCTATATGGACAGGTCTCAATTCTGTGATTGGACGCGCCACAAACTAGGCACGGGCCTTTTGTGCGCCTACAGTCCTTTATCAAATGTCCATCTCTCTTGCAATGGAAACAGAAATGTGGTCTTGGCTGGTGATTGGGTTCTTCAGTTCTCCTTGGTTCGAATGTTGGCCTGGAAGAGGCTCCTCCTGCCATTTGAGAGGCATGGCGTTTCGAACCGGTAGATTGGGGTCTGCCCCTTGCCTTTATCACCGCCTCATAACTGCGGGCAGCTTCCAAAGCATCTTCATGTGTCAGAAATTTCCCCGTGGCTAGAGCAGCCTGAATCTCTGTGTCCAGACCTTGTTGAAAGCGGCGGACTCTGATCTCGTCCGTCGGTATCAAGTGTGCCGCGAATCGACTTAACATGGTGAATTCAGCGTCGTATTCATCTACTGATTTGTAACACTTCGATCCTTGTTGTAGATGAATGAACTGCTGCTCCATGGCAAACCTGGCAGTCACAGGGAAGTATTTCGGGTCGAAGTTCTCGCGAAAAGTCTTCCATTCAATAGGCTGCACAAGACGGCTTTCTTCCGCCTTCCACCAGTTGCGAGCGTTGTCCGTGAGTTGTAGTTTCGCTACACGGACCCAAGCGACGTCTGGCACTTGTGCTGCGGCCAGATCATCCTCGATACTTTGAGCCCGTTCATCAGCTTCCAGTGGGCTCCCCTTTCCTGAGAACTGTTTGGGATGTAAAGCTCTGAATTGCTTCACCCCAGGTGCTTCAGCCTCGGGACGGCTTAAGAGCTGCTGCTGTCCCTCTAGGAGGCTGCAGATTGCCTCAAGCAGAACCGTTTGCTCGTTGAGTGGTGCAGGAACAGCAGGTGTGAGAGCTAGTGGTGGAGGTGTATTGTTGACATTGGTGCTGGTGTTGTTCGGGGAATCCATAACCCTGAAGAAAAATTTGGGTTAGGACAGATTCAAATGAAATGATAAGATTCAAGAAATATGAAATTGCAAGATTCAAGGAACATGAATTGTAAAGAATGTTTTAGTTGCTGGTTCTTATGTTATATTGCTTAGGTTGTTCACGCAGACCAGAACTGCATGATAGGGATTCATACAGCTCAGACCTGCATGAGCCACCAACAAAACCTATCACGCCCCGCTTCTCGGTATACGGCGAAGTGGATGCGACGAGGCCCGCTACGTATATACTCAGAAGTACATACGCTAAGCGTATCTAAACAATATAAAATAAATACACAAGAGACAAGATATAAAAGGAACAACAACTTCTATTTATTAACATTCTTTTGTACAATACATGAAAAGGGAATACAACCGAAATAAAATGATGCCTAAACAGTGGCATAACAGGAAATGAAAAATACAGAAAGGAGAAGTGTACAATAAAACTAAAGTGCAAGGTCTTCGGTAAACTGCTCCAAGTCTTCTTGAGATGGCTCGATTTCCGCCGGGTCCAAACCACCTGACGACATTCAAAGAATAAAGAAATAGAATGTCGTCAACGAACAGGTCGCTCGGTAAGTCCAAAAGGTAAGAAGAGAATAGATAGAGAGTAAGATAGAGAGAGAGTATATTATTATAGGTGTATTATATTGTTATATTGTTGTAGTATTGTGTTAACGCTGTTGTTTGTAGCTTGGTACAGAAGGATGCCAGTGTATACGAGAGGAGTCTCACTTGCCCCGGAGAATAAGGTATCAGGAACTCAAGGAACCGTTTATGCCACGGTACAACAGCAATTGGATTCATGTTAGGTGTCTTAAATCTGACCACCCCGTGCCACCTTTATCAACTTCCGTTCCAATCTACCCCTTAAACCCCGCGATATCTTGTTTGTATTGTTATCTCGTAAATTGTACTGGTTGTATGATTGATTGACTGACCGACTGACCGAAACCATGATATCAGGAAACGGTTATAACCGTAGAGTCATGTAAATGGAATACTGAGAATCATGTAAAAGGAATATATATCCATGGTTCGGTTCAGCCAAGATGTATAGATTGATGGTTGTATTCATGGATTCATGTGTTCATATTGACTTAGAATCTTGTAGATTATGGTTTGACTTGAATCATATTCAAGTCAGATTAATCAGACTCAAACCCGAGTCAGACAATTAGAATGTGAATCGAAGTCTTATAATTACTAGGGTCCTTAGGGTAATTTATAAAACTTAAGGGGCTTTATGTAAAAATACTTTTATATACTTTTCAAAATACACCTCAAGTATTTATTTTTCGTCTTTAGAGTTGTGGATTTTATGTTGTGACATTTCTAATGAAAATATCCTAGTTTCATAAATAATGGTTTTTATCTGTAATATTGATTATTTGAAGTTCATGGTATTTTTGTGTAACCTTTATTATTGTGATTTTTTTTTAGGAAAAGATGGAAAATTTATATTATAATATAATAGATATTTAAATGATAAATATACATATGTTTATACAAAAATAGTTTTAATAAATATTTTATATCCCAAAAATCTCATTTTCTTAAGATGTCGTATTTTAAACCTTTCGAGACCGAATGCTGCTTGCGGAGGTCTGAATCTCGCACTACTAGCCCGAGGGTGCGTGATAAATCGCACGATCCCGAACGGGTTCCCCAAAGATGGGTTGTAGCGGCGCTTTGCAAAGATTATAAAATACTAATATTTTAGAAAACGGTTTTTATAAAGTAAAAGGTATTTATTTAAAAAGTGTAATTTTCCGTATTTTAGGTTCTAGGGTTTCCTAAGCCAACTAGCCTATTTCTAAATGGTCTAAACGACAAGTTGTTAGAAGCCTCAAATCGCCTCTTCACCACCAATTGTGGCCAGGTAAGTACAAGTGAGGAAAGAGGGATCCGCTCACGAATCATAAGGCGAGCCTTTTAAAGTTGCCTAAGCTCACTTGCCTAGCCTAGACACCACAAAGTTAGGTTTAGATAAACGATCGATATCCACAACTTATCGTATTTTCCTAATATGAAGTATTTACTTAAAAGTGTATCAAATCTAAAATCTTTAAGTATGGTTTTATGAAGATTATGGTATTTTAGTGAAAGTTTCGTTTTATCGTATTCAAAGTTTTGATGATATCGTTTTAGGGTTTGTATTTGCGTGTGTGTGGAGATAGGTCGTTACCTCGTGTTCTACTTTAATTGTATAGCAAGTTAAGGGTTAAATGTGAAATTGAAACATGATGGTATTAAAGTGTAAAAATACGGTAAATTGAAAAGGTTATCATTTCATGTGTGAAAACTTATTCAAATTGACTATTATAAGTTTAATGGTCAAGATAGAGATGTTTAGGAATGATTGAATTAATTAGAAGAAGAAAAATAAACATTATGGTATTAAAGTGAAAAAGAATACGATATTGCAAAAGCTATCATTTCATGTGAGAAACTTTGTCCAAATTAGTTGTTATGTGATTAATAGTCAACATGAATAAGTTTAAGTATTATGGAATTGGTGACAAGTGAGATTTTATAGAAAACCGAATCGGAAATCGGTTTGTTCCGATTTCCGTCGGGTTTCGTAATTTCGTATTTTTGAGAAGTAGAAAGTAGGAAAAAATAGGACTTACGGGTTTCGATCTATACTAAAGAGTATTGGGGAACTAGGTGAGTGGCCGAGGCGTTGTTTCGGCGCCGGTTGTTTCAAAAACGTCGCCGGAATTCCGTCAGCGCTTCGCCGTGAACTTGATTTCAAAGTACACCCTTCTTGTAGAAATTTTGAGAGAGTAAACCTAGTGTTTTTAGATAAGAGGGTAGGCGGTAGGGGGTGTATTTATAGGGTAGGCTAGGGTAGGGTAGGTGAAAGGGTCTTATTTTAAAAAGATTGTAAAAATTAAAAAAAAATTAAAATTTATAGTAAATAGGGTGTATTAAAAATTCGGGAACCGATCCGTTATATTGGAGTATACAGGGGAGCTAGGAAGACGAAAAGCCAAAATTTTCGTGTTGGCGCCTCGTCCGGCCGAGTCCGGCCGGCGGCGCCGGCACTCGGCCGAGTCGGGCTGAGTCGGGGTGCCGTTGGATGGGGATTCTCCTGACGTAGCTCCTGGTATATTCACTTTTTAGTGTTCAGTTCAACTTTTGGGAGTTATAGCCTGTGGACTGTTGGGCTTCCAAGAATTTTAAAAGAAAATTAATCTAAAAATAATGTGGGGCATGGGATTTGAACTCTGGTAGCTTGGTTCAGCAGTGCAAGGTATTACCAGTGAGCTACAAGCTCCTTCTTGCAATTATTGTGTTATTTAATTACTTAAAATGATAGCAGCAAGAATAAATACTCCAAGTATACATTAAATTTAAAGTAATTTCTTGTACACTAAAAATGGAGTTATTACATTCTTGTAGCCTGTAATTTAAAACACCTATGTCTTGTGCTTAGGCTAAAATACCCCTTTGTGGATTTTTAAAAAAAATAATTAAAAAATTTTGTATAGGAAATTTAGGGTTGTTACATTCTACCCTCCTTATAAAAATTTCGTCCTCGAAATTTGTAAAAGGAAAGTGTAACAGTGCAAAGAAGTTTGGTGGCTGTAGTATAGATAGTGTATAAAAACAACAAAGAGATACTAGGGTGAAAAAGGATTACCGGTGTTACCTTGACTTACAGTCTCGGCTTCTACGGCTTCTAATGTGAAGGTCTGTCGCCGTGGTATATTCCTTCTAGCTGGAGGCACATTCTGCCTTTGAGGCCTGTTTCTCTGCCCTCTAGGCATGTCCCTCATTGCCTGTTGGAATTGGCGAGTAGGCTGTGCAGGTGGTGGAGCAGGTAGTGCTGGACGAGTTGCAGGAGCCTGGATAGCTGGCCGCTGCGGGTAGTTGGTGTGTGTGTGAGCTGAGTTGTATCTATATGGACAGGTCTCAATTCTGTCATTGGACGCGCCACAAACTAGGCACGGGCCTTTTGCGCGCCTACAGTCCTTTATCAAATGTCCATCTCTCTTGCAATGGAAACAGAAATGTGGTCTTGGCTGGTGATTGGGTTCTTCAGTTCTCCTTGGTTCGAACGTTGGCCTGGAAGAGGCTCCTCCTGCCATTTGAGAGTCATGGCGTTTCGAACCGGCAGATTGGGGTCTGCCCCTTGCCTTTATCACCGCCTCATAACTGCGGGCAGCTTCCAAAGCATCTTCATGTGTCAGAAATTTCCCCGTGGCTAGAGCAGCCTGAATCTCTGTGTCCAGACCTTGTTGAAAGCGGCGGGCTCTGATCTCGTCCGTCGGTATCAAGTGTGCCGCGAATCGGCTTAACATGGTGAATTCAGCGTCGTATTCATCTACTGATTTATCCCACATCGATCCTTGTTATAGATGAATGAACTGCTGCTCCATGGCAAACCTGGCAGTCACAGAGAAGTATTTCGCGTCAAAGTTCTCGCAAAAGTCTTCCATTCAATAGGCTGCACAAGACGGCTTTCTTCCGCCTTCCACCAGTTGCGAGCGTTGTCCGTGAGTTGTAGTTTCTCTATACGGACCCAAGCGACGTCTGGCACTTGTGCTGCGGCCAGATCATCCTCGATACTTTGAGTCCGTTCCTCAGCTTCCAGTGGGCTCCCCTTTCCTGAGAACTGTTTGGGATGTAAAGCTCTGAATTGCTTCACCCCAGGTGCTTCAGCCTCGGGACGGCTTAAGAGCTGCTGCTGTCCCTCTAGGAGGTTGCAGATTGCCTCAAGCAGAACCGTTTGCTCGTTGAGTGGTGCAGGAACGGCAGGTGTGAGAGCTAGTGGTGGAGGTGTATTGTTGACATTGGTGCTTGTGTTGTTCGGGGAATACATAACCCTGAAGAAAAATATGGGTTAGGACAGATTCAAATGAAATGATAAGATTCAAGGAATATAAAATTGAAAAATTCAAGGAACATGAATTGTAAAGAATGTTTTAGTTGCTGGTTCTTATGTTATATTGCTTAGGTTGTTCACGCAGACCAGAACTGCATGATAGGGATTCATATAGCTCAGACCTGCATGAGCCACCAACAAAACCTATCACGCCCCGCTTCTCGGTATACGGCGAAGTGGACGCGACGAGGCCCGCTACGTATATACTCAGAATTAAATACGCTAAGCGTATCTAAGCAATATAAAATTAATACACAAGAGACAAGATATAAAAGGAACAACAACTTCTATTTATTAACATTCTTTTGTACAATACATGAAAAGGGAATACAACCGAAATAAAATGATGCTTAAACAGTGGCATAACAGGAAATGAAAAATACAGAAAGGAAAAGTGTACAATGAAACTAAAGTGCAAGGTCTTCGGTAAACTGCTCCAAGTCTTCTTGAGATGGCTCGATTTCCGCCGGGTCCAAACCACCTGACGACATTCAAAGAACAAAGAAATAGAATGTCGTCAGCGAACAGGTCGCTCGGTAAGTCTAAAAGGTAAGAAGAGAATAGATAGAGAGTAAGATAGAGAGAGAGTATATTATTATAGGTGTATTATATTGTTACATTGTTGCAGTATTGCGTTAACGCTGTTGTTTGTAGCTTGGTACAGAAGAATGCCAGTGTATACGAGAGGAGTCTCATTTGCCCCGGAGAATAATGTATCAGGAACTCAAGGAACCGTTTATGCCACGGTACAACAGCAATTGAATTCATGTTAGGTGTCTTAAATCTGACCACCCCGTGCCACCTTTAACACTTTCCGTACCAATCTACCCCTTAAACCCCGCGATGTACGTCTTGTTTGTATTGTTATCTCGTAAATTTTACTGGTTGTATGATTGATTGACTGACCGAACGAAACCATGATATCAGGAAACGGTTATAACCGTAGAGTCATGTAAATGGAATACTGAGAATCATGTAAAAGGAATATATATCCATGGTTCGGTTCAGCCAAGATGTATAGATTGATGGTTGTATTCATGGATTCATGTGTTCATATTGACTTAGAATCTTGTAGATTATAGATTGACTTGAATCATATTCAAGTCAGATTAATCAGACTCAAACCCGAGTCAGACAATCAGAATGTGAATCGAAGTCCTATAATTACTAGGGTCCTTAGGGTAATTTATAAAACTTGAGGGGTTTTATGTAAAAATACTCTTATATACTTTTTAAAATACACCTCAAGTATTTTTTTCGTCTTTAGAGTTGTGGATTTTATGTTGTGACGTTTTTAATGAAAATATCCTAGTTTCATAAATAATGGTATTTATCTGTAATATTGATTATTTGAAGTTCATGGTATTTTAGTGTAACCTTTATTATTGTGATTTTTTTTAGGAAAAGATGGAAAATTTATATTATAATATAATAGATATTTAAATGATAAATATACATATGTTTATACAAAAATAGTTTTAATAAATATTTTATATTCCAAAAATCTCATTTTCTTAAGATGTCGTATTTTAAACCTTTCGAGACTGAATGCTCCTTGCGGAGGTCTGAATCTCGCACTACTAGCCCAAGGGTGCGCGATAAACAGCACGATCCCGAACGGGTTCCCCAAAGATGGGTTGTAGCGGTGCTTTGCAAAGATTGTAAAATACTAATATTTTAGAAAACGGTTTTTATAAAGTAAAAGTTATTTATTTGAAAAGTGTAATTTTCCGTATTTTAGGTTCTAGGGTTTCCTAAGCCAACTAGCCTATTTCTAAATGGTCTAAACGACAAGTCGTTAGAAGCCTCAAATCGCCTCTTCACCGCCAATTGTGGCCAGGTAAGTACAAGTGAGGAAGGAGGGATCCGCTCGCGAATCGTGAGGCGGGCCTATTAAAGTTACCTAAGCTCACTTGCCTAACCTAGACACCACAAAGTTAGGTTTAGATAAACGATCGATGTTCACAACTTATCGTATTTTCCTAATAGGAAGTATTTACTTAAAAGTGTATCAAATCTAAAACCTTTATGTATGGTTTTATTAAGATTATGGTATTTTAATTAAAGTTTCGTTTTATCGTATTCTATGTTTTGATGATATCGTTTTAGGGTTTGTATTTGCGTGTGTGTGGAGGTAGGTCGTTACCTCGTGTTCTACTTTAATTGTATAGCAAGTTAAGGGTTAAATATGAAATTGAAACATGATGGTATTAAAGTGTAAAAATACGGTAAATTGAAAAGGTTATCATTTTATGTGTGAAAACTTATTCAAATTGACTTTTACAAGTTTAGTGGTCGAGATATAGATGTTTAGGAATGATTGAATTGATTAGAAGAAGAAAAATAAATATTATGGTATTAAAGTGAAAAGAATACGATATTGCAAAAGCTATCATTTCATGTGAGAAACTTTGTCCAAATTAGTTGTTATGTGATTAATAGTCAACAAGAATAAGTTTAAGTATTATGGAATTGGTGACAAGTGAGATTTTATAGAAAACCGAATCGGAAATCGGTTTGTTCCGATTTCCGTCAGGTTTCGTAATTTCGTATTTTTGAGAAGTAGAAAGAAGGAAAGATAGGGACTTACAGGTTTCGATCTATACTAATGAGTATATGGGAACTAGGTGAGTGGCCGAGGCGTTGTTTCGTCGCCGGTTGTTACAAAAACGTCACCGGAATTCCGTCAGCGCTTCGCCGTGAACTTGATTTCAAAGTACACTCATCTTGTTAAAATTTTGAGAGAGTAAACCTAGTGTTTTTTTATGAGAGGGTAGGGGGTAGGGGTGTATTTATAGGGTAGGCTAGGTTAGGGTAGGTGAAAGGGTTTTATTTTAAAAAAAATTCTAAAAATTAAAGAAAAACCTTAAAATTTGTAGTAAATATGGTGTATTTAAAATTCGGGAACCGATCCATTAAATTGGAGTATACAGGGGAGTTAGGACGACGAAAAGCCAAAATTTTCGTGTTGGCGACTCGGCCGGACCGGGCCGAGTTGGGATGCCGTTGGATGGGGATTCTCCTGACGTAGCTCCTGGTATATTCACTTTTTAGGGTTCAGTTCAACTTTTGGGAGTTATGGCCTGTGGACTGTTGGGCTTCCAAGAAATTTAAAAGAAAAATAATCTAAAAATAATGTGGGGCATGGGATTTGAACTCTGGTGGCTTGGTTCAGCAGTGCATGGTATTACCAGTGAGCTACAAGCTCCTTCTTGTAATTATTGTGTTATTTAATTACTTAAAATGATAACAGCAAGAATAAATACTCCAAGTATACATTAAATTTAAAGTAATTTCTTGTACACTAAAAATGGAGTTATTACATTCTTGTAGCTTGTAATTAAAAACAAAATAATTACCTATGTCTTGTACTCAGGCTAAAATACCCCTTTGTGGATTTTTAAAAAAAAAATTTGAAAAAAATTGTATAGGAAATTTAGGATTGTTACATTCCAACAAAATCTGTCACGCCCCGCTTCCCAGTGTACGGCGAAGGAGACGCGACGAGGTCCGCTATGTATATACTCAGAAGTACATACGCTACGCGTATCTAAACAATATAAAATAAGTACACAAGAGACAAGATATAAAAGAACAGCAACTTTTATTTATTAATATTCTTTGTACAATACATGAAAGGAAATACAACTGAATTAAAAAGATGCCTAAACAGTGGCATAACAGGAAATGAAAAGTACAGAAAGAAAAAGTGTACAATGAACTAAAGTGCAGGGTCTTCGGCAAACTGCTCCAAGACTTTTTGAGATAGCTCGATCTCCGCCGGGTCCAAACCACCTGACGACATTCAAAGAAGAAAGAAATAGAATGTCGTTAGCGAACAGGTCGCTCGGTAAGTCCCAAAGGTAAGAAGAGAATAGATAGAGAGTAAGATAGAGAGAGAGTATATTATTATAGTTATATTATATTGTTATATTGTTGTAGTATTGTGTTAACGCTGTTGTTTGTACCTTGGTACAGAAGAATGCCAGTGTATACGAGAGGAGTCTCACTTGCCCCGGAGATTAAGGTATCAGGAACTCATGGAACCGTTTATGCTACCGTACAACAGCAATTGGATTCATGTTAGGTGTCTTAAATCTGACCACCCCGTGCCACCTTTAACACCTTCCGTACCAATCTACCCCTTAAATCTCGCGATGTCTTGTTTGTATTGTTATATCGTAAATTGTACTGGTTGTATGATTGATTGACTGACCGATCGAAACCATGATATCAGGAAACGGTTATAACCGTAGAGTCATGTAAATGGAATACTGGGAATCATGTAACAGGAATATATCCATGGTTTGGTTCAGCCAAATTGTATAAACTAATAATTGTATTCATGTGTTCATGTGTTCATATTGAATTGGAATCTTGTAGATTATAGATTGACTTGAATCATATTCAATTCAGATTGATCAGACTCAAACCCGACTCAGACAATCAGGGATGCGAATCGAAGTCTTATAACTGCTATGGTCCTTAGGGTAATTTATAAACTTGAGGGGTTTTTATGTAAAAATACTTTTATATACTTTTCAAAATACACCTCAAGTATTTATTTTTCATCTTTAGAGTTATGGATTTTATGTTGTGACATTTCAAATGAAAATATCCTAGTTTCATAAATAATGGTATTTATCTGTAATATTGAATGTTTGAAATTCATGGTATTTTAATGTAACCTTTATTATTGTGATTTTTTTTAGGAAAAGATGGAAAATTTATATTATAGTATAATATATATTTAAATGATAAATATACATATTTTTTTACAAAAATAGTTTTAATAAATATTTTATATTCCAAAAATCTCATTTTCTTAAGATGTCGTATTTTAAACCTTTCGAGACCGAATGCTCCTTGCGGAGGTCTGAATCTCGCACTACTAGCCCGAGGGTGCACGATAAACCGCACGATCCCGAACGGGTTCCCCAAAGATGGGTTGTAGCGGCGCTTTGCAAAGATTGTAAAATACTAATCTTTTAGAAAACGGTTTTTATAAAGTAAAAGGTATTTATTTGAAAAGTGTAATTTTCCGTATTTTAGGTTCTAGGGTTTCCTAAGCCAACTAGCCTATTTCTAATGGTCTAAACGACAAGTCGTTAGAAGCCTCAAATCGCCTCTTCACCGCCAATTGTGGCCTGGTAAGTACAAGTGAGGAAGGAGGGACCCGCTCAAGAATCGTGATGCGGGCCTTTTAAAGTTACCTAAGCTCACTTGCCTAGCCTAGACACCACAAAGTCAGGTTTAGATAAACGATCGATGTCCACAACTTATTGTATTTTTCTAATAAGAAGTATTTACTTAAAAGTGTAACAAATCTAAAACCTTTAAGTATGGTTTTATTAAGATTATCGTATTTTAATGAAAGTTTCGTTTTATCGTATTCTAAGTTTTGATGATATCGTTTTAGGGTTGTATTTGCGTGTGTGTGGAGGTAGGTCATTACCTCGTGCTCTACTTTAAATGTATATTAAGATTAAGGGGTTAAATGTGAAATTAAAACATAATGGTATTAAAGTGAAAAAAAATACGGTAAATTGAAATGGTTATCATTTCATGTGTGAAAACTTATTCAAATTGATTTTTACAAGTTTAATGGTCAAGATAGAGATGTTTAGGAATGATTGAATTGATTAGAAGAAGAAAAATAAACATTATGGTATTAAAGTGAAAAAGAATACAATATTGCAAATGCTATCGTTTCATGTGAGAAACTTTGTCCAAATTAGTTGTTATGTGATTAATAGTCAACATGAATAAGTTTAAGTATTATGGAATTGGTGACAAGTGAGATTTTATAGAAAACCGAATCGGAAATCGGTTTGTTCCGATTTCCGTCGGATTTCGTAATTTCGTATTTTTGAGAAGTGGAAAGAAGGAAAGAATGTGACTTACGGGTTTCGATCTTTACTAAAGAGTATAGAGGAACTAGGTGAGTAGCCGAGGCGTTGTTTCGTCGCCGGTTGTTTCAAAAACGTCGTCGGAATTCCGTCAGCGCTTCACCGTGAACTTGATTTCAAAGTACACCCATCTTGTAGAAATTTTGAGAGAGTAAACCTAGTGTTTTTAGATGAGAGGGTAGGGGTAGGGGGTGTATTTATAGGGTAAGCTAGGGTAGGGTTGGTGAAAGGGTTTTATTTTAAAAAAAATTGTAAAAATTAAAGGAAAAAAACATTAAAATTTGTAGTAAATAGGGTGTATCTAAAATTCGGGAACCGATCCACTAAATTGGAGTATACAGGGGAGTTAGGAAGACGAAAAGCCAAAATTTTCGTGTTGGCGACTCGGCCGTTCGGCCGATTCCGACCGGCGGCACCGGTTCGAGTCGGCCGGTCCGCCGGCCGACTCGGCCGAGTCGGGGTGCCGTTGGATGAGGATTCTCCTGACGTAGCTCCTGGTATATTCACTTTTTATGGTTCAGTTCAACTTTTAGGAGTAGTGGCCTGTGGACTGTTGGGCTTCCAAGAATTTTAAAAGAAAAATAATCTAAAAATAATGTGGGGCATGGTATTTGAACTCTGGTGGCTTGGTTCAGCAGTGCAAGGTATTACCAATGAGCTACAAGCTCCTTCTTGTAATTATTGTGTTATTTAATTACTTAAAATGATAGCAGCTAGAGTAAATACTCCAAGTATACATTAAATTTAAAGTAATTTCTTGTACACTAAAAATGGAGTTATTACATTCTTGTATCTTGTAATTAAAAACAAAATAATTACCTATGTCTTGTGCTCAGGCTAAAATACCCCTTTGTGGATTTTTGAAAAAAAATATTTGAAAAATTTTGTATAGGAAATTTAGGGTTGTTACATTCTACCCTCCTTATAAAAATTTTGTCTTCGAAATTTGTAAAAGGAAAGTGTAACAGTGCAAAGAAGTTTTGTGACTGTAGTATAGATAGTTTATAAAAATAACAATGAGATACAAGAGTGAAAAAGGCTTACCGGTGTTACCTTGACCTACAGTCTCGGCTTCTATGGCTTCTAATGTGAAGGTCTGTCGCCGTGATACATTCCTTCTAGCTGGAGGCACATTCTGCCTTTGGGGCCTGTTTCTCTGCCCTCTAGGCATGTCCCTCATTGCCTGTTGGAATTGGCGAGTAGGCTGTGCAGGTGGTGGAGCAGGTAGTGCAGGACGAGTTGCAGGAGCCTGGATAGCTGGCCGCTGCGGGTAGTTGGTGTTTGTGTGAGCTGAGTTGTATCTATATGGACAGGTCTCAATTCTGTGATTGGACGCGCCACAAACTAGGCACAGGCCTTTTGCGCGCCTACAGTCCTTTATCAAATGTCTATCTCTCTTGCAATGGAAACAGAAATGTGGTCTTGGCTGGTGATTGGGTTCTTCAGTTCTCCTGGGTTCGAACGTTGGCCTGGAAGAGGCTCCTCCTGCCATTTGAGAGGCATGGCATTTCGAACCGGCAGATTGGGGTCTACCCCTTGCTTTTATCACCGCCTTATAACTGCGGGCAGCTTCCAAAGCATCTTCATGTGTCAGAAAGTTCCCCGTGGCTAGAGCAACCTGAATCTCCGTATCTAGACCTTGTTGAAAGCAACGGGCTCTAATCTCGTCCGTTGGTATCAAGTATGCCATGAATCGGCTTAACATGGTGAATTCAGCGTCGTATTCATCTACTGATTTGTCCCACATCGATCCTTATTGTAGATGAATGAACTGCTGCTCCATGGCAAACCTGGCAGTCACAGGGAAGTATTTCGCGTCGAACTTCTCGCGAAAAGTCTTCCATTAAATAAGCTGTGCAAGACGGCTTTCTTCCTCCTTCCACCAGTTGCGAGCATTGTCCGTGAGCTGTAGTTTCGCAACTTCACCTCGTAATGTTCATCAGGTACTACGTACACTGGGAAGCTGTAGTTGGGTGATATCACTTTCCCTGGGTGATACGCGAAAGTCGCAGGTTCGAGACCTGCATGGGCCACCAACAAAACCTGTCACGCCCCGCTTCCTAGTGTACGGCGAAGGAGACGCGATGAGGTCCGCTACGTATATACTCAGAAGTACATACGCTAAGCGTATCTAAGCAATATAAAATAAGTACACAAAAGACATGATATAAAAGAACAGCAACTTTTATTTATTAACAATCTTTGTACAATACATGAAAGGAAATACAACTGAATTAAAAAGATGCCTGAACAGTGGCATAACAGGAAATGAAAAGTACAGAAAGTAAAAGTGTACAATGAACTAAAGTGCAGGGTCTTCGACAAACTGCTTCAAGTCTTCTTGAGATGGCTCGATCTCCGCCGGGTCCAAACCACCTGACGACATTCAAAGAAGAAAGAAATAGAATGTCGTCAGCGAACAGGTCGCTCGGTAAGTCCCAAAGGTAAGAAGAGAATAGATAGAGAGTAAGATAGAGAGAGAGTATATTATTATAGTTGTATTATATTTTTATATTGTTGTAGTATTGTGTTAACGCTGTGGTTTGTAGCTTGATACAGAAGAATGCAAGTGTATACGAGAGGAGTCTCACTTACCCCGGAGACTAAGGTATCTAGAACTCAAGGAACCGTTTATGCCACGGTACAACAGCAATTGGATTCATGTTAGGTGTCTTAAATCTGACAACCCGTGCCACCTTTAAAACCTTCCGTACCAATCTACCCCTTAAACCCCGCGATGTCTTGTTTGTATTGTTATCTCGTAAATTGTACTGGTTGTATGATTGATTGACCGACCGACCGAAACCATGATATCAGGAAACGGTTATAACCGTAGAGTCATGTAAATGGAATACTGGGAATCATGTAACATGAATATATCCATGGTTTGGTTCAGACAAATTGTATAAACTGATAATTGTATTCATGTGTTCATATTGAATTGGAATCTTGTAGATTATAGATTGACTTGAATCATATTCAAGTCAGATTAATCAGACTCAAACCCAAGTCTGACAATCAGGGATGTGAATCGAAGTTTTATAACTGCTAGGGTCCTTAGGGTAATTTATAAACTTGAGGGGGTTTTATGTAAAAATACTTTTATATACTTTTCAAAATACACCTCAAGTATTTATTTTTTGTCTTTAGAATTGTGGATTTTATGTTGTGACATTTCAAATGAAAATATCCTAGTTTCATAAATAATGGTATTTATCTGTAATATTAATTCTTTGAAGTTCATGGTATTTTAGTGTAACCTTTATTATTGTGATTTTTTTTAGGAAAAGATGGAATATTTATATTATAATATAATAGATATTTAAATGATAAATATACATATGTTTATACAAAAATAGTTTTAATACATATTTTATATTCCAAAAATCTCATTTTCTTAAGAGGTCATATTTTAAACTTTTCGAGACCGAATGCTCCTTGCGGAGGTCTGAATCTCGCACTACTGGCCCGAGGGTGCACGATAAACCGTACGATCCCGAACGGGTTCCCCAAAGATGGGTTGTAGCGGCGCTTTGCAAAGATTGTAAAATACTAATCTTTTAGAAACGGTTTTTATAAAGTAAAAGGTATTTATTTGAAAAGTGTAATTTTCCGTATTTTAGGTTCTAGGGTTTCCTAAGCCAACTGGCCTATTTCTAAATGGTCTAAAGGACAAGTCGTTAGAAGCCTCAAATCGCCTCTTCACCGCCAATTATGGCCAGGTAAGTACAAGTGAGGAAGGAGGGATCCACTCACGAATCGG